>CM060244.1:23398345-23770801 GCA_030555515.1 Acutogordius australiensis
ACTTAAATATTCATAATCATTTTTATTTGCTCTTACTCGATAGCTATATATAATTTTTAAAATTTTGACATTATATTTTTTATCAAATCCATTTTTTCATCTACCATATTTAAAAACATTTTACGCGTGTTGCAATTTTTTTATGTTAAATTAAATTTTTAAAATCTAATAAAATCTCTATTTTTTTGATTTAATTCGTTATTTTGCTAAATAAATAAAAAAGTCTAAATCGGAGAGAATTAAATTTTTTATAGTATTTATTTTTCTTTTTATTTTAATTTAAATATATTTAATAAAACACATTTTAAACCTAAATTAAATCCGTAATATAGATGGTTGTAAAATTAGGGAGGCTCGTCTCCCCCAGTGCCCTTTGTGAGTTTTTTTTTATACAACCGCGAAAGAAATCACAGTTAAGTTTTTAGGTTTTCTAAAATTTAGTAGCGGCTCTGCACGGTATTTTATTATGTATATAAAATTAACTATTGCAGTAGCCATGTTTAAAGTTAGTTTTTATTTTTTATCGAAGATTCTAAAAATTCTTATTTCTTTTATTAAAAACTTTGTATTTCAGAAAAATTATTTTATATGTTAAAACAACTTTGGCATATTTTTAAAATATAATTAAATTTACAAAAATTTTATATTACAAAAATAAGAATTTATTTTGCACGTGGCCTTAAAAATAAAACCAATGTTTAGCTCAAGACCTAAAACATATATATAGGGGGTAATATAAATTATTTAACAAATTATTATTCAATAAACTTGTTTTATTAAAATTATACATAATTATGTTATAGAGTCATAATTTTTAACATTTTAAAAATTATAAAATAAGACATGCTCTTAGGTATGAATGTTTTAGAACATAATTTTAATGCCGAGCAATCAAGGTAAAGACTTTACAATTACAATTTTAGATTGTTCGCAAGATGAGAAAATTCTAGAATACCAACGAAGTATTGAAGATGAGGTATGTATATTTAATTTTTTATGTAGGTTGCCCAAAACTCTCCTTTGATAGGCCCTAAACTAAAATTTGAAACAATTTTGGGAGAGTATGAGAATGACCTGATATATAAAAACAAAATACAAGTTTAATATATCACCTGCTTAATTTTAGTCTCTTTGCAATAAATATAAACATATTAGGAAGATTAGGGGTGATGGAAACTGTTTCTATAGAGCCTTTGCTTTTTCTTATTTTGAATATTTGTTAAAACACCGAGCTAATGCACAAAGGTGTTATTTATTTTATAAAGTTTTTAGATTTTTAGAGAAATGTTTAGAATTTAAGCTAAAGCTAATTGAAAATGGCACAGCAGAATACATAATTGATGACTTTTATCTAACAGTAATTTGTTTAATTAATTTTAATACATTATTTAATTAAATTTACTATAACTCTTAAAATTTAGGTTGATTCATCCTTAAAACAAGTTTTGGAGGCCAAAAATGACCCTGAGCATGAACTTGAAGCATTATTTGATAATGAACAAATTTCAAACTATATTATTATATTTTTAAGGTATTTTAGTTTGTAAAATTATATACTGTATTAATATAGAAAGCAGTTTTGTTTATATCTTAAATATCAAATATTTAGATATTAACAAATACTAACATTCTTGTTACTAAAAAAATAACTGTATAAGGTTGCTTTTAGACTCAGTACATTATTGAAAAATTTTAAAATTTTTACCTTTTGACATTGAACGCATTCTAACAAAAAGTTGTCAATCTTTGTTATCAGCATTTACATAGTTTTTCTAAAAAAAAAAGTTTTCAAAAAATTTAAAAAAAAATGAAATGAGCTTAAACGCCCCCCACGATATAATTTTTTCTAAAAATTAACAAAAACAATGTTAAAAAACCAACCATAACCGAAACAATTGTTAATATAGAATTAGCAATTACACCGGTTTTACGAAAAAAATTATGGTTTAATGCTGAACCTTATTAATATTTATCATGATTTTTTGCAGTAGTTTGACATAAATTTTATATTATTTAAATAGGTTGATTTTACATAAATATATTTGGCACTTTAGTTTGGGGTAAATGTTGCCTAAAGCATAGTTATCTTATGAATTGAAAAAAAAACTTCAACAGTATTTCTCTCTTAATTTTTTTTTATTTAATCTTGGTAAACTTCATGCACATGTCTTATAGATGTATGTTTATTAGCAATGAATCTTTCTTTATAGCTGTTGTATTTTATAAGGTGTCCTTAGTTAATTTGTATAATTGTGCTTTCTCTCCAACTGTTTGCAATTTTTTGATATCGTGCTATAATTATTGGAGTAATGATGTTGATTTTCTATTTTATATTTTGCATTGACTTTTATGTCGTTAAATGCACTTTCTACATATATCCAGGTTTGTTGACAAAATTTTTTTTTTGCTAATACTAGAAATTGAAATAATTGTTTGATTTTCTTCAAACTCTCAATATACATTGTTGTTTTTATTAGCAAGGCATTATAGAGAAGCATTATCTTAGTTGAGGTTATATTATTTAGTCTATATCTCAAATTCGAAAATTATGGGAAACCCTTATTTGTGCTAATTTCAGAGTTTGTAGCCTCTCTTTACATATTACTTTTTAGGCCGTATGCATTGGTTTAAATACTGGATTTGATTGCTTGCTATTAGATATTAACTAATGATTTTAAAATGACCCTTATGATTTCTTCAGGCCAAATTAATCGTTTAATTCTTTTAGTATTTTAATATTATTGTCAATCTTTTTTTTTCATTTATTGTTAAGTACATTTTAACTATCTGTTATTTTACTAGCCTGACAAAAAATTATTTTACATTGATTTGCGTGAGGTTGGATGGGAATGCTGATAACGGTACTTTTATTTATAAGATCGCGGTATATCTAACCGTTTTGGAAAATTTGCGTAATAATCTTTATCTATAAAGGGCTATTAAATCATCGTATCTACTTTAATGTCATGATATCCAAAATCATTTTACGCAAATTTTCATATGCTCTCATTTTATCACCCACCCCCTATAAATCCTAATTCTTACGACGGACATTTTGGGTTTAATCACATTTCCTTAATTTTTTGATATTTTTAAAACTCTTCAATTATCTCAATTCTTTAACTTATTCCTTATCTTAAGATTGCTGTAACATATATTCAAACAATTGGGGTCGTACTTAATGGTTTAATCGAACGTGTTGTAATGTTATTACCCACCTAAACAAAGAAATATATTTTATGGACAATGGATATGTACCTATTTGTAAATAATTTAATAAAAAGAATTTTTTTATTGATTAAACTTCTCCATGTTAAGTATAATTTTATTTGTTTACATTATTCTTTGATTTGTTAACTGCTTCAAAACCTGCATTGCATTTTTTATAAACGTTGGCCGGTTCTAGTGCGTTTCGAATATTTAAATTTACCAAAAAACTTTTAACTTTTTTTTTGAGAACTCTCATTTTGAAGAAGAAAACTTTTTTGTATCCAGGGTGTCAATTTACTCTCATTCATTCCCAAAGTAGCTCTTAATAGTTATTATCTTTACCGCCTCTTTTTTCAGATGACTGGATACCACATTAATTATACCTTTACATTTTTTTTAAAGATAACTTGATATTTTATATTCACTATTTAGACACTATGACAATCATACAGATATATATAATTAAAAATTTGTGAATAAGCTTAAATGTAAGACATAATTGTGAATAAAATAAAAAATACAATTTCAAAAATTGTAAATAAAATCTTATTCTTATTTTATACAAAAAAATAAAAGGGGAAAATAAAATTTGTAATGTGCAAAAATGTTTTCGAATATGTACTTATTCTTTACTTGTTTTGAAGTTTGATGTTTGAACCTATAGATTTAAATTGAAAAACTTTTGGGTTATGTAATGCTTTGAAAGATTATTATGGATGACTTGTCACTCTCTAAAGTCATTGTATTAAAATGCGATAACATAATCGATGCAAAAGCTCATCACGGGCTTGTACGTAAATATTCTGCTCGACGACATTCGCGACATTGAGCTTTTAATTTAACAAAAGTGTTACTAAGGGGCTCACCAGAACAAATTAGAGCCTGTCAATTTAAGAGACTTCATGCGAATGAATGATATTATCATTACGCCTTGAAAACGAGGCAAGCCCCTTATTTGGGATGCTGCCTTTCTTCTCAAAACAAATCCTGACCCTTATAACCTACTCGACAACGAATTACTTACAATTAACAAATAAGCTGTACTAATTATATCTTTTCTCCCATAGTTATTTCATCTCATAGTCGACAATTTTAAATTTATATTAAAATATCAAACTTCTAACCAAAGATGATAAAGAGTTTTTTTATTGACAAAAATTTTAATTAGAAGAATTCATGCATAATTATAATTACAAATGTTTAGAAACTATTTTGCACATTTCTAAATTTTATAAATCATTTCTTTTCCATTTTTTCCTTTACATGTGTAAATATGATTTTTTTATTCATCTTTTTATTTTAATTTTATTCCTTTTTTTACTTCACTTTTGTGTTTTAAATTTATGCTTACTTTTTATAATTTTTGTATATATTATATCTGTATTTGTCATGTCTCAATATTGAATATAATATAAAAAGTTATCTATTTCTTTACAAATACCTTTAAATTATATTGCAGTATAAACATGCTATACACAATTTTTCTTTAAATATTTTTCATTTGAATAATTGGATTTATTTGCATTATTATAGATTAGCTACATCACGGTACCTGCAAGACAATGCTGAATTTTTTTTCAACTTTGTAGATGGGTATGATAGCATGGCTGCTTTTTGTGGACAAGTTTATATATTTTTTAACTTTTTGTCAAAAATATGTTAAATTTTAATAATTAAATTTTTATCCTTTTAAATTTTGTTTTATCTTCAAACATTAAAATATTTTAAAAATCACAATATTGACGTGTTCTTCTCTGTGATTAATAAATTTACATTTTAAATTTATTAGATACAATTAGTTTTTAATTTACACCGACTAAAATCAATGAGTGATTCACGAAAATTATGAAAACTTGGGAATTTATTCACATAATGGTCTTATCTTAAACATGTTTTCTGTTTTCCAAATTTTCCTCCGAACTCAGCTATTTAAAACGAAAAAATGGCCAAATTTAGCCAAATTGACTGATTTTGCGACTAATTGTAATTATTTAACTTCTATTTTCCATCTTAAATAGTGAGATTTCAAGTATTTCAAGCTTTTGCCCCAATTTAGTTTATATTTGGCACCCCAAATTAAGTAGGACACGATATGTTATTTAAAGTTTGAATTTAACAGTTTAGCTTTATGTTTTTTTTAATTTTTTGTTTCGTTTTTTTTTGTTATTAACAATTGCTTAAAATTTAATGTTTTTAGCCGTCTAACAATTGGAAAAAACGGTATACAGATTTTAAAATCCATAATATGGCAGGCCCGGTCTTTAAATCTTATCTCGAAAATTTGTCGAGCTTTGTGTTGGTAATAAATGAACAGTTAAAAGTTGAATGTAATTATGTGTAATTAAAAATAAACTTAACAGATTGAAAAAAATATTATAAAACTTTATAAAGATAAAATAAAATTTAATTATATTCTCAATTTTTTATATTCTTTATGTTTCGAGGTCGCCCGTTACTTTTGTAATTTTTTTGACTTTATAATGTACATAAGAGGCTTATGGGAACGGAAGAAAAGATTTAATTACACAGATTTATTCTAAATGATTATTTCAATTTGTAATATTGGCGACCTGTATTATATTTTAATTTGGCGGGTTTAAACTAAACGTTTTGCTGAATATGAATAAAAAATAAAAGGGAAAGTTACGTTTAACAACATTTTGAAGATACGTAATGATTGCTTTTAATCTAATACTGCCTGGTCTTAACAAAATAATCTAATAACAACTAATTTTTTTTAATTTTATCCTTAAAACATATTTTTGATTATTTTTTTTTCTTACAAAAATTTTCAACGATGTTACATAAGAAATTTTATCTGTATATTACCTGCTTGCCACTCAAATTACTTTAAAAAAATTTGGACGTTATTATTCAAATTATTCGATATATTTATATCCATAAATCATTTTATTTTGATTCATTTGTGTTTCTTAAATTTTTATATAATCTTAGATTTTTTTTAAATAAAGGAATCAGTTAAGAGCTTAAACGAGCCAGTTTATCTTCAAAAATACCTTTATTACTTGAATGTGTAGTTTTCTGCATAATAATATAATAAAGTAGGTTAATAACTAATGACAATTAATAAGCCTTAAAAAAATATTTTCTTACCACTTTTGTAAATTGTTTAACCTTTGTAATGTCGTGCTACTTACTTAAACCTGACAGATACCGCTAATATTTGATTAAATTAAAAATTTTTTAAGAAAAGTTGCTTGGTTTCGGGAAAATGAGGTGTCCATTTTAGATTACATTGGGCGTGCTAAAGCAAACAAAATTTTATAATTTTATATTTATAGGAGGTGGAAGTTATGAATAGAGAAAGTGACCACATCCATATCCTTGCCTTAACCTCGGCGTACAACGTTAACTTGCTCATTGAGTACCTCGATCGTACCAACGTTAATTACAATTCAAATGATAAGGAGTTTAGCAATGATAAAACTCGTAGCGTTTTAGATCCTTCGGACCAAGGTGACAATTTGTATTATCCTAGCATAAAGTACTGTTGGATTATTGCACTTAAATATTTGTTTAAATTTTGCATAAATGGCTAAAAATTTTACATGTTAATCCGTTTAAACAAAATTTATGATGCCTGTTTAACAATTTAAGACAAAATTGATAAGTGTACGATATTTGTAGTATTTCAAAACATTGGCTATGTTTTGACATTCTGGCTTCGGCATCAATTTTACATAAATTTCAAGGGTAATTGAGAAAGTTTATGAAAGTATTTAGATAATTATTTTGCCAAAAAAGAGTTTCATATCTAAATTAAAATAAATTCAAATGCAGATTTTCTGTTAAAATTTGGCGTGCTTTTTTATTTTATTATAGTTATATAAATTTAATTGAAGCAACCGAAACAATTTCCGCAAATGGTACCAGCCTTACTCAAATCCAATTAGAAACATCTAAGGGCGAATCTGCAGCCAATCAAATTGCAACTAAAAATGGAGCTGACCAATTAAGCAATACCAATTCTACGGGTACAAATTCGCATTTATTCAATCAACCCGCCGGTGATGACCAATCAGCGGGCGAGGTTGCTCCTCAAGTCTTTCTACTTTACAGACCTGGACATTACGACATTATTTATCCTATTGGATAAGCTAACATAAATTAAAATATAAACTATTGAATTTAGGCTTCCAAAATTAAGAATGTTATTTTGTAATTAACAAATCTCTATTTATAATTTATAAAACTTACAATTTTGAAACTGTTGCAAAATTAGTTTTTGTCAATGCTGAAAATATTTTTTTAAATTTAGAACTGCATGCTTTTTCTATTTGATATGTATTTAAATATTTGTTTGATTTAACGTTACCTACAAACTCTCTTTATAGATATGATTGATTGATTACTTTTAATATTATAACAATTATATAAATTGTTTTTATTTTGTTTTCAATATATTTGTTGGTAATAAATATCTTGATGAGTAATAAGCTCATCTGCCAGTGTATCTTATCAATTCCAGAAATATGCGGCACCGCGGCTTTTACGATTATCCTATTTCTTGATAAAAAAAATATTTTCCTTATACGGTTTTCGCGTCTGAGCCTTTATCAACCTTTTAGCTTTCTTTGTGTTTGGATACTTGGGAGTTGGTGAGGTCTGTGTGCCCGCCTACTGTGGGCTGGCGACAACCCAGGGGTTTTAATCCTAAGCTCTCAAGATTGGCACACCGTTTAGGACCTACCGCCTTACTAGGTCACTCAGTAGTTTTTAAGTGATTAGACCGTCTTTTTGTCAACAGTCTATGAAATATACAAATGTTTGGGATATAAAAGCTAACTTTAGAAATTCGACCTTCCATCTTTAGGATTTTCATATTTGTTTACCATTGTTTTAATTAAACTTTGTAAGCCAGCTAAAAAAACATTCAAAAACTGAATTGAAAAAAGATGCTTCAACATATTTTCATTTAACCCGTTTTACGTGTCATATGTGGTGCTAAATATTGTACTTAAATGTTGATGTAAGAGGTTGATATACTTAAAAATTTTGTTTTATAAACGAGATGAAAAATAAAAGTTACAGTTGATTTTAATATAAAAGAAATTTTTCTGTTCTTGAGGTCAAAATTAGTCATTTGGACAATTGGCAAATTTTTTGATTGTCATCTATCAATTTAGCCGGGCACGTATGATGATTTAAAACAAGTAATGTTTTCGCTGCAGCTTCACAAATATTGCCAAACATTTATAAATGTTTGTAAACCTGGGTCATAATAAATATACATAAATTTTTGAAATAATTTAACTACACTTATAGCGTAGGTCTTCGGTGAATAATTACATGGCTTTATCCTCAATTTTTTTTTCGTTTTTCAATCTCTGTTCACTCAATCACTTTAATGCGGGAAAATTAAAATTGACTCTTTGTGAACTTGATATCCATTGTAAATTTTTTTTTCTAAAGCCAGATTTTTTTTCTAAAATAATTGAGTGTAAAAATTTTTAATTGACCAAGCTCTAACACTTTTGGATTTTAACATTCCGGCAAACTTGAATAATTTCTATTATAAAATAAATATTTTTATAGCTAAAAAAGTTGGCTCTTTTATTAAAGGCCACTTGCAAATTATAGTTTTGAATAAACCAATTTTTTCATATTTTTTTTATTAATTGTCGAATTACATAAAAAAAGGACGATTGATTTTAATTATAATAATATTTTACTTCTATAGACTAAAATAAATTATTAATTAATATAAATTGTTCCTTTAGTTTAACCCGCGATTAGCACTGTGGGTTCCATATGACCCTAGCACATTTTAAATATCTTTAGAAATATTATTAATTAATCTTTTGTGACTTTTTTCTTAAATATATAATAAATAAAACTAGTAAATAAAATTTGGTTAAAGTCTCTTAACAAAATTCGTTTAGAAATCAGAAACAATCGGGGTCCGTATGGACCCCACACTCTCAATTTCACTGTTGAAAACCGTGATATTGCTTCAATAATTTAAGCTAAAAAAATTGCAACCTTATTTTCTAGGTGTTTTTTTTATATTTACATATTATGTGTATAAAATGTTTGTATCGTATAACACAGGTCAACAAATATCAATGGCACAACCGTGAATTTTATAAAAATATAAAAGAATTTATCCCCATGATGGTTTTATTTCATATATGTATTTCGTTTTTCTTAGTTTCTTCCGGCCTTGGCTCCTTACATCCGTCCATATCGAAAAAATGACCTTTTTTGACCAAATTGACAGATCGAGAATATCTAAAAAGAAAAAATTTAAGAATCTTTTTTTATATGAAAATCCCTTTTAACTTATATTTATCATATCAAATAATGAGTAATAAAATTTGGTGGTATATCAAGCTCTTACATCAACATTTAGATAATACAAATTATTTCGCGGCCAAACTTAAATACGAACACGATATATTATCGGTTTTTAATAAAAGTCTTATTTGAAGTTTAAATTTAACAGTTTAGCTGTTGTAAATATGCAAAAAAAAAATTCAATTTATTTTTGTTTTTGAATCTCTTTTGTTTTTTTGGCATTTTTTATAAAATTTTCAATGTTTATACCTCACTAACTAAGTTTGATTAGGAAAAACGGTAAACGGATTTGAAAATTCCTAAGATGGCAAGTTTGATATCCGTAGTTTGCTCATAACTCTCAAAAATTTGTTGACCTGTGTAATATTGATAATAATTTTTTTTTCTATATAAAATATCTATTATCTAAATGTTGATGTAAGAGCTTGCTTGATATACTAAAAAATTTTATTTCCCATTATTTGATATGACAAATATAATTTACAAGGGAATTTATATAAGATTCTTATTTTTCTTTTTAGGGTATTCTTGATCTGTCAATTCAAAAAAGGCCATTTTTTCGATATGAACGGATGTAAGGAGCCAAGGCCGGAAGAAACTAAGAAAAACGAAATATATTTATGAGATAAGGCCATCATGGGGATAAATTCTTTTATGTTTTTAAATTCACGGTTGTGCCAATGAAATTTGTTGACCTGTGTAATAGCATTCATAATATTTTTTTTTCATGAACTCTTCTAAAGATGTTCTACTAGAGCTAAAAACACTATTTGATCAATAAAATTGATACATTTAGTTGATTGACAAGATTCATCTATTCAAATATAGAGAAATAAAAAATTTCCATTTTATAGATTTTTTTTTTACTTTGTGTTAAATAAAATTTGTAATGTACATTAATGATAACTTATATTAGTTTGTAATTAAAGAGCACTTTTTTTTAATAATAAAAAAATAAAGGTCATAGCCATTAAACTTTTGAAGTTACAGAGGTTTACGGACCCCAATAGCATTTGCGTTACAAATTTCTCACCCTAACATTCGCGGGTTAAAAACCGTCGAAAATTAAAAATAACTTTGAACGATTTTTCTTCTTTTGAATATTATCCAAATTTCATCTTTTTTTGCTAAAATAAAAACTTTGCATGAGGCTTAAAGAAATTTTTTTAACAATTTTTAATATTTTTTTGTGTTTTCCCAATAAAAAGCATTTAAAATTGGTGATAACATTAGTTAGAATTAGTTCACTGCTTGATGTGTAAGATGCTTTATAAGTTTCAAACTAAAAATAACAAATAATTATTGTTTTTAAATTTGCGCAATATATCAATTAAGGCTGCATTTGGGCTTCGCCATCAATGAGACATTTGGAGCCAAGCCAAAACATGGTGGATGACATATGGTATATTTCACTTTTCGTGTGTCAGGCCGATTAAAGGGTAATCGAAAAAAAAGGTTTTGCTCAGGTCGTTTTTTTTCATCATAAACTAGTAAAAAATCAATTTTGATGTTGAAGTTTTTCTCGTTATGTAAATTACGGATATCAAAAAGTTTGCAAAATAAAGTGTCCAGATGAATTTATAAGATTTATATCTGAAAAATATTTATGAAATTATTTATCAAAAGTTTAATACATAAAATAACAATTATATAAACACATATAAATTATAAGAAAAAAATTGTGGTTTTGTATTTACAAGCTATATATATGCAAATTTCGTGGCGTTTGACAAATACTTGGGCGTATATAGTAATTATTTCACGCCATAATTAACCTCGGGCACCCCAAAATCCTTGGGGTGGAGCTCTTTTTCCATCGTCATCTGTTAATATATAAGGATAAACGTGACTGCCTGAATGACCAATGAGGCAATAGCAAATTTTAGGAAGCGTTTTCAGAATTCATTCATTTTTTCTGAAAAAAAAAATACTTTTGATTTCAAAATTTTTTAAAACTTATATTTAATCAAATTTTCCTATTAAGTAATATTGGCAACTTTGTCTTAATGCTTTTATAAAAAGAGAGTTAATTTTATTCTTTTGGAAAATAAATAAACTCTGAATGCACCCTTGTAGAAATTTTATGTTCCAGTTCAAAAAAAAAATGAAGGATGAGAAGTCTATAAAATTGAAATAAAATAATCTACAATGTGGCTTTATCTTTAATGTTTTTTCTGTTTTACCACAAGATTGTGACATGCGTCTATATGATTGGGGCAGAAAAAAAGGCTAATATAGCAAAATGCTAATTTGGCGAGTTCTTTATTAAAAATGTATAATACCGTAACTTCAATTTTTGATCAAAAATGATGGATTATATTTTGAATTTCAATTTTATGCTCCAACATCCACATTTGGTATTTACAAAATGTTTTGCATCCAAAATTTTAATATGCCACAGTTAAAATAAAATAATTGTAAAATATTTTTTTTAATTATTAAATTTTTAAAAATTTTATGTTTATTGCCACACAGTTTGCTAAGGAAAAACGGTGTAAGGTATAAATAATCTGATAGTGCTCTCATTCTGATAAATTAGTTTATATTCTAAAATGTCGGCTTGAAATACTTGAATATATCCCCTAATTTTAGTATTTATAGGACACATTCAACGTGACAATTAATTTTTAAAAATATAAAAAAAAAATTTAATTTAAATTTAGTTCAGCGAAAGTATTTACTGTGTTTATAATATTTAGCAATTTTTATTAAAAGTGGGTTTTTTTTATAAAGGCCAGGTGGAAAATGAACTATTTTCGGAAAATGATTAAAATTTTCCTTTAATTTTGTAAATAGATGCATATTTTCAAAAATTCGCTAAATATTAAGCACATGAAATACTATGCCTGGGATAAAAAAAATTTTTAAAAAAATGAAATTTACGAAAAAACTCACTTATGGCCACATTAAATATTAAAATTTTTTAATACATTGAACGTGGTCTTAAATTAGTTTTTTCTACCTTTGTTTAAGAAATCCAAAATTCTTTTTCCTCGAAGCACGTAAAAGGCCAATGGGCTAAGTGCCTCGTTGCTACCGTCAACGGTTCTTTTATTTTCCGCATCGTACATCACCTCATTATCCCGGCTGTTGTAAATATTTTCGTTCCTTGGATCCCCTACGTAAAGCCGCGGTGGGTTCTTGAAATAGAAATTGGTCCTGTCTGCTACAAAAAATATCGAGTACATCAAAATATCGTATTATGAAAATTTGTTTGAAACACTCAAGGGCGCGTTCAGACTTTTTTCATTTTTTTGATAAATTATAAAAAATTTGAATTTTTAAATATTTTATTTTATTTTTTTTCAAAAATTTTTTTTTCGGAAAAATTATTTTAAATGCTAACAATAAAGATTGGCGACTTATTGTTAAAATGCGTTTAATGTCAAAGAGTAAAAATTTTAAAATTTTTTAAAAACTGAATCAAGTTTGAACACGCCCTAATATAAATTTGAGTTTAAAGATAATAATTCTAGACATGTTGCACTAAATAGAATTTTGATATTTGATTTAAATTAAGATAAATTAATTTGAACCTTTGTTATCCGAGCTTCCGTATGTCTCTCTAATCGTCCGGTTTTTTCCTAAATAAGTTTGTCAATTAAAACTCAAATAAATTTTTTAAAAATGTAAAAAAATTTGTAAAAAAATAATTTTATTTGAATACTTTACAGAACATTTAGAAATGATTTAAAAATAATTGGTCAAAATATTTGGTTCAAAAAAACTTTGATATGCCTTTCTTAAAAAAACCTTGGACTTTATAAAATGTGAAATATGTTGCCCACTCAAGTTTTTTTAAATTTTGAAAATTTCACGAATTAAAAGCTCACTTTGAGGTCCCTTTTTAAATAATGTGAATGAAATAAAAATGGTTTGATTCTCTAACATAACATATAGGTAAAATAAATCTTAATCCGTCAAACGTGAATTTCGTTTGAAAACAAATTGAATGTTTTTTTAAACCAAAAAAACCTTAATTTTAAAAAAATGGCGGATACGCCTACTCTATGACTCGGTCCCAGCCCTATCGAATTTTTTCTGTTCGGTCTGGTTTTAAATGGAGGGGTAGGTAAAAATGGTGTGGTATTTTACATAGTTTGGAATAAATCTTTGAAACAAAACAATTGAATATCTTAATTTCGTCAAATTTTATGTTATAGAAGAAATAAAAATAAGTTATAATGAACTTAACCAGGCCAATTCTTTAATATATTATCACCTGGATCATTGTCGGAATTCGATATTAAAGGAGGAGGTTAGTTGAGTTTATGAAAATTAAACTAATAGTCGTTTTAAATAAACACTTGAAAATACATTAGTTATGTAACTTTTCTGTTGGTCCGATTTCTGATCCTGCCCGTTGCCACAAATCCTTACCAAACAGGTTGTCTGATTATTCCAATCCAATTTCTTATGATCCGGAATTTCCGCATTCGATTGATCAAAGTTGTTGACCATAGCCCAAACCATTCTACATGTTGGGCCTACTTGAGTGTTCCACAGATTGCTAGCATAAATATTCGTCAATTTCGTTTCGACACTATTTTTTTCATCAAGAAGTGATTTACAATGCAAAATGCTAAGCGAAATGGGATTCGTTGCTTCTTCTTTATGTTCGCGATTTTTTGAGTGTCGAATGGAAAACTGTTTTATGTAGGAATATGTGAAATAAAATATTTTTCCGTTTTAGAAAAATGGAAAATCAAAGCCGCAGACAGATGGAGGGGGGGGGGGGGGGGGGGGCTTACACTTGAAAGCTTACCTCTTTTGAAACTTTCAAATTTCTAAATTTATGGCAATATTCAAACTTGCCTCTCTTCTAATTTTAAAAATGGCAAATTTTATAGAAACTTTAATTACTAACCTTTTTTTTACAATTCCAGGATACGGCTCTGGTACAATCATCTGATCAATTAGTTCTTGTTGCCAATATTCGTCGAATAATATAAAAGTTACTATTTATAAACACCGGAAATAATTTTAAGAATTAAACGCGTAACAATTAAATTTAATTGGTTTTTCGCACTTTTTTCTAAATTAGAGGGCCGTGAAAGCTTTTTTGTTAGGTCTTAAGAAGTGTAATATACGGGCCGTTTCTTAACTTTGAGTTCAGGTTAACATTATTTAAATAATTTGAAGTGGGCTTAACCAAACCTAAATTTTAGTCAATATTTATGAAAAAAGGGTTGCATTTGGTAAGCCCAACCCTAAAATTTTCTACAGGTTGTTGTTGTTGTTTTTAACCCATGCGCTTGAAAGGGATGAGGGAGGCTCTGAGGTGTGAGCGAATTTGGAGGCGGCTAAGATGAGGTTTGTCCATAGATCTAGGGGATTTATGGAGGTCCCACGTGAGGGGCACGATAGCCAATGTAGAAGATTGTCAGTCGCTTCTTTGCGGTCGATGCACTTGTCGTCTGTTGAAAAGACGCGACTACGGAAGTCTGCTAGTAGATAACAGAAGCCTGATCATAGCTCAGATAATAGGGATCTTTCTCGCCTGGGGAGAGTTTTTCTACAGGTAATGGACTATGGCCATACCTCTTAAAAAATTGATGTGTCAACATTATTTTTCGGGGGTTCAAAATTATCACCATAAAATAATTATTATTTTACATGCTGAGACTTAATATTACACTGGACAACAAAAAAACAACATAAACGATTTTTTGAGGGTTTTGTAGAGAATTTTCTAGCGATAACGATCTAGGTTTTAGTTTTTTTCCCAATGCCTCCATTTTTTTTAACCGAATCCAAAGTTCGGAAAAAACTTTTAAAAAATTTCTTAAACTTTTAATTTTTCAAAAAATCGATTCCTTATAAAAAACTTATCTAAAAAAGGTTGTAACTTAAAATTATTAGCAAATTACTTTCATGTTATTTAAGATCAAAAAACTGATTTTATGACGAAAACCACTGATTTTATAAAAATGAAAAAATTGAAAATAAAAATTAATATTAAAAATTTTGAACGCCTAATGAATGTTTTGGTAATCTAAATATATTTTTAAACTTTTGTTGATACGCATGAGTTTTATGATATAGAAGCCCAAAATACTCCGGAAATAGAAAAATCTTAACTTTGACAACAAATAATTAAAAATCTGAGGCATTGGCTAAAATTCTGATTTTATATTCGTAATTAGCACCAAAAACTTGACCAAAAACGATAGTTGCCATAAATGATTCTTAAGGTCGTCCAAATTTTGTTGTACAGTGTTATCTTTCTTATAAATATGTGGTCGTGGGATCCAAAAAGCAGTCAAAATTATTCGTATTGGATATGGCTTCGATTATAAATGAGCTTTATGGCATGCGCCCGCATTTCTGTATAGTTAGAAAACATTTTAATTCTTAATTGGTTGCAGTAGAGCCTAAACCCTTATTTAACCTTAAATGCACAAAAAATGTAAGTTAGGCATAGGTCCGTTAAAAAATGGATGCGAAAAAATAACTAGATAAAACCAATAATTTATACATACCTCTCCCCCCTTCTGCTCCCAATTTATTTTAATGGCTAGACCAAGCAAGCCTTAACCCTAAACTAAAAAAAATTATAAGGCGCTCGTATTTCTGGAATCTTAAAAAATTTCTTATTCCTTTTTCGGTCTTTACGAAAACACTAGAGCCAAAAACCAATTTTTTCCACAAACAGATGTACTTTGTTTATACTTCCATTGTTTATATTTCTAGTATACTATTAGCCGTATCGATGGGGCTAAATGTGTCAGGGGGTTTGTTAAAGCATTTTATATGTTTGTTAGAAATTTGATAGGATTGCACTCCGAAATGGAATCGGGGGTCAATAAAACTTTACCTACAAGTAGATTTAAAAAGCCCATTAAACGGGTAGTTACCCCAAACGTTGTTATTTCTATTTACTTTATTTAGTTTTTTATTTAGAAAAATGAAAGGCCGGATGGATCGGGTTTAGGCTAAAGAACAGGAGTGTAGCCGTACGTATACTGTGACCCAAAATTATTAAATATAATGCTTAACATGTTGAGATATGCTCGTATATGTTTCAACAACTCCAGGCCCAAAATATTTTAGCCCGGCTCATCAGCAGATTTTAAATATTTGGTCCTGCCAGATTGTGTTAACTTTACAAAAACAAAGGTGAAAATTTGAGATATACAAAGTTTGAATTTTTTGTCTAAATTGAAACATAAAATAAATAGATTTAAATAAAAAACATTAGAGATTTCCATTTAAATGCACAATAAACGTTTTTTTCTAAAGACGGGCCTAGCCTAAATTTTTATCGCAACCGGATTGGTTCCTGGCGAAAGCTAAAACCTTTATATTTTACATTGCATTTTTGACAAGATTTATTTAAGTCGACCAATTAAGGGGTAATTTTGCTTATGGCAAAATATTCTGATAGATGACTATAAGTTTAAGAATTTCAAGTTTTTTAAAAATTGGGATTTTTTTCCGGGGAAACCTACTTTTATATGTATATTTTAATAAATAATTTATAACTACTTGGACAACATTATGTTTAATTGGAACCATAATTTTCAAAAATAGATTTTCAACTGGTATAAAAGAGCATATTTTTAGGAATTACGAAATTTAACAAATTTTCAATTTAAAAACAAATGTCTCCTTATGAGGATCTTTAGCGATTGGTGGTGGCCTTTTGGTGAATTGCAAAGATTTTTTAAAAAGTTAAAATCTCTACAAATTTATCAAAAAAATTATAGTTGAGAATATGAGAATTTGATATCTTATGGCTCAATTACGGCTTTTAACTGGGAGTCTAAATTTAAAGAAGATAGATATATGCTAGAGTGTTGGAATTTAATATTTGCACTAATTTTTAAGTATTCAATAAAATCAAAGCTTTAGGTTGTGGTGACTTCGAACGAACCAAATTGTCGCAATAGCCAGTATTTAAGTAACCCTAACTAGATATCTTTTTTGTTTATTAGAAGAAATAGGGCAAAACTAAATTCTTCTGTATATCACAGGTCAACAAATATCAATGTCAGATGAATTTTATGAAAACATAAAAGAATGCATCCTCATGATGGCCTAATCTCATATATACTTTTTGTTTTTCTTAGTTTCTTCCGTCTTTGGCTCCTTAGATCCGTCAATAACGAAAAATGACCTTTTTTGACCAAATTCACAGATCTAAATATACTCTAAAAAGTAAAAATTTAAAATTGCATATAAAAATCCCTTGTAACTTATATTTCTAATCACAAATAGTAAAAAATGAATTATTATATCAAGCTCTTACACCGGCATTTAGATAATACAAAATATTTCGCGTCCAAACTTAAATACGCCACGATATATTATCAGTTTTTAATTTATAACTAACTAACTAAGTTTGATTAGGAGAAACGGGAAACGGATTTGATATTCCCTAAGTTGGCAGGTTTGATCTCTGTAGTTAGCTCATAACACTCAAAAAATTGTTGACCTGTGTATTGCAATAATTTTTTTTTAAATTTTAAATTGAAATGGTTTGGATTCATTCCCAATATACAAAAACATTTGAAATTTTTTGGAATTCATAAAACTTTAAATATTTATCACAGGTGAGATTGTATTCGACATCGATAAATAAATAAAACATGATGCTACGTTCTTTGGCTTTTTGCCTCAAGGCAGGAAGTCCTTTTTCTCTTTATAAATAAATAACATGTACATTTAAGTTTAGGCTTTTAATGCTCGATCTAATTAATTTTCTGTGTCCACTTTAACATTAGGCGGTCTTTCTTATTTTTGCCTTGAGCATATTGCTACTCATTTCAATTAAAGTTGCTAATTTTGTCTTTTGAACTTTGTCGTTTTGGGAGTCAATGTCTTTTATTTCTTAAACTCTTTCTTTTTTGAAATTAAGGGTAGCTAGATATTTTAATGGTTCTTTGATATAATAGTCTATTAGTTATGAATGGTGTACGTGTTTCTCCTATCTTTACTAAATCAGTTATTGGTTTATTTTGGCATATTTATAATTTTTCTTTTATTTTGGACATTAACTTTGGCTGTTAGGTATGTTCTCTGTATAGAGCAGGATTTGGTGGTGAACGTTTAGCCTAATTATCGGCATTTAAGTGATAAAGGGTACGAATTTACGGAAGGTTATAAAGCCGCTTCTTATTTTATACATGCTTTAGATAAGTATATCTGGTACCTTCTTTAATTTTTTCCTGAGCTTTATCAAATTATCAATATCGGTAAATGTTGCATGTATGAGCTGTTATTTTCATTATGTATCTCTCAGCCAGCTAATCACATGGATGTAAGGCATGTCAAAACTCCGGGAGTCGGGAAGAAGTCCATCCACTCCGGAGTTCCGGAGTTTTAGTTTTTTGGGAATTGCTAGTAAACATTAGCTTATTGAAAATATTGGAATTTGTATTTTTATAGTCAAAACTTAATTTTGTTTAATGGAAGTTGTAAATAAATGAAAGAGCAGCTAATTATGTAATAATTACATATATTAACTAGCAAATTTTAATAAAAAATTTCGGAGTTTATGAACTTCTTCTAGACTCCGGAGTTTTGACATGCCCTACATGGATGGCATCAATTGTTAAATTACCTGATCTAAAACCACTTCAATATTTATTTTATTTCTAAACCGGGCTCCGACAATCTTTTCCAATAGTTTTAAGGTAAGTGACCTACGTTGAATGCCACTATAGTTTATCCAATTAAAGGTGTCTCCTTTGTTTTGAAGATTTATATGGATGTTTTTCAAATCTAGGCGTATTTTTTCTAGATGTAAAATCCGTCCTTTTTTTGTATTAGGTCGAACCACCGCTGAGTTAGGCCATGTCCAATTTTTATTTTATTTTAAAATGAGTATAAAAACACATGAACCATGGTTATATAAAGGCATTTTCCAGTATTGCCTCGATTGATAGAACGCGTTAAAAACAATTATATTAAAAAACATAACATTTATAAGACAAGGCCTTAAGTTAAAAAAAATTATTTTTCAATAAATTTTAAGCTGTTTTATATGTTTTTTTTTAATTTTACAATAATGGCACATTTAGTTAATTTAATTTTAATTAAAATTGAAAAAGAAATTAAAACAAAAAAGAGTTTTTAATGAGTTGGGTGAACAAAAAATTTTGATATATAAGGTTGACTAATTAAAAGTTAATAAACAAACTTGATTGAAAATCATAAGCAAAGCAAAATTTTTTAAAATTTATATGAAGAAATTTTGGATAAGATTTTAACAAATGTAGCTAGAGGGCATAAACCCACTTATTTGGTGTAGGGGCTCATATCGCTCAGTGGCAAACATTTCCGTCTTACACGCAGGAGGTTTGGGTTCGAGTGTACAACTACTTTAAAGCTACTTGGTGGCCTGTTTAGGCACTCTCCCTAACGGTATGCCTAGGTGAGAGCCTGGATAAATCTAGGTCGCCGGCAAGCGAGCTAACCTCAATATTAAACCCGACGACAATAATAATTGCTCTCTGCAAGTAAAGAAATTAACTTAAACCCAATTGTTTGTATGTCATAAACCTGAATACAAGGTGATCTCGACTTGCTTTAATTTAAATTACAGCGGTTTAAGTAAAACTTATGAAAATAAAAATTGGTCTTGTATATTTTAATGTTTGTTTGAAGTTGGCCAAAACTCTATATAGATAGGTGGGTCGGCAATAAATATTTTCATATATAGAGATTTTTCGATTATTTTCAGGTAAAATATTCAAAGCAGCAAAAGCCAGAAATTGTTGGCATTTTTGACGAGCTAATAAAAAATTAGAGAAACGCATCATTTAATAAAAATTTTTATTTAGTATTTAAATTTTGCTGCTTATTCTCCCAACTAAACGATAAAGTTTTACATTATTTCGTTTCATTTACGAGTAAAATTTCTACTTTTGGCTAACTGTTATTAATATTGTAAATGTCTATGTAATTCGACAAACTAAAAAAAGCATTATTTCAAATTAGCTAAACTGCTATATCGATATTAATTAGTCATCAATATGCTGATCAAATGTAAACTGATTTAAAGAGCGAATTTTGCATATTCTCAATTATTGACATCACCTAATCATTCGAATTAATACGAAAAATATAGACTGAGAACTTAGAATGAGTTTTTTAGTTCATAAGGTAAATATACTATGAAAATCAGAAACTGTTGTTTTTTTAGTTGAATAATGTTTAAAATGAGGTTATCTACAAATACCTTCCTCTCCAAACGCGTAATCAGCTAAAGCTATATGGAAAACCAGCGAGAGGACAATGGAATTCTGTATTTTCAAGAACCGGGAGCGTAAATAGTTTCGCCAGTCATGTGTGTGTCCTTTCTGGCTAATAGGTCCACAAATTAACTCCCGCCCGCTACCCTTCCCAAATTTGTTTTAACATCTAATTATTTCAATCCTTTTTGTTTTGGACAATATTTACCAAAAACAAATATTGCCCAAATTTAGAAAATTATAAATATTGTGAACATACATTTGGTGAATATCTGATTTTGATTGTCGGATAAAAAACTTTTAGTGCCGTAACTATTTTATTTTTACGCTCATAGGTAACATAAAATACCCTTTTTCAACCTCAGGACCGGTCAGCCTATAAGAACAATCTAATTGAGGCGTCAGGCAATTTTTAACGGCACACAGAGAAGCTTGAAAGTTGGAAGAAGTGCGAGGCGCTATATAAACAGTTTTTTAGAGGCCCAAATATGCTCCGACCGAGTGCATAAAATCTGGCCTCAAAAGAATATAATTTTAAGTCTCATGAAATATGTTAACTTACCGCTCCATGGGAGTTGATATTTAAAGAAAGAATGAGCCAGCAAACAACAAATATCATTTCGAGTGAACACAAATTTATAAATTATAACAATTTTATTTTAAATATTGAAAAAAAAAATAATTTAAATAGTTATTTTCACAATATTGTTATATAACTTAAGTTCATGTAATAAATCGAAAAATATTTAAAATAATTTTTAAAAACAAATTATTTTTTAATAAAAAATTAGGAAGATAGGGTACGAAAAATAATGATCTAAAATATGAAATTTATTGACTCTTGTAATTAAAAAAACATTTAAAAGTGACATGGTAAGGAGAGGAGTTTGTCTTCAATACCATATATATTCGAGCTAAAGGGAATTTGTGAAATTGCGTGTGGGGTCGTTAAAATTCTTTGATTCTAAGTATTTTTTTGTTTTACCTTTCAAGTTTTTTACATATTCACTTTAATATTAAAAAGAACTATCTTATAATTAACGAATATTCTGTCGTATTTAAAGGAAGTATCAAGTGCAACATATATTAAAATTTTCTGTTTATCTAACCAAATAGAAAATTTTACATTTTGTGATTTTCGTAGTAAATATAAAATTCTTTCTAACATATTTTTCATATACAAATTTATACAAATATATTGACGTGTTACAACAGCTCACCTATTTTATAATTACAGGTAAGCTTTGATATAGCAAGAAACTCTTCAAAATGTTATTTAATCTGTAGTGACGAATTATCAAAACCGCGCGCTAGCAGCGGTTATAATGTAAATCCTGTACCTATGGATAAAATTTATTCAGCATCGTTTATTTACCTTTTTAATTAATATATGTAAAAATCTCGTTTGTTTTTAGGTTAAGGGGGCTAACAGAAGGTCCCTTACGTAGCTAGCGTTCGATATGCGTTTCATTAATAAGAATAAGGTGCAGAGTAAAAGAGAGAGAATTTACTAAATGTTGTTTTACAGGTAAATTTGTGTTTTTTTTACCAACCGGTGAGGAGCTTCTTTTAATAATTTAGGGCTGCAGAAAACTTTGATGAGAAAAATATGGGAGTTAAACTATAATATATTTGTTGCAAACATTACAATTAGTTTAAAAGGGGGCAAGTTCAGAGATCATAAGTTTTTTTCAAAAAATTTAAAAAATTGTAAATTAAAATTTCTCACAAGCTTATATTTCAAAAAATGTATTTTAATTGCTATTGGTAAAGATTGGCGAATTATTGTAAAAATGTCAAGAAAAATAATTTAAAATTTTTTGAAAATCTTAACGCCTGAGCGCACCGCACCCTTAAGCAACTTGTTAAATTTTTTCCAAAAAACTGTCTTAAAGAGCGTTTAGAGTTAATTCATTTTGATGAAAATATTTTTGTAAATAGAAGGTTTAATATTTGAAATATTTAGGAGTTTGAATCTTGAAAGGTTAGGTTGAAATAATTATTAGCTTTGTTTATGTGCATTTAGATATAAATTAAATAAAATTCCAAAATATAATTAAAGTAACTGCATCATGTTAATAAAATGATAAAAAAACACAATCGTTAATAACACAGATCAACAATTTTTTGAGAGTTATGAGTTATCTACAGATATCAAACCTGCCATCTTAGGGAATATCAAATCCGTTTACCGTTTTTCCTAATCAAACTTAGTTAGTCAGTTATAAACATTGAAAATTTAAGAAAAAAGGTCAAAAAATTAAAAAAATTCAAAAACAAAAATAAATTGAAATTTTATTTTTGCATATTCACAATATTTAAACTGTTAAATTCAAACTTCAAATAATATTTTCATTAAAACGATAATATATTGTGTTGTATTTAAGTTTGGACGTGAAATATTTTGTATTGTCTAAATGCCGATGTAAGAGCTTGATATATTAACAAAATTTATTTTCCATAATTTGTGATCAAAAATATAAGTTACAAGCAAGGATTGGAACTTATTGAAAAAAGCTGGTACTAAGTTCCGAGTTCTTAGGATAATTTTTGAAAGAGCTGGAACTAAGTTCTTGGAAGTACCGACGAGTTCCCAAATATCGGAACTCGAGTTCCATTTTTTTATTTTTATAATTAAACAATTACTAGACAGATAAAAAAGATATATTACACATTGCACATATAATTTATTGACATTGCACATATAATTTATTAAACTATATAAAATGGAAACATTTATTTATCAAGCTTAAAATTCATAACAAAAAGAATATCATTCAAAATATCATCCTTAAGTCGATTCCTTTGGGATTCTAAAATAAAGCTTAAATAGGAAAATTATCTTTCAACACTCACCTCGGTCAAGGGGACCGATAAAACAATTAAAGCTAAGTTTCCTAGTAGCGGAAACTCAGCCTTGTTAGCTACCCACCAGCTTCTAATACCGCCTTAAACCTCGGTAAATTTTCGTATTTTAAAATTTCTATATCTAATTGCTCATATATTAGAGGGGCAGTTGAGTCATCGTGTTTATAAAATGTTTCTTCGTCTCTTAAGACATCCTCTAATAATGAAAATTGATCTGACATATTTCCAGAAGATTCTAAAATAATTTCTTCCTCGTGATTTACTGAATCATTTCTTTGAAGAGATAATGCTTTTGATTGAACTATTATCAGAAACTTTTTGGCTTTTTCGCATTTATTATTATTTAATTTAAAGTAGAATCTTTTATCTAAAATCAGCCCACAATTGACTATGTCATTATCTAAAAGCTGGGATTCTCTTTGTTCAATAAAATGCAAAAGGGATAAAGAAAAGTCGGTTTAATGGGTCTTTAACACGGCTTTGCAGATGTCTAAAGTTTGTGCCTGAAGGTGTTTCGTTAAAATTGCGGCTGGGCCTAGTGTTTCAACTAATCTTTGATACATATGCCAAATATCATTGGAAACTTCCAACTCATTTAAAATATTTTTGTGATTATTAAGAAACGGTCGTAGTTTGAGCAATCTTTCAATGCAGGTGTAAGTCCAATTCCACCTCACCTGATGCATAAGTATTGATTGAGGAAGATTTTGAGATTTTAACATTGCTGATAAAATAGGCCTTTTAAGCTTAGTAGCCAATTGTCTTGCTACCTTAATTGCCAAAATTATTTCAGGTGTGCTGACTAGAAATGAATTAAATGCTAATTGAACCACGTGTGCAGCACAGTTGAGATCAATGATGATTGATGAGTTGAAATCATATATTTCACAAACCTCGTAAGAATCCTCTATAAAATTTAAATCATCTTCATCTTGTAACATTCCTTCTAATGGGTCAAAGATATCATCTTCACTTGTTTCAAGCTCCATAAAATTCTTTATTCCAGCTTTCATATTACGGGCTGTGTCTGAAGTTATCAATAATATTTGGTTCATTATATTGTAATTTAAAACAGTTTCTTTAAGCCATTTGGAAATATTAACTGCATTATGCTGGTCATAGACCTCTTTGCATTCCAGCACTCGGACTTGAATTTTATCCATATGGATGTATTGGCAATTTATAGCCAAAAGTAAATTTATTTAAAAAAATTGAATAAAAAGTTTTACACTAAGTAGCCAAAATCACAATTAAATTTAACTTTTTTTTAAACATATTTTCTCTTTTCCTCATTATCTGATTAAACTTTATCTACTTTTTAAATGCATTGGTTAATTAATCTTGTTTTGTACTTAAATGAGAAAAATGTATACAATGTTCATAAAAATGATTTTATTTAATTTTTAAAAGTTAATATCCTAGTTATTTTAGAAAATAAAAAACTGACTTGCCTTATAAAAATTAATAAAACAAAATTATAAATATTTTAGAATTTTTAAATTAATACATTCTTAAAAAACTGGTTTTGGCTAATTTGTCTAAATTTTTAGTTTGTATAACTAAATAATTTTAAAATTTAAAAATAATTAAATATTTATATTAAAATGTACAAAAGTTAAATGTGAAAATTAATTTACCATAGAAGGATCTGTTTGCAACACTTGCGAAATCAAATTTTATGCTTAGTATTTTATGTTTGATATCATCAATTAAAGTTGTTCGCATATATTTGGCCTTTTTTTCAACTTCATTTCTACCATTACTTGGATTAATCTGTTTAAAATTAGTTCCTGATGGGCTTGCTTTGTTTATGATTCTAATCATGGCATCATCTGAAAATAGTTCAAATGGTCTGCCATGAACAGTAACCAACTCCACTCAATCTTCCATACATGGATGCACGGAGTTATTAAAGATTTTTGTCTGCTTAAATTTGGTTTGAGTTGTAATTTTGGATTTTTCTTTTCTTTCTTTAACAGTTAAAAACTTTTCATATTCTGCTTTATGTACACACTTTACGTGTTTTTTAAGGTTGGAAGTAAATTTCTTAAAATATTAAATAGAATTAATTACCGTTATATAGGTTGTTTTATTTGACGACTTGCACAAAGAACATTGATATTGGTCATTAACAAGTTGAGGTTCATAAAATTTATAAATTCCGCTGAATTTCATGGAAGGCTTGTGTGCAATTAAATAATAATTTAAACAATAAATGAGGTTTTTTTATTGAAATTTTATATATTTTTTGAAAAATATTAATTTTGATGCGTTTTTATTCAATTAAAAAAGTTTGAATTTTAGGTATTTGAAATAAATCGTGAAGGAACTCGAGCGGAACTCGAGTTCCACGAGTTCCAGTACCCTGGTACTTAGTTCCGAGTTCCGAGTTCCATTTCAAAAAAAGACGAGTTCTTTGAGTTCCGAGTTCCGAGTTCTGGAACTAGTTCCAATCCTTGGTTACTAGGGATTTTTATATGGAAAAAAGATTTTTAAATTTTTTCTTTTTTGGGTATTTTTAGATCTGTCTATTTGGTCAAAAAGGCCATTTTTCGTTATAGACGGATCTAAGGAGCCAAAGACGGAAGAAACAAAGAAAAATGAAAAATATATATGAGATTAGGCCATCATGGGGATGCATTCTTTTATGTTTTCATAAAATTCACTCTGACATTAATATTTGTTGACCTGTGTAATTTTCAAGTAAAAACAAAATTTAAAATTTAACGTGCCCTAATTTAACTTTTTTTGGTGAGCTAATTAGTAATCTTTAATATTCATTTTTAAGTCAATTTATAAAAATTTTTTTTTAAATAAATAGTTTTAAATTTTTAGCAAAATTAGCAACATTAAAATTTAATTGCAGATATTTAACAAAATAAAATCCCTATATATTATTAACTTGCAAAAAATCTATTTTTTGCCCTTTCTTTAATTGATAACGGCATGTTCACCTCGTAATGAATTACTGTTGCTCTGTTTTCTGAAATTTTTTGTACATCTGTTCATCAGTTTATGATTAAATTATTAAACATGTTTGCCTTGTTTAAAAATACCTCATATTTCAAGATAGATAGAAAGAAATAGAATTGCAAATCATTAAGGTTGACAACCTGGCCTATGTGAGATTCATATAACGCTACCAAAAGTTTTTGATTGCCCCCCCAAAAATAATTGAATTTGCCCCCCCAAAAATACATAGTAATTTTATGTTTGCCCCCCCAAAAAAAATTGAATTTGCCCCCCCAAAAATACATAGTAATTTTATGTTTGCCCCCCCAAAAATACATAGTAATTTTATTTCTTCCGCATAATATAATTGAATTTGCTCCGTCAAAAATATTTAAAAAATTTTATCCTAAAAATATTTACTTTTTTTAAAAGTGTTTTTATTCATTAATACTTCTTATCCGCAAGAGAGATCAAACTAACAGAAATATATAGAAAAATTTGATTTACTGAAAGCTTAATATTTGTGAAACCAATTCATAATTCTGATGCCTAAGAAATTTTCTCATTTAAAAACAATCTTTTGGTAGAATATAATCTAGAACCAAAGAACCTGATCGCACAATGCTACGATGGGGCGAACGTAATGGCCGGGAAAATGGTGTTCAGGTATTTCTAAGCAAAATAGCTGGACACCATGTCCCGTATATTCACTGCTTTAACCACCGATTGCATCTTGTTGTAAAAGTCTGTCTTATTTTAAGTGAAGGAAAAGATTTTTTTGATAATTTTTCTTCCCTTCATAAATTTTTTCAACATGATGCAATCAAGGTATTTAGTGAATGCGGGACCATACCCCGGCTGTTGCCCCATTGGTGGTGTGGTCACTACCTGCCCATTGTTTTTTATAAAAATTACACAGAAATATTTAATCCTTTTTTAAAAATTAAATATAAAAAAACTTTTATATCTTCAGGCCACAAGGCCGAATCGGGGTTTTTTGACCATATTTATAATCATCTATTTATTTTTTTGTATTTAATTGAAAAACTATTATATTTATTAAAAATAATTATAGATCAATTCAAAGCAGAACGATTTATATTTCTAAAACTTCTGATTTAATACACCCTTGTTTGTTAGAAATTAAACAATTAAGAAATAAAAATACATTTGAAGATTTATACAATTGTTTTGATATTAATATTTTTTTAAATGACAATAATTTATCTATGGATAAAAGAAAAACTAAACCTAAAGATTTTTCTGATTTTTATTTATTTTCTACTCATAAGTTTGAAAATATTTTAAATATTAATGATGAAGCAAAAAGTATTTATTTTAATATTATTGATTTATTTATATTTTGATAATAGATTTTTTACTGATAATAGTTGTTTAAAATCTTTAGATTCCCTTTATAAATTTGATTAACCTTTATTTTAGATATAAATAAATTGGAGCCTCTTTTAAAAATAAGTAATATTGATAAAAATTTATTATCTAAAGAAAATGACGTTGCCAAAAATTTTTTAATAAGAAACTTAATAATTATGTGTTACTATTGATGTTGTTTAATTTTTATATGATTACAATGATGCGTTTTCTAATCTATTTAACATTTTTCCTACAAGTTTGTTAATTGGCTCTTCAACTTCGAGTTGTGAGGCCACATTTTCTTCTTTAAAAAGGATAATAACGGCTGACAATTAGTGACCTGCTTAAAAGTGATTTGGTTCTTTTAGAACACGAAAAATCATTCACTAGGGGCGTTGAATTTTGATAAATATTGTAATTTAATTAAAATCCTCTAAGATAAAATAGTTTGATCAATACAATACACTGCTCATAATCAGCTAATTATTGCTTACTATTTTAACATGGTTGCAAACTTTTTTTGTGCGCATTTAACGTTTATGTCCATGTTTTATTTAATTTTTGACCCTAATATCAATAACTAGTTATATATAACCAGGGTTTTTTCATATATATTCTTCCAAATTAGCATACTTATACATTTTGTTTTCATGATAATCAATCTTATTTTACTTTTCATTTTCTAAACAAAGTTTAATATAATTTATTTTTATCATTCATATATATCGTATTTTTAATTTTCATGCGCAATGATACCAAATGATAAAATTATACTTAAAATTAATTCAAATCTCATATCTTTTTAAGCAAAATTTAGTGAAAACAATTAATTTTAATTCACATATTCAATTTAAAAACTCATTTTTTTTTAATTAAGAATATAATAAATTAATATTAATTTGTTAAATAATTTTGAACATGGATTCTATTGTTGTACATGTATAATTGCCGTGACCGCCAATTTTGCCGCCGAAGGCGGCAAAAAATTTTTTTCTGCCCCCCCACGAGTTTTTTTTGCCCCCCTAAAATGAAAAAGCTAGAATCGGGCCTGATTTGTATTGTAGTCAAAACTCATTTTTGTTTAATGAAAGTTGTAAATAAATGAAAGAGCCGCTAATTATGTAATAATTACATATATTAACTAGCAAATTTTAATAAAAAACTCCAGAGTTTATGAACTTCTTCCAGATTCCGGAGTTTTGACATGCCTTACTTACATTACATAATATCAGGCATCTAAGAATGTCCCTATTGGCATTTTCGCGATTTTTGGTAAATGATTTCTCAAAGTGTTGGATGAAAAAAGAGAAAAATATTAAATGAACGTAGGCAATTTGTTAGATTTTCCCCAACACGTTTCAAGATTAAACTATGGCTGTATAATATTTAAAAAATTCTTAATCCATTTTAAAAATACAATATTTGGTCTGCACCAGGGGCGTAGGCAAAAACTTTTCTAAAGGGGGGCAAGAAATTTTTTTGGAGGATAGGAACTACAAATTTAATTTTAATGTTGATATTTTATTTGCAAAATTAATTTATAAGGCTGTATATTTTCCAAAAAATAGCAATTTTATTGATTTTTATTCCCTTTTATATGTTTAATATTTAAATTCAACCGCAAAATACATCATAAAAATTAAAAAAAAATTCTAAAGGGGGGCAATTGCCCCCTTTTGACAACCCCTAAATACGCCCCTGGTCTGGACTACCCCAAATAAAATAGGGAGAAGTATTAACTTTTATAATAAAAGATCAAATGGTTATAAAAAACCCAAAACCATTTAAAGGAAAATCAGGTGTCATAATTATTTATATTCATTTAAATTTCTACCTTTAAAATAAGTAAGTGTAGTAATAAAAATAAACTTGCTGTTAAAGCAAATTTAACATGATTTCTGGACTTAAATTCGAATTGCGCAAGTTTTTCTCAAATTTTGATTATATTTATTAGATTTATTATTAATCACCAAATATCCTTACGATTATAAATGGCACACGTCCAAAAAAATTGAAACACATTATCAAAAAAAAAGCAAATTTATATAAATTTATTCCCTAAAAATTTATATAGGGAGCACTAAAAAATGGAATCATATTTCAAAAGAGAGAAACTCTTTTTATGAATATACTGTTGATCAAACATTTTGCAAATAGTTACTAAAAAAAACTCCTTTTACGGGTAGTATAAAATTTCACATGAAAAATACACTGAAAAGAAAAACTCAAATGTCCATTAACTTAATTAAAATTGTTGCAATTTTATAATTATCATTATTAAATTTTTTTTTACGCCACGTCCCAATAGCCTAATTTTTCTTAATTAGTCCAAATAACGATATACATAGTGGTATACTGCAAAGTTAAAAAATTTGACCGACATTTAATGTATATCTTCATTCTAACAGTAAATTAGTTAAATTAAACATTCTAACTTCGACCTGTGTAACTCATTGGCAATAGGTCAAAATCATTTTTAAAATATTTTCACACTAATTAAAAAATTTAATGTAAAAGCTGTTAAAAAAATACTAATGTCTAAGCGCCTATTACTTTTTTACTATTTAAAATCTTTACCTTAAAAAGAGGTTTGATATTTATTGCTGAGTAATTTAATGAGGTGATTGAACATCAGTGTTTTACATGATGTCCCGTAGTCCCCGGCTTATTGTATGGGCCGTGCTGTAAAATTTGAAAAAGTCTAAAGGGTCGAGCAAATACTTTATTTTCCTGCAATTTGTATTGTTCCTGTAACACCCCATACAGGCCTTTGTACAAATTTATAAATAATAGCTATTATATTTAAAAATGCAATTTTTGATTAAGCGGCCGGACCTAAAAGATGTTGACCGTGGATATCTCTATTACAAGAACAATTTTTTTAGAGTATTTAGAGTAGGCTTGCTATACGACATTCAGACTTAAAAATCAAAAAAATAACAATATTTTAATGTAATGTTAATTTAATCTCTCTAATAGTGTTGAAATTTAAAATAATTAATTAAGCTTTAATTGGCTAGAATAAGGCTGAAAAGTTTTGCTTCCAATTATTAAATAAGATAAAAATTCTTTTCTGTTTATAATGTATAAATATTGTTGCTCGAGGCAGCGAAAATGGCTGTCGATCAACTTTTTTATAAAAAGCTCGACAAATTTTTGTAAGAGCTGACTTTAGCAGACCAGCTATTTTAAAAAGTTTTAAATCAGTTTACTATTTTTGTATTAAACTTTAAAAACCAGCTAACATTGAATTTATGAAAAAATTGTTAAAAAAAAACAAATATTGAGGAGGTTATTTAAATATGAAACAGTTAAATTGTTAAATCCATACTTTAAATATTATATTTATTTCTAACTTTTATAATCCGTGTCTTATTTAGAGTGGGGTGCAAAAAAATATGAAAAGATAAATGTAACATGTAAAAGCTTGATATGCTTAAATATTTTATTTTTCATTGTAAAAAAAAGAAAAAGTTGCGTTCAATATAAAAATTTTTTTTCTCATTAGGAATTCCTAGGGTGACAAAAACAATCAACCTTTGCCTAATTGGGCCATTTTTTCAATTGTCATCGATCTAGGCCCGTCAGATGATAATTTAAAAAACAGAAAAAAGAGATAATGCCATCATATAATTTCTTTTTATTCTAATAACATTGACAAATTTTTTTGCCTGTGATTTAGAATGAGTAAAAAAACAAAAGACAAATAGTAGTCGTGAATTGTTGACTTCTTCCTCAATAAACAAAATAAATAATTATAAATTATGCCAAAATTTGTTTATAACAAAGTGATAGCCAACAAATTTCTTTTGGTATATAAGCAAAAGCTTTATCCCGGTAATCGGCTTTTTCAAACTTCTTCACCGTTTTGTATCGTCTAAACATCTTTTAAAATTGGCCAAACTTTTAATTTTCCATAAGGCTAATTTTTTTAATTTTAACTTATCTTTTATACTCATTTTTATTATAAACTTATGTTTGATAATTTTGCTAGTCAAGTCTAGAGTTTTAATTTTTTACAATTTGACAGTTTTCTTTTTTGATTGCAATGGAGGACAAAAAGCAAAAACAATTTTTAAAAGGTTTTCTAAGAAATTTTCTTGCAATTACGACCCCATGTTTACTTTTTTTGCCTCATTTTATATTGGTAATTTAGAAAAAATCCTTAAAATTTCTAAATTTCCAAAAAGTCTAGCATATTTAAATTTTATGTAAAAAATTAGTCTAAAAAAGTTAATTAATTAAAATTATTAGAGGTTTTTTTATTAAGTATTTGAAATCAAAAAGCGTATAACACGAAGCACTAATTTTAGAAAAACGAAAAAAAAAGAAAATTTAATTATATAAAAAAGATCAAACGACTTACGTTATTCGTAAATGTTTTGTCTCAAATATGTTCTTTAACTTTTATTTCAACAATAATATAAAAGTCCAAAATACCACTATCTATAGAGCCTATGAAAAACACGCATAAAAAAAACTCAGGTCTTCAATTGTTAAACTAAGCATGATTTACATACCAGGACTTTCGGTTGGTCCATATAAATAAACGTCGATATATTATCAAAATTTTAATGAATAACACTTATTAAAAAAATAAATAATATTTGAAAAAAATTCAAGAATTTACAAATTAAAAACGATTCTCTAATAATCGAAATATTATTTTTAATTTATTTTATATAAATTATTATGAAAATTTAATATTAAAAAGCCCAGCTTTTTTTGTTGGCTTTTGCAAAAGAAAATTTTCATTTTTACATATTTTATAATCTAATCAATAACAAAGAAATTAATTTTAATAAAAACTCTATTTTAAAAAAAACGCACTTTTTATATTTTTTAATTTTTAAGGCCGCAAAAATTGTCATTTTTGGCTAATACTAATGTTGAATGTTAATGACAGATTAAAAATAACCGAAATAAAAGGAAAAAAAGGTTGAATTAGTAAACACCGTGGGGCTAAATAATTAACTTTGGAATCTGATATTAGTGTAGACCTGTGAAATCACCGTCTCAAAAATTGTCACAAGTTGTTATTTACTATTCGACTTTGATAGGCATACAAACTAATTACCCAATTCAAAACTACTATATCATTCGGTTGTTTAATAAAGACCGCTTTTTAATGTTCATAAAAATGTAAAATAAAAACAAATGAAACTCAAAAACTAAAAAATATTAAAAAAAAATTATTTTAAGATCATCTAATTAAAAATGGTGTCATAGTTTGAACGCAGAACATTTTATGTAATCCAATTGTAATGAAAGCTTGATATAATATAATATATTATTATTTAAGATATTAAATTTACAATTAATTTAAATATTCAATTTATATATTACTATTTTTAAAGCTTCAAGGTGGCAAAAAAATTGTAACATTTCTTCTAGTAACATTTAAAACGCAAATTTTTCTAATACCCTTATTCCCACAAAGGCAACAAAATAGGTAAAGGTGAAGCCGTATTTATCAATGTAAAAATTATTTTTAGAAAAAATGAATTTAATTCAGTCTTTGATTACCAACATTAGGCAAAAAAAAATGCCTTTGGTAGCTAAGGCGTTTATGCAGTGCTGGGAAAACAATGAGCCAAAAAACTTTGGCTCATTTTTCCCCCCAAAACATAAAGAAAGAAAGGGAGCTACAAAAAAAGGGCCAAAAAAAGAATTCAAAAAAGCCCTTACCAAGAAAAGGGGCAAAAAAAATCCCACAAAAAGTGGCTCTTAAAAAGAGCCCCAAAAAGCTTATTGTTTGTTCTCTTTATACTAATTTCGAAAAATTTTGATTTTTCCTTTATAATAATGATGGGTTGGTTATTTTTTCTTAAAGCTCCTAGGAGTTTTTTTTATGAAATGGGGCTTTTCTTTTGCCATGCCCACGAGTTTGTGGGCATTTCGGGAAAAAAACTCATAAACTTGTTAAAAAAACCATTTATTTTTTTTCCCCAGCCCTGCTTTTATGCAAAAAATCGAAATAATAAACATGAATAACATATTGCAAGCATAAAATATACTCGACTCTCGCTTTATAATAAAAGTAATCTTTTATTTTTAACAAAATAATTGGAAATCGCCAGCAACAATAAAAATAACAAAAATTTAAATAATAGAGGCCAAATAATCTTTGATTTCGCTAGAGTTTAAGCGTCTAAAGCCGAGTTTATTACAAACACCAATTTCGATATTGTCTTCCGTGATTTGTCCTTCAAAATTTTCTTTTAGTGTTAAGATAGCTGTGTGAATAGCATCCTCAAGTTCAATTTCTTCATTGTACCTGTTTAAATGTATAAATTGCCAATATTTTGATAATGATTGAATTAGTTTCCACGTGTCTCGCATTTAAATAAATTAAATTTAAAAGAACAATCCCAAATCGAGAAGAAATTTACACAAATAGGCGTCCTAACTCATTTAAATTAAAGATCAAATTCCAGATCCTACAGTCCGCAAGTCTTAAAGACGGCAAGGCCAAAATTTAAAACAAATTGGCAAGACCTAGCCTGAAATAGAAAAAAATTGAGCCGAGCTGATTTTTCTGTCTCAAAATTGTCTTGTCTTGCTATTTTTAATAGGGACTAAAAAACTCTCGGGGTGTTAAATGTCTAGATTTTGTCTTGTAACATTTTAGTGTAGATTAATAGAGCTTTATTTAAAACCCATTTCTACTGTTTGCAGTCCTATCGAGCTACGATGAACAACTTGAACCCTCCTACCTCGACCATTTATTTCACATCACGTCAATATCTCAAATTAAACAAAATACATTTTTTTACACGGTAGTCAAAAAGGTTTTTAGGCTCTAATCTCTCGCCCCCCCCCCCCCCCCCCTTCCAAGGAAAAATGTTTCAAACCAAGGAAGGATAAAAACTATAAATTACAGATACGGCTTAAGTTAGGGCTCATACCCACAAAAAAGCAACATTTATAAAACTTAGGTACTTTTAAGCACCGTAAAACGTAATAGAATAACAATTAATGTGGCTATTAAGGCTAACTGGAGGATATTTTAAACACCTAAAATATATGTTGATAAATTAATCAAATTAACACATATCATTAATTAGCTGTAGAGGGGTTTAGGGCAAGGCTCTATCAAATAAATGCCTTTTTTATTCAAGAAAATTAACTATGATTTAGAATTTGCCCTGGCCCAAAGGTTTTTTAGCCATAAAAATGTCACCCTGTCCTCAAAGTTAGCGCGCTTTGCCGCAGACTTTTTAAGACCAATTAAATGAGCTCTCCCTTAGCCCCCTAATTCTTCAAAAAAAAGTGCGAAAAAAGTACTATAACAGGTCGCCAACCTGACCAGGTATGAGTAGGAGATCCGCCCGTTTAAATCTTTGCTTATAACACGGGTCGACAAATATCAATGTCATAAAAAAAAAATTTCAACTCCCCATAATGGCCTTATCTCATATATATTTTCCGTTTTTCGTTTCGCCTTAAGTTTACTTCGTCCTTATCAAAAAAAATGGCCTTTTTTGGCCAAATTAACAAATTTTACGACCTCAAAAATACCCGAAAAAAAAAATTAAAATTTTTTTTGCATATTGAAATTACTTAAAACATATATTTTTATCTAAAACGGAGAAATAAAATTTTTAAGTAGCTTTTACATTAACAATTAGAAAATAGAGAATATTTGGCATCCCAACCTAAATGACACGATAAATTATCGGTTTTTAATGAAATATTTTATGAAGTGTAAATTTAACAAATAAGCTTTAAATCTTTTTTGTTTTTTTTTTAAATATTTTTTTCTACAATATTTATACCTGATATACAAAATTTAATAAAACAGTGAACGGATTTGAAAATCTAAGACGGCAGGTTTTCTCTCTGTAGTAAGCTAATAGCTCTCAAACATTAGTTGACCTGTGTAATACTATTAAGAAATTTAATTTACCTCTAATCAAACAATCGCAAAATTTGATATTTTAAATGGGTATTTTTTTACTTGTATATAGCTAAGTGTTAGAGACCCACCAAGTATTACATCGACACAGTTTTTAATCGATATTTAGGTAAAAATATTACTTATAATTCAAGCAGTAAAAGTAGTTTTGGGCTAGGCCGGTGGAATGACTGATCCAAAATTAGAAAAATGTATCAGTCGGGCAGATATATCACAGCCCGTTTGAACTCTAACCTAAACTTACATTTTAAATTCCATAAAACTTATAAATAGCAATTCGTACATTTTTAGTATACGTCGACTTTATAGGTAATTTTGCAGTTAACCGTCTTCCATAAAAACGGTTCTGGTGTGTAAGGCCTTTCAAGGCGGCTATTGGATTTTTTTGAAAATAATTGTACACTAGAGTAGTCGAAACCCGAAAACGGGCCGGGGTTCAAAACGGGCCAGGACTGAATTAGAAAATGAATTACGTGTCGGATTAATTTATTTCTATTTATCTTATTTTTTTTAACTATTGTTAACATTAATAATGTATATTTATTATCAAGCTATACAGGGTATTACTTTTATTAACTGTATTTTATTGATAATTTTTTAACAAAAAATTTATAAAGTTTGCAATATAAAAATTTTAGGCCGTATTTGTAATTTTGGGCCGAAGGCCTAAGCTGAAAATTATGTTAAGCGGGGCGGACCGGAATATTATAGCCCAGCTTGATCTCTAATGTAAACATGTAGCTATGAAGCTCCAAAGTGGCCTCTATAGGCAAAATGCCCTTTAAGGACAACAGCAAATATCCCAGCAATTCATATTTAAACATTTAGCAATTACATTGCTATAATTGTAATGGCCAGGTTTTACCTAGCATGAGGCTTCTTTAAAAAAACCTCCCAATCATATTTTTAAGGTAAGAACAAAAGTAATAGTTAAAATTAAATTAAAATGTAACATGTTAATATAAAGGAAATTTAAAAAATTATAATATTAATAACCTTTTTTCCAAAAATGTTCTACCATTAATGCAGTTTCTACCTAGTGCTGTAGCTTTCCAAGCAAAATAGGCACCCTAAAAAATTAAATAAATAACAAATTTATAAAAATTAATTATCATAATAAGTTTAGACAGGATAAAATAAAAAGTGGACTATAATAATTTTGCCATTTATTTTTTATTCAAACCAAACAACTAATATGCTATATAGAACATAAAAATATTTTTTAATGAATTAAGGTTTAGAATGTTTTTTTAAAAACCTGAAGCACGAGTTAAAACTATTCAAAGTTATTACACAGGTCAACAAATTTTTGAGAGTTTTGAGCTAATGATCAAACCTGCCATCTTAGTGATTTTCAAATCAGTTTACCGTTTTTTCTAATCACTTAGTTAGTCCGCTATAAACATTGAAAATTTAAAAAAAAATGTCAAAAAAAAAACAAAAAAGATAGAAAAACAAAAATAAATCGATTTTTTTTGCATATTCACAACAGCTACACTGTTAAAATCAAACTTCAAATAAAATTTTTATTAAAAACCAATTGTATATCGTGTCGTGTTAAATTTTGGGCGCGGAATATTTTGTAATATTTAAATGCTAATGTAAGAACTTGATAAACTAAAAAATTTTATTTCTCATTAATTGAGATGATAAATATAAGTTCCAAGGAATTATTATATGAAAAAATAATTTTTGAATTTTTTCTTTTTAGGGTATTCTCGAGGTCGAAAATCTGTCAGCCATTTTTTAGATCTGAGGACGAAGGCGGAAGAAACTACGAAAAACAGAAAATATTTATGAGATAAAGCTATAATGGGGGCTTTTATATATATTATAAACTTATTTTTTTTTGACATTAATATTTGTTGACCCGTGTTACAAGCACACTTTAATAGTTAGTTTTAAATTTATTTTACACAAAAATAAGATCACCCAAACTTAATAGCATTGAAACAGTCGTCAGTGAGTTTGAAATTAACAAAAATTATATGTTACTTTTAAAGTTAATGTTCAAAATTAATAAAAACAATTTGTAATGAATAAAAGACAATGTTAATATACAGTGCTAGCTTCAATAAAATGGCACATGTTAGAAATAAAATGATCAATAGACACATAAAATGTGGACATCATCAACTATATTTTTGATCGTTGTCACTAATAAAATGATCACGATCACAATTAAATGATCACGATCACAATTAATTGGCCAAGATGATGTTTTCATGATAAATATCACTATGTTGTGGCTAAGGTCACACAAATTAGTGATGTTTACCATGAAATCATCATCTTGGCCATTAAATTGTGACAGAGATCATTTAATTGTGACCGTGATCATTTTATTAGTGACCGCGAACAAAAAAATAGTATTAAATGGCCACATTTTATGTGTCTTTTGATCATTCTATTTCTAACATGTGCCACTTTATTGAAACTAGCACTGTATTAAGAGTTTCGTAAATGAAAAACCCAATAAAAACGCTTTATTTCTTATTAAAAAAGCCTGTTTTGTGATACACCTATTTCACTATTAATAAACGGCTAATTTTTAGCGTAATTAGTAAAGTATAATGTTTATCACCTTGGGTAGTTAATACGTATTTTCACTATTAATAAGTTATTTTGTAATTTGTACATATTTAAGCATTGTTTCTTAATAACGTTTTTAAATTTTTTTTTAGTTTTTTTATAAGTGTTTGGATTTAGAGGCTAGCATTATATTAGTGTTAAATGCAAAATTAATAATTATTTTTAAAGGGTAGACCATTAAAAACTTTTAGACCGATTTTTCTATTAATTGATATTGGGTTTCCCCAAATTGACAACCACAGCTTGATACAATTTTTAACGGTATTGGAGTTTTAAAAGCTTTTTGAAATGTAACTTATTATTCTTCTTACTGGAAAAAATAGCCAAGTATAAACGCCTGATTTTTTGTTTTCATAATATGCCTTAAACTATAGAAAAATCTTATCGAGCCTGTTTTATGGCATTATTTTGGCTTGACCCTTTGACCTAAATCCTGGTTACGGTAATTTTTATCGGATTGCTGGGTTATTCTCGTCAACAAAATGAAATTTTATAGAAATTAATTTCATTATGATTATAGGCTGACAGGTCATGAAACGTAAAACAAATCACCTAGGCCTGACTTTAATTTTTTTAACAACCCTCCCTGCATTATAATTTTAAGACATCGTTGATGAAATCTTTAAAAAAGCCAAACAATTTTGTTGGGAAATTATTTTTGGCAAATGTGTAGAAATTTTTTTCAAAATTTTAATACTAAAGAAACCTTGAAGTTTTTTCCTTTAAATCACCAAGAAGCATACAGAGGGAATATATTTCCACAAATTACGCCTTAAACTTTTACCCAAATCTTCGAGTGGGCTGACCTATTACAGTTTTAGGTAAAACTTAGTATAAAAGCAAAAAAGGCATAGAGAAAATCTTATTACCTGTCAACCTGTTGAAAATAAATTGTTAAAATACCACGTAACAAAGGGGTATACCCAAACATTGTCATGAAACAGGCATGCTAAGACTTCAATAAAGTTTAAGGCATTATTGAAAATAAATTAAGCATCTTGCCTATATTTTTTAACAAAAATTGGATCAGTTTATAGCAATAAGTTATCAAAAAACCTTCACCAATGCCATTGTATCAAGTTATGGTTAGTCAAATTGATTTAGGTAACCCCATATTGATTCAATACAAATAGGAGAAATTGAACAAAAGTTTTTATTTAAAATTCTATCAATTCAGCAATCAACACTAATACTTAAAAAATAATGCCTCAAGATTCCCATTAAATGGAAAAAAATATTAAAATATAAGGAATCTAAAAACGGATATATGTAAAATAAAATACAGCTTTATATTAAAAATAAGTTTTGACTCAAAGTTGGTGAAAAACGAATATGCTATACTAATTACAATACACAATAGGCATTAAATAATAAAATAGGCTTATTATTTAACAAGATATCTACAAATAAAATCTTAATTAAGAATTTGTATTATAATTACAAATATTAACTTTGCTAATTAAAAATGTTATTTATTAATGATAAATCCAACAAAAATAACTTTAATATTCATTTTGTCATAAATGGTCAAATCACCTTTTATAAATTTTGTCAGTTTATTTAAAGTTGAAATTACAAAATATTTACAGATGGGTCACACTGGTACAGAAAGGGTTTGTTTAGCTCATCATCCCATCCTGCAATAAGCAAGGATACACCAAAAGGTCGCACACCACTATTATGATATTTAAAAAAAATTTATATGACAATCATAGGTTCATATAAAAAGCATTCTAAGTATGCATATTTAAAAAAATACTAAGCTGATAATTTTTAAATAAACAATTAATAGATAAAAGCAGATATTTAATAATAAAAAAAAAGAATGTCTTTATATACCCAGATTGAGTATAATTCTGAACAACTGCTGCAATCTTTTGAGCAAGTTGATTTGGTGACACATTCTCTCCATAAACTAAATGATACTGTTGTGATATTCTTCTACCCTCCCGAACCAACAGACTATATCATAATTAGTGTCAAAAAAATTAAATATTATTTATAAAAACTAAAATTTAACAAGTTAATTTACATTTTTAGAAGATAATTTAAATTAATATATAACAAATTAAGAATAATAACATTTTTCATTACCGAAAATCAGGTCCCAAGCCACTGTATGTCATCCCACAATTATTAGAGAGTAATTCAACTTTTCTAACACTCTTCTCATCATATAAGATTGATTTAAATTTTTTCTCGGAGGCCAACACAACCCCATTTTTGGCTATTTTAAAAAAATTAAAAAATAACTACCTTTAATTCCGATGGATGGTGCTCCAGCCGCAACTGCTGCTAAAGCATATTCAATTTGGACAAGCTTTCCCGAAGGACTATAATTATTAATTTGAACATAAAAAACCTAAAGGTGGTTAGTGAAAAGGAGTATTTTTCGCTCATGTGAAATTACGTAAAATTTAATTTTATCAAAAAAAAAATGTGTTAGTATAAATTTTAAGTTGAATTTTATTTATAAATATTATGCATATGGAAAATTTTGAAAATTCAAAAGCTTTTTGTACTATTTTTATAAAATTTTAGTTTTAGCTGCTAAACTTGATGTGATAAAGTCGGCGAAGGGATCTGCATATTACGAGCAGGGTAATAACAAAATTTTATGCGCAGTTTTTGGCCCTAGAGAGTCTTCTTCAACTTTAATAGCTCACAGTGTTGGCTCTAGAAGAAGAGGAAGATCTACTATTAAAATGAATAAAGGAAAGTTATCATGCAGGGTTGGATTTGCTTCATTAAGTAAACCTGAATGGTGCACACAAGATTTTCTTGCTCTTGATAAGATAGAGCAACAAGATCAAATTGAGGATTGTAATAAATATTACTCCAATTGTTTACTTGAATCCTTAGAACCAACCATAAATTTGGTATTTTTAATTTTTTGCACTAGTTAAGATTCAATACCCCAAGTCTTTAATTGAAATAAATGCACAAGTGTTGGAGGAAGATGGAGAAATAATGCCAGCTATAATTAATTGTGCTTCACTTGCAGTTATATCTGCGGGGATTGAAGTTTTTGATGTACTAGCTGCTGCATCCTTAACTAATCAAAATGTTTGCAATTTCAGCCTAAATTTGTGTTTTATTTATAACTTTTATAATTTATCTCTGTTTTTATTTAGGACAACAAGACAATGAATCAATTACAAATAGCCTATCTCCCAGTGTTAAACCAAATCACATGTTTAATACAGCATGGTCACCAAGTTGATTCTGAAATGTATAAAAAAAATCTTGATGCAGCCATTAACAGTTGTTTAGCTACTCATCATGGCCTTAAACAAATATTGAAGGATTGGTTAATCACAAAACAAAAATAATTTTATATTGTAATTAATAAATTTTGCCATAGCATTTTATCAATTTTTTTATATGTTTACTTTAAGTTGTAAATTTAGGTTGTTAAATAGTATGTCATGTTTTAAACAGAATGGCAAATAGAACGATTAGGTATTTATCGTATGGCTGGGTTCAAGTATCTCTAAGATAATTAAGGGTATTATATGATAAAAAGCCATAAGCCTTTCTAATAATATGCATGCCTTTTTATAATTTTGATAAATATTAATAAGATAATAATTATTAACTATTTCCCTTTGAAACTGTTATAAAATATTTATTAAAATTTTGAATTATGATATCCATGCCTTCTAAATAATAAATTTTTTTAGAGCATTCTTGTGTTTTTTTCACAGGTATTATTTAAAATTAAAAAAGCCATTGCAAGTGTTTCGTAATTTTTGCCCACTTTGGCTCAATTAATAACTTGATGTGAAAATGCTCCGTATATTGCATGTGAGACCATATTTAAAATATCCACAAACGAGGAAGTTTTTAAATAAGCACAAAAGATCGAAATAATAAAATCGTTGGTAGGAAAATCAACCAGGATACCAAACCATGTTTTAAATACACTTCAAGAAATGGTAATCTCCTGAACGAAAAGTGTTCCAAGAATAAATGTATCAATTAAATTATGGATAATGTCAAAGAGTTGGATTAAGAAATGCCACGGCTTGGACTACAAAATTAAAATCACCATCGATTTTATGAAAAGATATTTTAAAATTAATAAATTAGTTGCTCAGATAATACATTTAGACAAATATCAATGTGTAATCTTCTAAAATTATGAAAATTTATGATGGCCCGTTTTAATATAATTTTTCCTTCGCTATAAAATCTAGACTCTCGGCTTGCGACCACTTGATAGCCTAAAATCGAGAAAAATGGCGATTGACTGATTGTGCGACCTCGAGAATACCCAGAGAAAATAAATATATTTTTTTTACATATTAAAATTAAAATTTCTATTTTTGATCTCAAATTGAAAATAAAATTTTTAAGTATATATACTTCAACATTTAGATATATAGAATGTCGGCTCAGATAGCTCAGTGGCAAACCTTCCTGTCTTACACGCAAAAGGTTGCGAGTTTCAATCCGTGCACAGAATGCTTTTTTCTTCGTACATGTGCAATCACTTTAAAGCTGCTGATTGGCCCCAAACGAATGCTTAAAGGGGCCTAGGCTAAACCTATGTCGCTGGCGTGCGAGCAAATCTTACTATTTATCCCGTCAGAAATATTAATGGCTTTGCTCAGGTTAAAAGAGTCAAAGCCCTAACGGGTATGGCGCCCCTAAATGGGGAAAGGTATGGGTGAAACCTCAAACCCGTTGTTTATTTTAGGTATATAGAATGTTTGGTACCCCTACTTTAATAGGCCACAACATTTAAATAAAAAAATTGTTTAAATTAACTGTTATATATATCTATTTTATTTTTACAGTACTGGCTTCAATAAAGTGGCACATGTTAGAAATAGAATGATCAATAGGCACATAAAATGTTTAATCGTTGTCACTAATAAAATGATCACGATCACAATTTAATGGCCAAGATGATGATTTTATGGTAAACATTACTAATTTGTGTGACCATTTAGCCACAACATATTGATAATTATCATGAAAACAGCATCTTGGCCATTTAATTGTGACAAAGATTAATTAATATTGATCGTGATCATTTTATTAGTGACAACGATCAAAAATATAGTAGCTGATGGCAGTGTCTCCTACTCCGGGGGGGGGGGGGGGGGTAGGAATCAAGCGGTTCCAAAAAATCGGCCGAGGGGGGTAGGTATTCGAGGGGGGTAGGTATAGTTATGGGGGGAATATGAATAAATTACGAAGTTTGTTACCCCCAAGATTTTGCCGAGGGGGGTAGCTCTTCCATGAAATTTGGGGAGTAGGAGACGCTGGCTGATGGCCACATTTTAGGTGTCTATTGATTATTCTATTTCTAACATGTGCCACTTTATTGAAGCTAGCACTGTAAATATTTTTACATTTTTTCAAAAAAATTTCAATTTATGGCTGGCTAACAAAGTTAAGCAGATTTTAAACCCATAAGACCACATAAGCTTATATATCTTTCCAAAATTTGTCCTACTTTGAAACAAAAAATAAATTATTAAACTCGCGATCGTAAAAGTGGGGGATCTGGGTTAATTTAAGTTATCTTTTGAACATAAAATTTTGAAATTTTATGACTATATAATCTCAATGTTTTTTAATCAAAGTATATAAAAAAATTATTAAACATATCAAGTGAATTTGGGGTACCAGGTCCACTAATTTTTTGGAAAAGATGGTTAAGGATTTCATATCAAGATGCATTATATAATATGCATCGAATAAATTTTAAGGAATATATCTTTTAATACAATATATTGTCTCATGGAAATATTGATGTTTAACCTTATGCCTAGATGTGTTTGGAAATAAGGAATTAAAATATATATCATTGTGGAAGCTAGAAAAGAGACAATTTATATATAACTCTTAGCTGTATCTTTAAATGATTTATTGGTAAATTTAGTGTTTAAAATTTATCTTTTAACAAAAGCTTGCAAAATGCGATATTATGGCATAAGAAATTTCAATTTCTACAATTGTTTTTATTAAAATTAAAATTAATTAACCACATTCAGTGTCTCCTACTCCGGGGGGGTAGGAACCAAGCGGTTCCGAAAAATCGGCCGAGGGGGGTAGGTATAGTTATGGGGGGAATTTGAATAAATTACGAAGTTTGTTTTATTATATTAAAATGCAGATCAAGAAAAATTTGTAATAATCAATGAGGATACCTCTAAATTTTGTAAAGAAAACAATGTTGATTTTAGTTTAAAACAAAAACGGCGAGGTGGACTTAATCAAAAGGTAAAAATAGTATATAATTCATAGCTACCGTATTAAAACATATTTTAAAACTTTGGATCTTATCTTGATGCAATTTTACGAAAGATTAAATGACGATACTTTACAATTTTATAAAGGAGTCTCGTATTTTACCACAGCTTCATTAAAAAAATACAATGAAGTAAATGTGGAAAATATAAACGAGATATGTGCTTTTTACGACCTTGACCCTTATTTGATATCTGAATGAAAATGTTTATTCCGTTTTTCCGCCAAGCTTTAATAGATGGAATCATTTTTACCCAATATTTGCATGGTTAATATTTTTTTTAAATTCTAGAATCAAAAAATACTCCAGAGAGTTTCTGTAACTATTCGGAGGACGACGTTGAAAAAAGTGATGAGGATGATGATGAAACCTTGTTTAGTTCAGATGACAATTTTTTACTACCTTATAGGGCTTTATATAAAACATACAACAGTTTTGAAAACCTTAAAAAAATATATAAAATCTTGCTCACAATAACCATTTCCAGCTATAGCGCTGAGAGATCAATGAGCAAGATAAAATTAATTAAAACTTGTCTTCGTAACAAAATGGGAGTTATGTTTTTACAAAATCTCCTTTTGTTAAAATCTGAAGAGGACATTTTATTGCAATTAGATAATGACTTAATTATCAATAATTTTAAACACTTATATCATTATAATAATTCATTATAATAAATAAAATTGAATTGATTTAAAGTGGCTGCTTATAATCAGACAAAATATTGGGTGGGTGGGGGGGGGAGATAAAGTTACCCCCGAGATTTTGCCGAGGGGGGTAGCTCTTCCATGAAATTTGGGGAGTAGGAGACGCTGACCACATTTAGGAACATAAATAATGCGCCAGATTCATTTTTTTGATTTTTAGAATATATTTAAAATGTAAGATAAAACTAAAAATCTTATATTAGGGTGCGTTCAGACTCCGTTCGTTTTTTTGAAAAATTTTAATTTACCTTTTGACATTGAACGCTTTTTTTCAAAAAGTCGCCAACTTTTGTTATTAGCATTTAAATAGTTTTTCTGAAATAAAAGTTTTTAAAAAATTTTGAAAAAAAAAAATAAAATTTCAAAAAATTCGAAATTTTTAAATTTTTAAAAATTTTTCAAAAATTTGAAATGAGTCTGAACGCACCCTTACCAATGTTTCTATTTTTTTCTGAATATACAAAAAAGTATAAATCGTGTTTGCATTTATATAAATTAAAAAACACGTAATTCTATTTAAAATTTATATTCAAACTTAAATACCTTAGTTATAAAAGATTAAATATTGTAGCACCCTTGTCGTGCATTTTATGTTACTATTTTTTAACTATCCAATTGCGGGTTAATAAATTGGAACTATAAAGATGGATGAGAATTTTATTTTGTAGAAGCTTAAACGAAAAGATTCGTTAAAATGATACTAAGTAAGTATGATAAAAATTTGATTGGTCAACTTATTAAAAATTGCTTGTTTATAATAAGCATAAACCTCATCCTAAAATAGTCCAATGTTAGCGTTATGCTAACCTCACTTTAAGCTAATCACAATCTTATACTAAGCTATCCTCATCCTAACACTAAGCTAACCTTACCTTAACCCTAAGCAAACCTCTCCAAAACCCTAACCAAACATCACTCTATCCTTAATTTAATTTTACCTCAGCCGAACGTTAATCTAACTTTGACCTAACCTAACACGAAACTATCTCACAATGTTTGGACACTGAAGATTTTGTTACAATATAGATTATTAGATTAGGGAGACGCTCTTATAAAAAAATGGCTGCCGCAAAATGGCCGCCACAATTCAACTGTAATGTGATAAATTAAATTATCTAAATATATTAATATCATGAATTTGTTATTATAATGCAATGATATAGATATAATTTAAATGTGTGCTAACAATTTAAACAACTTAAAAAAAATTTCATATTTAATAAGTGAATATTATAGTTTTGGTTATTTCTACATTCTAATATGTTAATTTATAGAAAATTAGGAATCCTTATACCTAATTTTGTAAAATCATTGCATTCTTAACCACAAATTCACCTTTTGATGTTAATAATGTATGGCTGTTATTTTGCTTTAAATATTTTTTTTAAAAGCAGGCTTATTTACGATTAATGTAAATCGTAATTAAAAATATATTAGCTGTTTAGCATGATAAAATAATATTTAATAATTCCAATATTATAATAATTTTATATAATAGTAATCATGTCTTATAACGCTTTGAATAAAATAAAATACCAACGCATTTAATATATCAGTGCATAGTATATAAGAGCCATTAAATATATTACGTGTTTTGATGGACAAATAATCGTTAACAATATAAAAATTAATGCAAGACATATTCACTAACCCACAATTGCTAGGGGTAGAATTTTATAACGCGAATGCTAGGGTTAAAATTTTGTAACGCGAATGCTACAATCCAAACTGACGCCAATTTTCAACCTCTATAACTTCAAGAGTTTAAATATGAACATTAGTTTTGATTATTTTGATACGTGCTCTTTATATAAAAACTAATATAAGTTATTAACTCGCGATTAGCACTGTGTTGTCCATAGGCCCGATTCTAGCTTTTCCATTTTAGGGGGGAAAAAAAAACTCGTGGGGGGGCAGAAAATTTTTTTTTGCCGCCTTCGGCGGCATATGCAGAGACCTTCGGTCAGGGGGCAAAAAATATATTTGGTGAACAATAGAATCCATGTTCAAAATTAATTTTAAAATTATAGAGTATTTTAATTATAAACTTATATTTAAAAAATGAGTTGTATATGAATATGTCAATTAAAATATAATTTTATTGATTTCTATTCACTTTTATATTTTTGATATATAAATTCAACCAATGGCTACATTATAAAAATTAAAAAAAAAAAATTCTAAAGGGGGCAATTGCCCCCTTTTGACAACCCCTAAATACGCCCCTGTTATAGGCTAAATTTTTGTAACTTTTTTCTCAAATATATAGTAAACAAAACTACGAATTAAAATTTGGTCTAAGTCTAATAACAAAATTTGTTTAGAAAATTGAATTGGGATCCATATGTACCCCACATTCACAATTTCAATATTAAAAACTATGTTACTGCCTCTATTAAATTTTTTGTATTTCTACTTTGTGTTAAATAAAATTTGCAATATTCATTCATGATAATTTATATTAGTCTATAATTAAAAAGCACGTATTTCTCTTCAAAATAATAAAAATAAAGATCATACTTTAAAACTCTTGAAGTTATATGAAGTTCAAAATTTGGATCCCACCATAGCATTCGTACAAACTTTACGCCCTACCATTCGCGGGTTATTTATATTGCATTTAATTTGGGCAAAGTAGAAAAAATCTAAAAAAAAATTCTTTTTTTACATTACATTAAATAAATCTTGGCAATACACTAAATGTATCAATATAACTGATTCAAGGAAGAGAAATTTTACGCTAATGCTATGGTGGCGTCCGTCCATACGGACCCCAATTTTAAATCTCCATAACCACAAAACTTTTAATCTTTATTTTTTATTATTTTGAAGATACGAGCTCTTTAATTATGGACTAATATGTGTTATCGGACCCTAGTGCTACTGGTTAAACTTCGCTGACAACTTCACGACATTGAAGGGGGGAAAAAAAGCGATTAATAATTAGCTATGACAAATCACACTTTAAAACTATACATTGGCATATAAAAAATACATTGATAATATTTTTTCATAAAAGTGTTGATATTGAGTTATCTGGGTCTAATTAGTGGTAGAAACCCAAGAGTCAAGCCTATACCTTGCTGACCTTTTAAAGTGGAGGTTTCCAAAAGAACATTTTTTGGCTGCCCCATTGTCCACTATTATTTGCCGTTGTCAGGTGATTTGTTATTTCCCTGGTTACTGCCACCGGTCTGTTTTTAAAAAGTTGGGGTACTCAAATTAAGCCATTTAGGAGAGTTATTGGCATTTAAGTCATATTATAACCCGATACAGAGATAACCTTAACACAAACGGAGTTCATTTGCATAAATCATTGTTAACACAAAAATTAGTAGGAAACGCCCTAATGTGTAAAGAAGCTATGCTACGAGCCATGAAAATTCTTCATCTGACTTGCTTGAGGTTAGGAAAATACTGGAATCAGAATCTATACCTTAAAAATTTAATATTTAAAGCAAAACAAATGAATTTTATTAAAATATATTAATATTTTGATAAATAAAATATTTTTAAAATTTTCAGATTCATAAAATAAAAATGAAAACTCACTTTGCACATGCCCTTGCAAAATTCATGATAACAGTAAAATCAAAGTCAGGATCAGCTAGGTGTTGGCCAGCCCAAAAAATGAGCCGGGGTCGGTCGATATTGAGAAGGCCCGGCCTGATTTAAAGAATTACGCACCTTTTTAAAAATTTAAACAAAAAATTCTCGCTTCTATTTTCGGGCGGTATTTTTAACGGGCCAGGCTTCAAATTAAAAGAACAAATTTCCGGCCCAGGCAATTATAAATATTTTGGGAGGGAGGGCGGTAATATTAGGCCGAGTTGAACTCTAATACATATTACTATATTAAGAGCTTGCGTCAAAAAATAGAAATTAAAATTTTCATTGAGTATTTAATAATTAAAATAAAATATTTTTTCTTAAAATATTAATGATGTTTATAGCATTTTTTTAAAATTTTAAAATATCACTAACAGTAATAGTTAAAAACCTGTTTTAATATTACATGTCTAAAAAATTTCACAATTTAATTAAAATATATTTTATAAATTTATTAATGCAACATTTGATCAATAATAGCGTATATAAGGACTAGTGTACAATATTAATTCTGTAAATCACTTTGATCAGAGATTGCTTCTATTGCACATAGGGGAGTATTTATATGTAATTCAGTAGGTGAGTCTATTACATGCGAGATAACAATGTTATTATCCTGATTTTGAGGTATACTGGACATGCCATTACTTATTGCACATATTGGATTAATATGTAACTCAGTATGTGAGTCTGATAAATGTGTTATGAGATCGTTATTATTCTGAAACTGTTGAGATATGTCCCTGGACATGCAGTTTGAAATTGTTGCATTACCTTGATATGCAGTTTGAACTTATTATTGCACCTTAATTTTATTTTATAAAAATAATTCAAGCATACATTAATTTTAAATTGTATCCAAGATTCATAATTTGTTATGAAAGTAACCTGTAGCAATTGTGATAGGCTTAATGCACATCCTGAATTTTAGTTGCTAACAATATATGTAATTTTAATAGAGCAAAAAATTTCAAATATTTCTCAATTTTAGAAACACATAAGAACAAAAGTTTAAAACGATAACAAATACGAGCTAGTAAAATCAGATTTAAGTTTTTAAACCCTTATAACTTTAGTAAATAAATATATACTTAATTCATCACAATTATGGGTAGGGTTAAAGAGAATTTTTTTGTAGGATTGTGTCATATATCCACATTTAGAGCATGTTACTTTATGCTTATCCATAGTATTTGGTTTATTTTGAACACATAATTATTAAATTTCAAGGTTCCTAAATGTAATGAGAAACACAAATTTGATTTTATATAGTGTAATTAGTTGTCTCATCTTAAATATGTAAATATAAGTTAAATGAATAATTATTCAAGAGGTCCGAAGATTATCTTTTACAACACAGGTCAACAATTTTTTGAGAGTTATGAGTTAACTACAGAGATCAAACCTGCCATCTTAGGGAATATTAAATCCGTTTACCGTTTTTCCTAATCAAACTTAGTTAGTCAGGTATAAACATTGAAAATTTTAGAAAAAAAAGGTCAAAAAAACAAAAAAGATTCAAAAGCAAAAATAATTTCTATTTTTGCATATTCACACAAGGTAAACTGTTAAATTCAAACTTTAAATAATATTTTTATTAAAAACCGATAATATATCGTGTCGTATTTAAGTTTGGACGCGAAATATTTTGTATTATCTAAATGCCGATGCAAGAGCTTGATATATTAATAAAATTTATTTTCCAAAATAAAATATAAGTTACAAGTAATTTTTATATAATGTAGAATTTTTATATTTTTTCTTCTTAGGGTATATTTAGATCTGTCAATTCGGTCAAAAAGGGCCATTTTTGGTTATAGACGAATCCAAGGAGCCAAAGACGAAAGAAACTAAGAAAAACGAAAAGTACATATGAGATAAGGTCATCATGGGGTTGCATTCTTTTATGTTTTCATAACAATCTCGTTTCTGACATTGATATTTGTTGACCTGTGCAATCAAGAATTAGCTCTAAAAAATAGTTTTAATCTAAATATAATAAATAAATAATTGTTTTGTTCATTAGTCATATTCAACTCAACATTTATAAAGAGGTTAATCTAAATTTAATGTATAATAAATGAAAAATTAATTGTTTGATTCAATAAATATATCCAACAATTATTTCCAACTATCAAAATAAAAATAGAATATCTTTTACAATTAAGAGATTAAGCTCTAACAAATAGTTCTAATTTAAATATGCTATATAATAAATCAATAATTAATTGTATAGTTTATTGATCATATTCAACTAGTATTTCCAACATTTAATATAAGAGGTAAATCTATTAATGTATAATAAATGATTAATTGTTTAATTAAGTTTCCGACTTCAATTTAGCTTCCAACAACTAGACGCCAATTTCGTTAAAAAAATTCGCTCAATCACAGAAATTGTACAAAAAATAAAGCACAATTTTTGTACTTTATGCCAGAGTTTCGGGTACCCGAAATACAGTCCATTTAGAACATTTAGTTGGACCAACGAAAAATTTAATAATTGAACATCTTTTAAATTCTTTAAGAGTCTTTAACATGGCCGTTAATAAATTTAGTATTAGGGTAATTTTTATCTAATATATTTTAGTCTGCAAAGACATAACGTAAATCAATAAGATAAAATTACTTAACGCCATCTAGCCTCTAACAAGGGACGCATCTTTTTTTCAAAGGGAAGGGGAGAGCTAGGGGTAAAGAATAAGTTTAAAGAAAAAATTTATTAGAAAAACATTGAGGAGGGTGGGGGGGTTATGTTGTCATATAGGCCTAATTTTTAGAGAATTTTTTAAACGTTGCACAGCGGGGGGGGGGGTACACACCAAGCTCAACCCCTCACGATATGCCAGATATGAAAATCCCTCATAATATGGTTGATAACACAGGTCAACAAATATCAATGTTAGAAAAAATAAGTTTATGAAAACATAAAAGCATACATTTCCATTATGGCCTTATCTCATATAAATTTTCTGTTTTTCGTAGATTTTTCCGCCTACGGCTCCTTACATTTGTCCATATCGAAAAAGTGGCTTTTTTGACCATGACAGAATGACCTCACCCTAAAAAAATCAAAAAATTTTTCATTTAAAAATCCCTTGTAGCCTTATTTATCATCTCGAAAAATAAGAAATAAAATTTTTCGTTATATCCAGGGCTCTTACATCATCATTTAGATAACCCAGAATATTTCGCATCCAAACTTAAATACGACACGATATATCGGTTTTTAATAAAAATACTATTTGAAGTTTAAATTTAACAGTTTAGCTGATGTGAATACAAAAAAAATTCAAATCATTTTTTTTTGAATCTTTTTTGACATTTCTAATATTTTCAATGTTTATAGCTGACTAACTAAATTTGATTAAAAAAAACGGATGAAAATCCCTAAGATGGCATGTTTGATCTCTTTAGTTAGCTCATATCTCTCAAAAATTTGTTGACCTGTGTATATTATTTGTTAAACGGATCATTTTTAATAAAATCTTTGTTTGTTGAAGAAGAAAATTTAGATTGATTTATTAGGCCTAAAAGGGTGAATAACAAGACTTGCATTACTTGAACAATTTATGCTGCTTTAAATATGAGTTATGACAATTGTCAAACAAAATCAATGGCATTGTAAGCAATATATGGAAGGGAAACATGCGACATATTAAAAAAAAATATGCTTTAGAATGTATCGAAAATAGATGGTAAAAAATATCAATTGGGATTTTATTAACAATGTTTACAATACACTATGGGCATGCTTGTTATTTATATAATTTATTTCAATATTAATGAAATTAATCATTTAAAAATCGCATTTTTTTCTATCATTCAATTTTTCTATCGTTATTAAATTTCAAAATCGTTTAGTTATTATGTATTTCCAACAATTTATTATAATGCATTAATTATTTAATTTATTGAAATGGAATTTACAAGTGCTTAATTTATCTCTTTGAGATATACAGTATCAAATAAATTTTTGCAGGGGCTAATTGGGGAAAGGAATTTAGGAATCAAAAAATTATCAAAAGATGAAAATAAATTTTTTTTAAAATTTGAGAATATAGTTTTAACCTAACCGATTTTGGATAATATATTTTAATTTTTTTCTATATTAACGCTCCAAGCTACAGAACACCATCGAACTGTCGTTTGATTCTTCATATTTTTGCTAAAAAATATTATTTCATAATTACATTTGAGCAGTCTTGGCAAAAATATTTTCGAATTAGGGCGCGTTTAGGGTACATTTAAAATTTTATAATTTTTTTTGGTATTATTAGCTATGTTTATATAGATTTAGTGATTTATCTTACTAAATATACTTCTTAGAATAACTACTCCGAGTATTAGAAAACATTGTAAAAACAGTGATTAATATAATTTTCGACGTAAAAACTCAAATTTTGAATTTTAGACTTTTTAAATTTGTATGTAAAAACAAATGAACTCTGAACGTGCCCTTAGGAAATATTTTGTATGTTTTAATTAGCGTTTAACATTTTTTGTCCTAATAATTTTTTGCAACTGTGTCAATTATAATCCTGACCCAAAAAACTGCTTGGGATCGCATTTTATTAACTGCCATAACATCGCACTTTAAACTCTAACGTAATATTATTAATTATATTTTATTTCTATGTCTGTTTAAAAATAAAATTTTTTGTAAAATAAAACTACGATCATTTTTATCAGCATTAAATAGGCCGTACTTATAACAATTTTACCGTAAGCAGGAGAATATTTAGCTGCAAAAAAATATTCACTCTTTGGCATGACAACAAAAACGTCACCTCATCTACAAAAATCTCGCTCCGCTCAAGTCCTCTTACACTTTTACTTGCCCACAATATATCACGCTACCATGTTAGAGTTTTCTTTAATCCTTTACTTATCAAGGGCGGTATACCCGTCAAGGCTTCGTCTCTTCAGCCGCCTGTGGGGTAAATGAGAAACGCACACCGTCATGGGTTTTAAGGCCTGGGCCTTTGAAAAAAATGGACGACTTTGAGATTTACTGACGGTCGTTACCCATTTATGTACAGACTAGACTCGCGCTGCTTAAATGGATTCAGATAACAATACGAGCTGGCAACATCTCAAGGTTCTCCGAATGCTTAAATGAAATAGTAGAGGTGACCCAAAAATAACAAGATTTAACGGGATTATACGAAAGGCCGATTACCCTAAATTAATTAGTTTTAGTTATGCTAGGAATTCTAAATATAAATTATTGATACATGGGTAGTTTCAACGTAAAAGCTTCAATCATTTTTATTGAATCAAAAACACCTTTTAGTGCACATTAAATATTTTTAAATGAAAGGTTAGCTTCCAGTTAATATATTTTATTCGTTTCGCTCTTTTATCCCGTCGTATATATCTATATATATTGATAAATCCGAAGTCTGATTTATTCATACAATTTGCAATGTTAACACTATCCATTTGTTCTGTTATTTCATTTATTTATATAAGGGCGGTGTCTATGGTCAAATCTAAACTCATATGGGTCGAAATTTTTACCCGGCGCCTTGGGACTGTTTTTTATATTACCATTAGAAAGTAAATTATACATTTGTGATTTCCAAGAGAATTTTTAAATCCGGACAAATAACCTAGAAATTTTCGGTTTAACGAATGGCCTAATAGTTAAATTAATATCTGGTCCCACCCGACAAAGTTTGTCAAATACAGAAATAATGATAAATGTTAAAAAAGGTAAAAAGGATTAAGAGTATAAGCTTAAATATGGAGTTTTTAGCATAATTGTACTATCAAAAGTAGAAAAAATTGTTATGCTTTGCCTGGCCAAAATCTTGCCTCCCAAACATTTTATGAATACTACATTGTTGTGCTTAAGACCCAAATATCTAGGTGGCAGACCTGCTAACTTATCTTATTACTCCACGGCGATATTAGTAGCTGTTCTAGTTTTCAAAACGAGGCATGTGTTAATCACTTCTCAATCAGCAGTGGGAAGAAAACTATAACTATTATCAATTTTTGTCACCAAAAGCCATATAAAAATATAGGTTTTTGCAACATTTTAGTGTTTAGTGTTTAGTTTTGACAATGTCTATCAATTTTTCATATTTATTTCAGCAAACATGATAGACCTATATATTTCTTTCATATATTCTATTCTATCGTTTTACTTCCATTCCTAGCACCTATTTTATAAAAAATAAAGATCCCATATTTTTCTCATACCTTGATGGCGCCATGACGCTAATCTTAAATGCACTAAAATCAAACTATGAATCATGTGTTCTTATAATTATTATTTGGTCTTAAATGATATTAATTTAGATTTTTATTTGGGACGAAAACAACGCTTAAAAATTTTTTTAACATTAAACCAATATTTTGTTTCAATGGAATTTAAATTTTTAAAATTATGAACTCTGAACGCGCCCTTATAGCAAACCATTTTCAGTATCAACGCTATTTAAATTATGTATTACACATAGGGCATGTCAAAACTCCGGAGTCGGGAAGGAGTCCACAAACTCCGGAGTTTTTTTTTGAAAATTTGTTAGTGTAATTTTTACATAATTAGCTACTCTTACAATTTTTTAGATTCATTAAACAAAAATGGATTTGGACAACAATAATATAAATTTTAATATTTCCAGTAAGCTAATATTAACTAGCAAAATCCAAGAAAATAAAATTCCAAAACTCCGGAGTTAATAAACTACTTCCCAACTCCGGAGTTTGACATGCCCTAATTACACATAATACCTAGTCACCTAAAATAGCAAATCCATTTTACATAACTTAATAAATTCTTAAGGCTACATCCAGACTTAATGAAAAAAAACAAGTCAATAAATTGGATATATGAGTAAATTGTACATTGCATAACGCTTTTTAATATAAATTAATATTTTTCCGCAAAAAATTTGATTTAAAATAATTTGAGTTTGAATGCGCCCGTAAGAAGGTAGTGAAATTAATGGGTAAGCTTCAACATTCCCCATTAATTTATCAAAAATCTTTAGGCTTTTTTTAATATACAAAGTCAAACGCGCACTTGATCGTTACTCAATTCTCTTCAATGAAATTTAAAAAAATTAGAGCTAGCAGTTAGAGAAAGAGAATCATTTTTAAAGTGAAAATTGCTGAAGGGGTTAATGCCTTGGGTTTGTTGAATATCTTGCCATTTCAAAAATGTTTTATCATCCCTCAACAAATATTTCTAACAAAACTTTTCATATAATCAGGATTTATAAATATAATTAGTCTGAGGCAAATTCATAGGCATGCAAGAGCCTATAAGGATTTTTTGTATTTTAAACTTTCAATTTATTCGATGGTACTTCAAAGAATTTTATTGCGTAAATTAATAATATTTTTGATATTAATTTATGGTGTTAAATTTAAAAATGGCTCAAAATCAATTTTATAAAGTAGCAACTATAAGAACAGGTTAGCTTCTAGAATAATAACCCTAAAAACTCGTAAGGAGAATTAAGGGTAGGGGCGGAAGGGGGGAGCAAATTGTATAAAAAAATTACTGTTTTCCTTATATTTTTCAAGGCTTATAATTTTTCCCCAATTTTAGCCAAAATGGGGGGGGGGGGGGTCATATTTTAAAACATGTCATCAATATATCGAAGCCTTAAAATTTGAAAAATTTCTGGGAAATGAGGACGCTAGGTTCTTGCACCCCCCCCCCCCCGTCTGCTAAAATCCATCCAGAAACTAATAGACTTTGTCAGTGCTCAGTAGAACCCGAAAATACTCCCTAATCTAAGTCATATTTAAGGGCAAAAGTGGAAAGACAATACTGCATCTGGAATAAACAGAAACTTATTTGATTAACGGATACATCTTTAGTCTTTAGATCAAACACTCATTGCGTTTTAACTCGCCACATGCCCTTTACGTCTAGTTATCAAACGCTTGTCGAGTTTTTTGAACAAGAAAATGATATTTTAATTTTGAAAACAAACCACTGAATAGTTGAATTTCACAATCATTAAAATGGTTGTTACATGGAAATGAAACCTAAGTCCTTCATAGGCGGTTAACAACGGCTTAACGTGGTTTTGTTGGACTCGTCAACAAACTCTTGTTCTATTACAACTCTACACCCTTGGGTTCGGCCATCCCAATGACAATAAACTTTGGGCAATATGCAGAAATTATTTTTAGGGGCATCGAGAGAAAACGCGATCATTAGCTTCACTAGTAAATAGTTGAGTGTTTACTAACACAAAATATTTATGTATAATATACCAACTAACTCAACTAATTCTGGTAACATTTAAGCTGCACTGTAAAACGTTCTGGAATTCGTTGGGGAAGCAATTTGTGCATGTTTTCAATCCTGCAAAAATTAGCTTCTTTTTTTGCCTGCTTCATCATTTTTTATTTTTCGTTTTCGTTTAATTTATTGTACATTATTTTACTATTTTTAAATTATGTTTCTTCTTACTTATTTTTGTGTGCATATTTTCTCTTTTTTTTCCCCTGCAATCTTAATTAATTTAATTAGTTTATGTATAAATTATAATATATTAAACGTTCGCGATTTAACTGAAGTCTAATATTGTATAAACTTCCCATTATTTGAGTCTCAATGTTATTCTTGCCGCTAGAATAAGGAAGTCACCATGCCTGATTAATAATAATTTAATGTTAATAGTTAAAAATAAATGCTCAATTAAAATCATTTAATATGCTATATATAAAAAATTCCATGTTAAGTTATGTTAATGAAAAAAATAAATGGAGAAAGAGCACCAAACATTTATTTGTAAGCCACATAAACATTTTTAGTAAGAATTGATATGACACGTGTAATTTATGTACGCTTATTTTAATCGAGTATTGTAATTGATGACAAATGGACCCTGGTTGTGATAAAATTGATTTTCGCTATGAGGAACTAAGGAAAAGGTTCTTAGAATTCTTCATGCGAGAACTACAATTTTGTAAAAGTTAGCCTGGTTGATAATTATCATCATATCAGCTCCTCGGAATTCATTCTCTAATGAAACTCGATGTGTGCCCCAAACTAAAGAGTTGGACCAAAATACCGCGTTCACGTAAGCTACTTTTACTATATCTATTATAAATTATATTATTGTCAGTAGAAATTTTTTGCTGTTAATTAAATGGCTTTAAAATACACTTTACCTACTACATTTAATGTCCCTTTTTTTTATAAAGTTTGAGTTTAAAACTTTGATACACCCAACCTTTGCAATGGGGTTACAATTGCAGGGCATTCCCACACTCTCTCTCTCTCGGGCCTTACGTAACATTATAAAAATTAATATCAAACAGGGGACCATGGGACCTCTTTCCAGACAATTGTATAATTAACAACTCGCTTGTTTAATTAACTTTTTGTCGCTGAATGCCAGTTACATTGTTTTAAAAACTACAAAAAATTTACGAGTTTTACGCCGGCCTTAGTTGTTAAATAGGGACCGCCTCCAATTGACTCTTGGGGACTACGTTAAATCTTACTACTAGAATTTTTAAAACTCTCTTCTCCGTCGTGACCATTAAAATAATACCCAGATAATCTTTTTTTTTTAGAATAAAATATTAATGTGGTCGAGTTTGAGTATATATATAATGAATTCCCTTATTGCATTCGCCTGACTTTGTTAATTTAATTGACCTTTGGCGCCAACTATTGGTATGTTTAGGGCATAAAAATTTTTCCAAGATTTTTTTTTTCAATCAGGTTTTACGATCGGAAACTCCTTACAGAGGTCTCTCTTTGATTTATAGGCTCAATTTCGGAATTGCTTAAATATCTAAAAGAAATTTAGATGTTAAAGAACTTTTAATTTAATTTCCTTATTACAAAAAAAAACTAACTTTTTTTTGCTAAACTTTTTATGACCGCAGTCGGACATGAATACAAAAAATATTTTTAACATTTTTAAGTAACTGCTTTCAGGAATTTTACACACTTTAATTTAGATTATGATTATTTGATGAATTGACCAAACTGGTTATTTATTCTGTATTATTTAATTTTTCACAACCCTAAATTATGTATGACATTATAGGAAGTTTGATCTAAATTTTATTTAAAAAAAATCGAATTCCATCAGTTTTTATCATCTCCAACTTGAGCTGTTGTCTTATTTTACAAATTAATTTGTCTATACATAAAAAAAATATAATTAAAACTATACTGACCAGAACTACTGAGTGTTAAGCTGGGACTTAACCTATTTGACACTTGTGCTGTTTTAATTCGGCCATAATAAACGGGAAGTTTTTAATTATAATAAAATTCTATTTCTATTTTTGATAGAAAGATTGCCTTGTTCCGGTCCTACCCTGAACAAAAAAAATTAATCAAAAATCGAACATATATAGGGCGTTCAAGAGGCGTACCAAATCAATTGACAATTTTGGCCAAAAATATCTGCCGCACTAATGGACCAACAAATTAAAATTCTGCCGAACATACTCTACAAGACACTATTCCTATTTACTCTAATTAATTTTCAGGTAGTATTTTTAAAAATTAGATTAGTGAGATAATTAATCTTTTTGAAAAAGCATTTTTCTTTTAAGTAATTAATTGGTCATTAATTAACATATTACATATATGTCGCAGTAGCCATGTAACAATTTTAATATCTTAATATGGAAGACCAGGTTCATTTTATTCATTTTCAGATTCTTTAACAGCAAGAGCAATTATAAATTTACATTTCCCGTTTATAAGGAGTAAAATATATTTTCTTGCAACTTTTTACAATTTTTGTGCATGATAGCAATTAATTTTATTTTATTTTTACTCCTGGCCTATTTTCCCCATTCTTTTGTTGTTCTTGCCTCAAAACTAGGTCGTCGATAACAAGGAAAGTAGTTTTGTACCGACAGCAGTCACAGTAGACGAATCAATTATAATCGATTCACATCACCCTGGATCATTTACAGGTAGCTCTAACCGTCTTCAAACTATATTTCAGGGTCTATTAAAAATTATGAATGTTTTTAAGGTTTATAGAAATGTCGAAGTGAATAAATTTTTTTTTTAAAAGATCCTTAAATAATGCACTACAAATAGGAAGATCAATTCCAATTTTAAAGATAAGTTGACCAAATATATTGTACATTAGAAATTCTATTTATTTTTTTAATATTAAAATAAGAGTTAGCGTAGCTTGAAGGAAATTGAAGACGCTGACAATTTCCAGGGGCTTGTTTAATTTTTGAGGTTGGGAAAAAAAACTATATTTTGGTTTGAACGATTTTTATATTGTTTTCAAAACAAATATGCCGAGTTTTTTCGGAATATTGAAAGCTAAGGGGTTTTTTCTAAAAAAGTTTATGCCCCTGCCTAATATCATGATAAACTTTGGGTGTCGCCTTACATGAAATTGGCTTATCCGATCTACATTCAATGTCGTTGGACATCGTAATAAATTGGCTCTTTTATTCTGCTTTCCCATGCTAATTAGAGTCGGTACGGGATCGGGCCGGTCTACCCGACACATCCTAAGTTTAGGCCCGGCGCACCCAATACATTTTCAAGGTCCGGCCCGTCCAAAATTGTTGGTTGACCAAGAATTGTTTTAAAAACCCGGCGTCCCAAAATTGCAAATAACGACTAAAAATTTTGTTTTTCAAGCTATAAGTGTTATATAATTATTATCAATTAATTACAGTGTGTCGAAACTTATTAAGGAGTACTAGAAGCAATAAGTCAATTATGTGGTAGGAAATCGGCTCGCTGGGAAACATTTTGGGCCCCGAATTTTATCCATAATGCACATCCATTTTGCAACTAGGTACTTGCACAGTTGGCTCTAAACAAACTGCCTAAAGTGGGAGCGGTTAAGATAGTAAAGCCGAAAGCTATCGCGTTGTTCGGTTTAAACCTTATAATATTTTGCCCCTCTTTTTTTGAATAATACAATAATGCGGTTCAGGTTTTCGGAGTGGAAGGAATTTATCAAGTAAATTAAATGTACCGTCAATGTTGAATTATGTTTTATGTTTTCACAAAATTTAAAAAGTAAAAGTGGAGCGATTGAGAAAAATTATTACTAATAAAAAGGGTCTTTCTTAAATAAATAATTTAAAACTCTTTTAAGATAAGTATGTTTAATATCGACGAAATGGAAAATAAAACGAATATAAAATCATTTCAAGATTTTTTTAAAAGTAGCCTAAATTAGGGTTATATATGTACAGGAAAATGCGAAAATTATTGGAATTTTCAGGAGATTGACGGAGACATGGATCTGTATTATGACCTGCTCGAAATAAATTCAAACCTATCATCTTCCACGCGTGATTTCATACGTGACTACGACTCAAGAGGTGTCATCGAAGCACAAGATCCAGGAGAAATATCAAATATTGTAAACATTTTTGTTATGATTTTTTTTCTCCTAATAAGTCATCACATAGCGTGCTTTTGCAAAATTCGAATATTTATTTATACTAATAATTATTGTATTCGCATTTAATTATATGTATATTCCAATACAATTTTCATTCAAAAACATTCTTAACCTATATCAATTGTAATAGGACAAAAAAAACACAGGCACCATGTAATAGGACGCGTTGAATACGAGAAAATTAATTTACAAAATTTTATAATTTTTTTTTTATTAAATTATATCCATCAGGAAGCGGAGTTAAGTCATTGCGAACAATTGTATTTCCAAGGCCTGCCGTCACCTAGGCACACGTATAACGCCATGATCCCTGGACATGAAAACGCAGAGGGCGGCAATCATCATCGTTCATTCATTTCTAATTCTTCTAAAAACTACGATAATAGGGAGGCTTCGCAACAAAATGTCGAGGTTAATAGAATATGGAAGCGTAAGAAACGTGCTCTTGGACACATACCAAGGGTAGTCCGGAGATATAGGCAACGTCGGGGTGAGCGCTAATATATATTTTTTTAACAATTTTCATTTATCAATCCCATAGATTTTGAGAGACAAAGATGGCTATTCGTCCGAAATAAATGCGGCATATTTAATATGGAGGATTTTGGTGGGCATTTTACAATAGCTCAGTTAGGATTTACCAATTTCGGGCCAATTATAAGCGATCATAGTCTAAAAATTTTATTTAAATAATTTATTTTAATATATTTTGAGAAAAACCACGAATTTTTTTTTTAAACGCTATAATTTTTATACAAAATAAGAAACTTAATTATTTGCATCAAACAGATTGTTTGGTCTATTTCTATACGTAACCTTTTTTTTTACAAATCATCTTTGCCCACCAATCGTTTTTGCCTCATTTTTCTTATTGTTATTTAATATGGCTGAGGAATTTGTGTTATATTAAAATAATATATGTGTATACCTCAAAAAAATTAAATTTAGAAATTTCATCAAAAAAATCAAATACAAAGCAACAATATTAATAATTTGCACCCCCCCCCCCTTTATACTAAATAGCTTAATTAAAATTGTATCATTAGCTGTATGATTTTTAGTGAGAAACTTGTCTTTCCATCACAACATAATGACCCCATCTTCCGATTACCTCGGCGTTAAGCCTCTCATCCATAAAAATTTGGAAGTTTTTGTGGCCGCGGATTTAAGCGTTCAGGATTTCCATGGAAAAGATTACGTTTATTCTTACCTACTTTTCCTCATGAAAATGGTAATATCATATAAAATTCGACTTTTAACAACTCTCATATTAAGGGGCGTATTTTTTTTAGAGCATGCAATATATTAACCAGTATAAAACATTAATAAAGGCATCTTCTAGAGTCTGAACTTTAAGTAACCAAAATTTCTGCACAAAATTTAACACTTAGAAAGAAAAAACGTAACAATTGAATAAAAACACACCATTTAACTGACATCCCTTATTTATTTAACTTTTATATTTTTTTTATTAGATTCGCAACTTATGTGAAACTTTTTATCTAACAAAATGAGATATTAAATTTTTAAATATATCAAGTTCAAAATTCATATTAAGTTTATACAAAATATTTTGCACCCACACGTATATCGAGTGAGACACGTTTACCTTTAAAATAATAATATATTTTTAAGTTTAAATTTAACACTAGCTTTTTTATATAAATAATTTTTTTCAATATTATTTAATTCATTTGTCAAATGAACATTCTTATAAATTCCCAATGTTTATTGCTAGCCTACAAAGTTTGACCAGAAAAAGTGGTTATTTGAAAATCTTTAAAATAGTTCGTTTGAATTCAATATTAAGCTTATATATCTCAAAAATTTTTCGATGTGTAATAACACAAATCAACAAATATTAATGACACAACCGTGAATTTTATAAAAACTTTATTGTTAAAACATTTTTATTTATGATAGATATTCTTTTGCCTAAATGTATTAGTCTTTAAACTGTTCGAAATAATTTTTAATTTTTAGGTGAACAAAATATTTAATGACGATAGTTTGGTAATCAAAGTTAACGTGATTGTCAAGGAAATATATTTGCTGAACGAATCTTTGGTAAGCCAAGCCCATTTATAGATTTTCTCTTTTAATAGAAATTGTTGGAGTTAAGTAAGGGCACGTTTAAAGTCAACTATTTATTTTTATTTATTTTGTTGAATTAAATATATAGAAAATTAACCTAGTTTAGCCAAATAAATGTAATTTTGCTATTTAATTTAAATTTATGATTTTTGCTTACCTAACATTATGTAATATTAAAATAAATATTAAGTATGCTCTTTTATAGTTATCTAGAATTTTTATCGGGATTGTTATTAGTTGACCCCTTAAAGTATTTAACTAAGCTATATAATTCAAGTTAAATTTTCATTTAAAACGTCCCCTGTATTTAAATTCAGTCTCCGTTTCTTTGAAAATTTCTAGGGCTACCTCATCCACAAATCCCGACCACGTGAAAGTGTCCAGGATGTTTGCATGAAAATTCACTCACTCTACGCTTTTCAGAAGGGCAATGGTATAAAACCGACTTACGATGCCCTGGTCTATTTAACAAGAGAAGATTTTGGGCCAGCTGGGCTAGCACCCCTCTCCAGTCTGTGTGAAGCTCCGTTTAAATGCACGATCAATAAGGATAGCGGATTTTCGTCGGCTTTCGTTATTGCTCATGAAATTGGACACCTGTAAGTCTAAAAATTTTTGTTCAACGAAATTTGAAATACCTTTTTTGAAATACAAGAGATTTGTGAATACAATTATTGCAAAACCATCCTAAGAGATATTAAGGTAAAATGTTTTTTTTGAGAAGAATAAATTTGCACACCTACAGTACAATAATATCTTTGAAATTTATGGCGCGTTTTGTTATATTTTGGTTTATTCGGCAAATTAAAAACACAAAGGCTTTTGTATTATAATTGCACTAAGACATTAATATAAAATGATAAAGTTAACCCATATTATGTGTTTTATTACTTTTTCGGAATAATTAAACATAGGATAAACCCGTGATGTATTAAAAAATAGCGTTAAAATAAAACAAATATTAATTTTTTTTTAATTTTTGAATAAGCTTGATGACGAATGACATACATAACTTAAAGTTTAAACCATGATAATTTGGCCTTACCCGCCTGACTATAAGCGGCTCGGTACCCGTCCGAAACTGCCAGACTGGCTAAATTCACTGGCTCAAAATCATAAATAAGGGCATTGGCGTAGGAGAGGGGGGTTTTGGGGATGAAACCCCCTCCAAGCATGCCATATCCCTACCCAAATTAAAAATTTTTAGTGCATATCCCCCCCCCCCCCCAAACTAAATACCAATTAAATATAAAAATAAATTACATTTAAAATTCCATTAATATTTGGCAAAATTTTTTTTTGAAACCCCCTCCCCCCTCCAAGCTTTTCAATTTGCTACGCCCTTGAATAAGGGTCTTAATTTTATAGGGCTCTACTATTTTATGAATACAATCAAGGTTCTTTTGTTTATTTAGATTTGGTTTGGGGCACGATGGAATAGACAACGGATGTTTTTCTAGCAATTCGGTTATGTCACCTTTTTTGAGCGCAAGTTTTGGCGATTACCACTGGTCCGAGTGCAGTAGACGAAAATGGTTCGATTTAGCCGAGTAATCCATAATTTTATTCATTTAAATCTTCAATATAGGAATTTTTGGGGTAATATGTAAGTCGTAAAAATGTATAAGATGTATCATGATAATTAATTATCTTTACTAGTAAAATTTATGGCATATTTTGTAAGTAAAATTTTTTTTTATTCTTAACAGCTATTTAACAGGTCAACAAAAATCAATGAATGAAAAGAAAATTATGACACTGGGGGACAAACCTATGATGGTCTTATCTCATATATATTTTCTGTTTTTCAAAGTTTCTTTAAACTTCCGCTATTTTCTTAGGTATAATCAAAATGGACAAATATGACCGAATTGTCAGTTTTCGCGACCTCGTGAGTACTTAAAAAATATACTTAAAAAAAATTGAATTTTTTCCTATTAATATCACTTATTACTTATATTTTTTATCTCAAAAAGAAGCTATGCTCTGACATCAACATTGATACAGAATATTTGGCACCTAGACCTAAAAAGGACACGATAAAATATCGATTTTAAATAAAAATATGTATTTTAAGGTTTAAATTTAGCAGTTTAGCTGTTTTAAAAAATAATTTTTTTAATTTTTTTTTATTTTTAAATATTTTTTGTTTTTTTAACATTTTTTTTAAGTTTTTATAGCTGGCTTACAAATTTTGATTTGAATAAACGATAAACGAGAAAACAGATGGCTGGTCTAGTCTCTTAAATTAGCTCATAACTAAAATTTCTTGACCTGTGTTATTTTTAATAATTTTATAATTCGTCTCTTAATTACGAAACTGAGGGAACAACATATTGTTGTTATAAACAAAAACATTAATAATCATTTTGCTTAATTTCATTAGAACGTTTCGATGTCTAAAAGATACACGTGACTTTTCTGATCACTTTGGGGCCTTTAGTTTGACTGATTTAGGGCGCCGGTACAATTTAGACGCCCAATGTCAACTCGAATTTGGGAAAGATTACCAATACTGCAAGCTAGTATACACTCAAAAAAACATTGTTATATAACACAGGTCAACAAATTACAATGCCACAAAAAATAAGTTTATGAAAACATAAAATTATGCATTCCCATTAAAGCCTTATCTTACATATATTTTCCGTTTTTCTTCGTTTTTCTGCCTTCGGCTCCTTAGATCCGTCCATAACGAAAAATATGAACAAATTAACAGATCTTAATATACCCAATGATAAAATTTAAGAAACTTTTTTTAATATAAATATCCCTTGTAACTTAAATTTATCATCACAAATAATATGAGAAATAAATTTAATTAATATATCAAGCTCTTACATAAGCACTTGTATAATACAAAATATTTCGCTTCCAAACTAAAATACGACACGATATATTATCGGTTTTAAATAAAATATTATTTGAAGTTTAAATTTAACAGTTTAGCTGTGGTGATGCAAAAAAATCAATTTATTTTAGTTTTTAAATCCTTTGTTTTGACCTTTTTTTCAAAATTTTAATGTTTATAGCTGATTAAAGTTTGACTAGATAAAACGGTAAACGGTTTTGAAAATTCCAAATGTTGTAGGTTTGATCTCTATAGTTGCCTCATAACTCTCAAAAATTTGTTGACAGGTGTAATAATTTAAACTCGATACAAATATATAGGATTTTTAGGTGAAACTACACCGTTTAATTAATTCTGAGGAAGGGTGTATTCGTGTTTAGTTAAAGAACCTGATTTAATTTCTATGCAGAAATTGATTTACACATTTAAGGTTAAATAAAATTTGCTAATTTTAAAGTTAATATCTTTTTAAATTCCCGTTTTTGCTTATACACCTTACATTCGTAATAAATTTGAAGATTTTTTCATTTTTTTAGCGGACATTTGAATTTAAGATCAATTTCGGAGAAATTTATTTTCTATCGAACACATAAATTTGTAACCTGCATAATTTTTTACGATGTGTAAAAAATGTTTTTTTTTAAATCGAAAATGTCGTAAGTGTTTAACTATTCCCAAATTCTTTAACGCGAATAAATTAATCTTAGCTCAAAGGTATTCCTTCATGTCAACGGCTTTGGTGCAACAACATCCAAAACCCTAGCATGTGCAAGACCAAAAAATTTCCACCCCTCTCTGGCACTAATTGTGGAAACCGTATGGTACATATTTTTTAATATAATACTATTCATATATGCTAATTAACGGATTCCACTGTGGACTCGATTTTGGTTACAAAATACCCTTATAATGAATTTGTAATTGTTAGAAAATATATATATATACTTAATTATGAAACAACAAGTAAACTTAGTGCCGAGTCCGAGTTAATGTCCCGTTTCATGAGTTATTGCCTTCTTACCCGCAATTATTTGGAGAATATCTAATCATATTGACATTTAAATTGAGTTGCCAATCAAATCGTAAAGTAAAAGTTAGATTAAAAATTTAAGTTTGCCTTCATTTTTTAGTTTTCGAATAAAACCGGTCAAAGTTTGGTGACTTTTAGCAATAATATTATCATGTAAAAAACGAAAAAAGGATTTGGATAAAAAGGGAATAAAGTTTTTCAAAGTAGCTGCCTCGGTCAATTTGCTGTATCTTTAAACCTTAAAAAATAAATCATTTTTTAATGTAATAAAAAATTATATATCCTTTGCACCATCTTCAATTTCACAATTCGGGTTTTATATAATTTTGTTTCCTATATTTTTATCAGATTTATGTAAATTTTTTTTAAGTTTGACCGCGTCCTTTTATCACATGTTTTTTTAGTGGTGCCAAAAACGCGAATGCATTACCGATACTTGGGAAGTCGAACGGCATTACTTGTTGGAACGACAGGTCATGGAAGTTCGTAAAAAGCACCATTTAAACCCAAGTCCAATCTCCAATCCGATCATAATCAGTAATATCATAAACCAACCTAATAATATCGCTCCCTCAGCTCACAGTGACGAACACACAAATTTAACACAACATAATGATATCCCTATAGGGACTGCTAAAGACTCTAATCGATTGGTTAGTTCCTCGGCGATCTCTGGTGAATCTGGAGAAAAACATGGTATATAAATATAAATTTCTACCTATTTGTCATTTAACGGATTTATTGACCTTGATCCATGTTTAAATATACAACTAATTTGAGGTGGTATTGAATATTTAACATGACTATATTCAAGTTTACATATAATTTTAATATGTTAAGTCCACCCGTGGGAGTTCGAGGCTCGTAAATGCTATTACAATTATACGATTTCACCGAACGTGTGTCATCTACCTATTCAAGCGATTGAGGATTCACGGTTTTGCAAAATTGGGTAATTATGTATTTTTATTTAACACTTAAATACATCGGAGCCATGTTAAGTCGAATAGATAACTAGGTTAATTAAGATTTATTTTTTTATTAGACAATTATACCTAACTAATAGCTTTCAATGGTTAATGAACATAGATGAAAATAATCATATTTCAAATTTTTCTTTTTAATTTAGTTTATTCCATTTATAAAAAATAAATTAACATATCGTTGTAAAAGTAAGTTTTTTAAACCTTAGACGATTTACCTAACCCTGCATTCACGCATAAATTTTGCTTTTAGATCTGCCTGTCCGCCATCAATAATGGTATGTGGGTTTGAATATATGGCACACATGCTAGAACATCACAAAACGGCCCAAAATCGAATTTTAAAGCTCTCAGCCCCATTACACTCATCTTTTAAAAATTCACAGACTAATCCTGGGGAGGGCGCTTTGTTAAACCCAATTTCGACTAAATGCTTTCGGAATCGGATGCAGTTGGCTGAAACATATGCTTGGCTATATGCACTTCGACGTAATCGAATACCGGTATTTATGACAAGGGAACTTAACCTGGCAAACAGGTGTTGTTTGTATTACCTTTAGATTGGTTAAGCTCCGTGTAAAGATCTACTTTAAATTTTGATAATGGGTAAATAAAGATTTTAGTCAAATTCGCAAAATTTAAATGATAAAATACTGTCTAATGGCTTTATTCGTCTTTGCATATAAAATTTGAATATTAATTGATTTGCTTAAACTTTAAATAATATCTATATAGGCATGAATACAATCTATGCAAAGCGGCAACTTTGACACATAACACGAATCACGAACGTGCGTTTGCCCACGTTTTTCAGCAACTAGATATGATGAGCAAAGAGGACAGAGCATGTAAACTTTTGTGCGATCATTTTCACCTTAATTCGGCTGCTAGCGCAAATTTATCGACTGCTAAGCATCTGAGAAGAGATACCATGCATTTGAATTCACGCGGTCAACAAGGCGCTCCAACGTGGGTTAATGCACCTGACGGGACCTTATGTCGTGGACCGTCTTCATATGAGGATGGGACAGAAACTAAAAAAATTATTGCAACTAATCCGCTCTATGCTTGTTTAAGTGGAAAATGCCAGGTTTATGCGTAAAAATTTTTTTGTTTCAGATAAATTTTGCAAAAACAAGTTGTAATATATTGAATTCATGCATAATTAATTAAATCAAAACTATTTTTGGAAAGAAAAAAATTAATGGCTTTCTCCGTGCCATATAAAAAAAATTTTATTTGCCATACTATTATTTTTCATGGTTTGTTTTATGCAATAAATCAAATTCAATCTTTTGGTAGGCCGTAGGTTGCGACGGAATAATCGGCTCGGCGGCTAAACGTGACGCCTGCGGGTCTTGCATCAGTGCCACTCACCAACATAAGGCTAGATGCCGTAGATTTAAAAAACATTTCACGGTTGCCTCAAAATCCACAGGTAAAAACATCATTTAACCCTTTACAGGTGTGCGAAAGAGCCATTATCACCATTAAGAAGATAATAACCATATTTTAACTGGAATAATTTTGCTTATATTTAGAAAATATCTATATTAATGTAAAATGGCTTTTTAATTCTATTTTATCTGAATCTACATATATTTTCATTTTTTGTGAAAAATTAAAATTATGGGCATGGTATCTTAATTTAATTTTATATTTTAAAAATGTGTTTTTATTTCCAAAACTTGTAGCTATCTATAAGCAACATTAAAATCACAAATTTTTTTATAATTTAATCTATTTCAGGGTACAAAAGCCTTATACAAATACCTCAAGGTTCGATGAATCTCATGATCTCATACTCACGCCTTAAAAATACTCTTGGTTTAAATTTATCAATAATTTTTCTAAATATAATTTTATTTTAAATATAAAATTAATCTTTGCTAATAACTAAAAAATTAATTATAAATATTGTTGTCTATTTGCAGTTAACAGATATTTTTAATGGAATATTCAACTGCAGTTTTAATTATTTATGAAAAAATATTTTATTTTAGGGCACGTGCAAAGTAAGTTTTTTTTTTGTATAATTTTGAAAATTCTGAAAATTTTAAAAATTTATTTTTTTTTTAATTTTTTCAAAAATTTTTTATTTCAGAAAAAGCATTTTATGTGCATATATTAAATTTGGCGACTTTTTGAAAATTTGCGTTTTATTACAAAATGAAATTTTTCAAAATTTTAAAAATTTCACGAAAATAAAAACTCACTTTGCACGTGTCCTTATATTAAAATAAGTTCGAAAAAAATAAGGGTTTGTTAACAATCACTCATCTCAATTTATGCCTTTCCGTAATAGTTTTTATTTTCAAATCAAATTTAAATATTAGTTAAATAAAGAGCAAGCATGTTGTACAAAAATAAGATGTAAAAGGCGACAAATTACATCCTTTTTTTATAATTATCTTTCTTTAACTTTCTTCATTTTTTAATTTTCTGTTTAAACAGCTAATTAAAAATTCAATTATATTGTTAAAAGTAAAGTCCGAGTCAATGGCTTGGAAAAAGTGCATCATTTGGCCTTGCGACTTTGGCAAAAGAGGTAAAATATAAACCTCTCAAAATAAGTTATTTTATAAGGCAAATAATTCTATTTATCAAAATCAAGTGTTTTATGGATTCGATGCCATAAAGAGAGTTATTTATGTACTGGCCATTTTATTATTTATGTAACTCGACTCCTTTGAAACATAAAATTTAAGTCTTTGTGCTTAAATTATATCATGTTTATTCTTTTATATTAAATATCCCAAATTATAAATAAAAAAATTATTTAAGCTATCAGAAACCTGCAAGGTTTTAATTTTATATCACCCCCAAATGGACCATCTCCCGAATCGAAGTGGCATCGTCTTGGGAAGGATCAATTTCAAACGCTCTATCTAGCCGAAAATTTACAACATTGGACATCAACCAATTTAGATTCCATTATGAAAAGGCCTGGTCTACTCCACGAAACTACAACATTTTTTGTATTTTTATTTAAATTTTTTATTAAGCTTTGAAATTTATTTAAAAACTGTTCAAAAATTTAGAAGTTTCGTTTAAGCATGTAATGCAATGCAGCCTAAGCTGGCTATAAATTCGCTATAAGAATAGAATTAATATGTCTTCTAGTAATGTCACTTTTTACATTCTTTTTCGCAGATAATTAATTATATATTTAAAATGCTGATCAACATTTAGCCATGTCTTAAAGCTTTTAATATTGAACAGTAGCCATTCATAATTGTTTTTACAGGTTGAATACTCAGCTTTTTTTTTCTTTTTCTCTAAAGCATTAATCCTATCTTTTACCATCAATTTATATAAAGATGTTGTGGAATTAGATCTTAATCATATTTGACATTTAACTTAGATGAGTTTTGGGCTTTTTTAATATGCAACTTGGACAAATTTTTGTCTTTACTCATGGTTTGTATTTTTTACAGAGTTCCGAGAGTGAGAATTTAATAATTCTATAATTTCAAGTAACGAGCAAACCAAAAATATTGTTCTTAATTTTTATAAAATAAAACCTAAATTAACATATTCTTGATTATAAAAAATTTGAAAAAAATGTAATTATTTATTTCCAACCAGGTTGTTATCTCTAAACCCAGTGAAGACATCAAAATAACGGTTGAATATTACATACCGGTTCCTTCAAATAGTATTCGCCGGCAATCAAATGACCCATCGACTTGGGTAACAAATGCATTACCAAGCCTAAAACACCCGGTTCTCCACCCGTCTTATTTATTTAACCGCTCAAATCACTCGAAAGATAAGGCGGATAGAATTGATCCGACGGTAAATATCGAACCAGTTTCAAAACTTAAACAACAACCTTCATTGCTAGGGGCGTATATTTGGAAAACGACCTCGTGGACCGTATGTAGTAGGGAATGCAAACATGGTAAAACCGCTTTTCAAAATATAAGATTTTTGGACATTTACAAAAATATAAAAAATAATTAATGGCATATTAAAAGCAATTTTCCATTATTTTGGGATTTAAATACTACTTCATTTATCATAATATGAAATTAATTTTACTTAAAAAAACATGATTAAACTGCACTTCTTTCCGTAAGTTGTAGCATTACGCCCTCGAGCTTATTCGTGCATTAGGTATTTAGGTCAACTTTTAATATTATTCGGATAATAAGTTTTTATTTATGAACTACATCGAATAAATACAATTCGGACTACCATTAGTATCATTTTGGCAAATATCGTTCTTGGTCAAGTTTTTGGCACTGATTATAATTATGAAATACAAATTTGTGCCAATGCCTCAGATTTTTTATTAAAATTGAAAATGTTTTTGCGGACACAAATAATATTAACAGTTTTTATAGAATTTCCGAAAAACTGATTGTATAGGAATAATATACCGTTAAATTTGTCTCCGCAGTTTACATGTTTTGGTATTGCAATAATAGCTTTAATTAACAGGTTGATGTTAAGAGCGATTTTAGGGTAATTTTTAAAATAATTATGTTAGGCTTTTTATTTTTGCCTTGTATATTTAGGATGACTTTAAAATAAGGCGGCACTAAAAGAGCTTTTATTATGGGCTTACACAATAACAAAAAATTTTTGATTGCAAATCTAGAGGAACATTTATTACAGCAATCGACTGAAAATAACCGTGATATAAAATTTATATTTTATATCAAGAGATGCGCCTCATAATTGATTGGCTGCCCAAAAATCCAAAAATGGCGGTTATTTTTTAAATTGCTTAAAAACATATTAACCGATAATCAGGGACCTTTCTCGTTAGGAACCTATCATTTAGGCAATTTTTTGATTTGGCTATGGTTTTTACACACGGGTGCCATAAAGGTTTACCTAATAAGGAAACGCACTCGGGGGTACCCAATATATTTCTTAAATGTGAAAGGTTATAATATTTAATATTTTTGGGCAAATTAATTAACGGGTAGGTGGCTATGGCAAAAAAAATTAAAATAGTGATTTTCTAGTCGATAGACAGTTGAACATTAGTATGTTGTTTCGATTAAACTTTACGCACAGAAAATCGGCCCACCCGTCATGTCACAAATTAGATTTCCCCGTATTTGTGGTATTTTGGGCTTTTATATGCTTAAATAAGGGTGGAAACATATTTGGAGTACATAACATTCTTAATAACGTAAGGCGTAAATTTTTAGTTTTTTTATGTTTCTAATAAGAGCTTTTTTATCCCGAATTTTAAAAAATTGGAAAATGTTCCTGTTAAAAACGTTTTTTCCAGTAGTCTATAGAAGATTGACACACCTGTTCACTTTTTACCTATACTTATAGATAAATAATAGTTTCAAAAATTGCAAGAATATTTGAAGAAAACCCAAAAATTAGTTTAAAATTGGTTTAATTCCAAAGGTATAAGTAAACTTGTAAAAAGTTTTTATTTACAAAACCTACATTGCCTCCAATAAAAATCTTAGAAAACTTTATATTTGGGTTTTCTATAATTTATTTTAAATATTCAGAATATTCAAGGGCTGTAACAGATTGCTATTATGAGCCTACAAATCTCAGGGTGCATCCACAATACTGTAGACATCTGCCACCTCATGCAAGCATATATAGGTTGTGTGAAAAACAACAGTGTAATTCTTTGCTGTAAAACCCAACAAAGTATCAGTATTACCTGACTTTAAAATTGCTATACACCTACTCCAAAACCGTTTAACGTTGTTAGGCCAAACAACTGCTATTAATAATAAAACATTTTAGGAGAATAATAATTAATTCTAATTAACTTATGTAATTGTAATTAGCTTTATTTGTTTGTTAAGAAGGCACAAAACATTTTAAAATTCAAAAAGCAATTTTCATTTTAATTATAACTAAAAAGATTAAACTTAAAATTTTTTTTATCATATAAGGAACAACTAACAAAGACAAAAGAATGAAAACCAATTAATTATTTTAATTTTATAATAAGTTTTGGGTGTTGCAAGAAATTAAATTATGAATGATTATAATTTGTGCCAAGTATTATTACCAAAAGTTAGTTAATAATTAGGATTACACAAAAAATGAGAAAATTATTATAAACAATTGCCTAGAAATTAATAAATGTTTTGAAATTAACAAACATTACTATTTATTGTTAATATTTGTTCAAATTTAGAAAAATTTCAAACCATGCCCATACAGATTATTCACTTTTTATTTAAGGATATGTTGTAGATCTCAGTGAATGCATTTTTAGAAAATTTTTATACTTTTTAGATTTTTATGTACAAATTTTACCTGGTGCATGATTTTTTACATGTGAACTATCTAACATTTATGATTTGACTTCCATAAAAACTATGTTATCTTAAAAATATATCAAATTCGATATTATGAAATTTTACAATCAAAGGAAATCAACCAATATTAGGATGGGACCCAAAAGTCAGACTAGGCTGAAATTAAAAAAATATTTTGGGCCAAGCCAATTTTATCTTAATATTGCCTTATTGTTTTTGTCTATTGTTACTAAGGATTATTATTGCACAATAAAGATTATTACAACACAATGTATTTGATTGATGTCAGAGCAGAATGTTTATGGCATGCAGTATATTATAGGCCATTTGTATGCAAAGCCTAGATTAAAAATGATTCAGGTGGGCCTATATGAGCTGTCAATTTATTTAATATAGAGCAAGGAATATAAAAAACTTATTTATTAATCTATATGCAAAACACAAATTATTAAATTTATTTTACAAATTTCAAACTTGTAATCAAGTTTGATCTTATTTTGAAACCTTATGGTTTTATACAACAAAATATATTAGTAAAATTTCTTACAAACTTTTCAACTTAAAAATAAAGCTTTCTTAACCTTAAAACTTTTATTAAATTTTCATGTGTGCTTACTGTTGTTTCAATAAGATCAAATCGCCCATCACTTTATATAAAGGTGCAAAATATTAAAAAAATATTGTGAGTTAAAAGGCGAAGTGGTAATAAAATTATATAGTTAAATATAATAAATGAACTTGTTAAATTTTAAACAAAATGTTAAAATGTATTATTAAGAATTGTCATATATAAATTTATTAAAAGCTTAAAGTGAATTAAATAATAGCTTCTTTGAGTCATTTTATGGAGTGAATTCTAAATAAAATTTGTTAGGTTAACTAAGGCACAATATTCTGGCAACGTTTAAGTCATTTTTTCCCAATATTTAAATTTGTTGATTTTAAAAAAATGTTGAGAAAAATGGTAAAATAATATAACATATATATACAGTAATTTAATTTTACACATTTGTTAAAAAGGATTTTATGATCTAATAGTATATGACCCACCCCCTGTTTGACAACTTTCATAAAACATACAAAACTGTAACTAAAATAATAATTATTCATTTATTTGGATTGTTAAATCATTATCCAAACATAACATGGTTAACATAAATAAACCTAATAAAATAAAATAAACAAGAAAACAAATTAATCTTTTCCAATCGTCGATTCCCAATATGAGAATATTAAGCCTTGTATCCACAATTCTTCCTCTTACCTCGAGCCTTTTCAAACTTCCTGCCCTTAGACCTAACATAAGGCTTGGTATGGCTATGTGGAACACCAGGTGGTGGACCAAAGTGTCGATAAACTTCTCTTGCCTTTCGTCGACCTGAATGCAAATTAAAGAACATTTAATAAAATTTTTAGTACTTTCGAAAAGTTTATAGATACATAAAAAAAGTTAAAATTAAAGATCATGATAATAATACCAGGGGCGCCATACCCAATTAGAGCTTTGACTCTTAACCTAAGAAAAGCCAAAATATAATTTGCTCACACACAAGAAACCTTGGGCTTAATCTAGGCATATGGTTTAGGCTTAGTGCCTAAGCAGGCCACTCAGTAACTTAGTGGTGTATATGCACAGAATCAAACTTTAACCTCTTGTTTAAATAGGAATGTTTACAACTAAAAGATCAGAGGCAATGAAGATGCTTATAGCTTTTTATTTTAATCTGTCAAATTTGGAAACCAATAAAACAAAACTTTCCCAAGAAAAAGCATCTTGCAAGACAGGCATATTTTACACCAAGCTATAAGAGTCAATGAAGGTCATGTTTAAAACTGTTTAATTTCAATATAAGGCAGCACATCAAAACAACCATATTTTTCAGCAGCCTTATTATATATTAAATTTATATAATAACCATTATTTAAGTTTGTTCAATTAAGTTTACCTGTAAAATTAACTCATTAATAAAAATTCAATTAAATTTTATTATAATTTTGTTTGATTAGGCCATAATATGTTAAAATTAACTAAAAGTTTCCTTATTTTGACTAGCTGGGTTATTATTTTTTTAAACTTGGTACAAACTGGGTATTAATTACACTGAACAACAAAAAAAACAACATTTTATTTTTAGAGGGTTTTGTACAGTATTTTCTTGCAATAACAATACTGGGTTTAGTTTTTTCCCCAATGTCTCCAATTTTTGTAAACCCGCGTCCAAAATTCAGAAAAAAATGGAAAATTTCTTTAACTATTAATTTCCAAAAAATCTAATGACATATTCAGATTCCTCATAAAAACCCATCAAAAAAAGGTTATAGCTTTAAATTATTGGCAATTTACTTTCAAGTTATTTAGGATGAAAAAACAGATTTTATGACGAAAACCACTAATTTCATAAAAATGAAAAAATTAATAAAAGTTAAATATTAGAAAAAAAATTTAAACTTACGTTGATAATGAATGTTTTGGTAAAATGAATTATGGAAAATTCCAATACAGATCATAATTGAAAATTTATAAAAAAAATTGCCCAGTTATAATATAAAATATGGAATTAACCTAATTGTATTTTAATCTTGTGTTTTGCCTCTTTAATAAAAATAAAAAAAATTGCTGCATTTTAAAATACAAAGGTTTTAATAAATAAGGTTTTTTCCCGCTAATTATGAAAACACAAAAGCTTAAAAAAATTTTCTGTGCTCAAATAGACTTAAATATATATATTCATTAGCTAAACATAGAATCTAATTATGAATATATAAATAACCTTGCAAAAGTAATGTGTTTTTCCCTGTAGGTGCTTTGAGAGCCAATTGATCCAAAGTATAAATATGACCACCTGCTTTAATAATTCTCTCTCGAGCTGTCCTTGTGGTAGACAATGCACAAATCTAAAATTTCATTAAATCAATTTAAAATAACCTCAAGTTTGGGTATTTTAAAAATTCTCTTATCATCAGTTATTTTACCAACAATGACAATGAGCTTACTTTCTTGACCTTTAGCTTTTCTTACCTTAAATATAATAAAAACACAAATATTTTACAATTCTAGAAATAGAAATTGGTGGTCTATTAGTTCTGCTCATAATAATGCGTTTAAGAATAATTTTATTGAATTTGGAATTAGTTTTAGAGGCCATATATTTGTATAGCTATAAATATATAATAGTATAACAGAGATAATATAAATAAATTCATAAAAATTATTATAATACCTTAAAAAGCAAAGCTATATATGGATTATCTGTTTTAGGAGTTTTCCTAACTGCTTTACGCAGATTGCTATGTTTCATGTCGATACCCATGTTGACTTTTTCAAATCGATGAGCTAGATGGACGTGGTTAGGTGAGTTAGTAAAAAAGTACGCAAATTAAATTAATATAATGACAAGTTGTCTTATTATTTTTTTTTCATAAGCTTATTTCATTAAAATTTGAAGTAACTAGTTTACGTGTAATAATTATAAAAATTTAATATAGTGAAACTTATATTGTAGAATTAAAAATTAATTGTAGATCTGTTAATAACGTAACGTGTTTACTTTTTTAATGTATGTCTTGTAAACAGTTTGATCGCTTACATGTTTTACATCTATTTAATAGCGTTTCTGCTATAAATGGCGCTAAATTAGCAATGCATGTTTCTATATAACTATGAATCATGTATTTTTATTCTCATTTTTTAACCCACGAATGCTAGGGTGAGATTGTAACGCAAATGCTTCAGTGGTCCATAACCCCAATTATAAACTAGAGAAATACGTGCTCATTAATTATAAACTAATATAAGTTAATATTAATAAATATTGCAAATTTTATTTGACACAAAACAGAAAAAATCTAAAAAATTAAAATATTTTATTTTACATATTACATTAAATAAATCATGTTAAATAAATTATATTGGATTAAACCGTGTTTTTAGGTCGGGTAGAACATTTTTTGAAAGATTAATGAAAAAAAAGTTAAAAAATAAAAACTCATTTTTGGCTATTTCACATTAACCCGCGAATGGTAGAGGGAGATTTTTGTAACGCGAATAATACATTGGGGCTCATACAAACCATATTAAACCTAATTCAAGATTTTATGAGCTATGATCAATATTTTTTTCTATTATTTCAAAAAAAAAAACATGTTCTTTAATTATAGACTAGTGTAAGTCATCATTAATGAACAGTGCAAATTTTATTTGACACATAGTAGAAAAAAATCTGAAAAAATAAAATTTTTTATTTGTCCATATAACAAAAAATGAATCTCAATAAATTAAATATATCAATATTATTGATTAAATCATGTTTTTAGGTCGGGTAGAACATTTTATGAAAAATAGATAAAAATTTTATAAGAATTATTTTTGGCTATTATTCACCTTATACTAGACATTTTATAACGAAAAAATATTAATTTCTATCATTATTATTTAAAACATTTTATATACTTAATATGTAAAAAAATTTAGTAAATTACCTAAAAATAAGGTTGCAAATATTTAAGTTTGAATTTACATTGAGGCAGTATAATGGTTTTCAACAATGAAATTGAGAGGGTGGGGTCCAATTCAATTTCTAAATTTTAAACAAATTTTATTATTAAGCATAAACCAAATTTAATTACTAGATTTGTTTATTATATATTTAAGAAAAAAGTCAATTTTGGCCAATAATATATATGATATTTGAAGATATTCAAAATATAATAAGTGCCGGGGTTCGTATGGACCCCACAGTAACAATCGCGGGTTAAAAATTAGATATTTTATATAGAAAATATAATTACTAATATTATTAGTAAATACAAATATAAAAAAAATATTATAAAAAAATATTCTAAAAATAAGTTGCACTTTGTTTGGTTTAATTTTGCATTGAGGCAATATTATGGTTTTCAACATTGAAATTGAGAGTGTGGGGTCCATATGGACTTCAATAGAATTTCTATTTCTAAATAAATTTTGTTATTAGATAGACCAAATTTTAATTGCTAGTTTATGTATATCTAAGAAAAAAGTCACAAACATTTGGGTTATAATATATAATAATTTTAAAGATATCTAAAATCATGTGAAGGGCTCCACATAGACCCCAGAATGCTAATCGCGGGTTAAAAAATGTAAATAAAAAGACGATATGGATATAAAGTAAACAAGATTATAAAAAATTAACCCTTAGTTGAGCGGGTAAAATTAAATTAGGCCGCAAAAAGACTGATTAAAAAATTTAGTGCCCTAAAATTTATAAATAAATCACGTTATAATAATCATGAGCTATTTATATCAATTTAAAATAATTTAATTAAAGTTTCTGAATGTACATAGACTTTGGTACATAGCACATAGTGAAACATTTGAAACAATGCAATAATTATTTATAAATCTAATTTTAAAAAAGTAGCGTTTTTAAATTGTTTGTAAAATAAATTACATTGACCATATTGATATAATTTTTTTGCATTATTAAACGTTTTACAAGAATCATTATTTAGAAAGGGTGGAAGGGGGCGCAACAGGTTTACCCCACCCTCGAGACGCCAATGAATATAGTAAATATTTGAGTTTTTAAATATATCTATATTAAAATTTTAAAGAGAAATCTTTTTCCTAAACTTGAATATAACATTCTCTCCTATATTTTTATAGGGTTGGAAATACAAATCTAAATAATGGTTATTCTATTTTATATAACATTAAATAAATCTTCAATATAACAAAATTTTTAAATAAATTGTGAATTTATCTCTAGGACATTTTGAGAAAGATTCATAAAATAAAAATTATTAAATAAAATTATTGGCTACTACCGACCTTAAAAATTAGATTTTTATATTAAAAATTAATTCATAACGTAATTTTACAATACAAACCTTGTGAATACCTCATAAATAAAGCTTTAAAAGAACATCTGGCAAATATTATAATTTAGTTAAAATTTATATTATGGCTATTGGCATATCATTTTAAACCATTAAAATTGGCCATGTGGGCTTTATACGAACCCCTAAAATTTCTAATTTTTAAACGATAAACTTTCCCTTATTATATACATTATTTTTTTATTATATTTTAATAGAAAAGTGAGAAATTTTCATAAATGCGCACGGATTCAAAAACATTATTTACGCTAACCTACTAACTTACTAAATTGATCCTAACTATTAATCAAAGTTGGAAGTTTTTATTATAATTTATATTGCTACCATAAGGATTAGTTATTAACACATAAAAGTTAAATTAGACGCAATCTACTGCACAAGATTTATTGCTTGAAAAATAAAATTCCCCGCTCCGGGATAAAAAAAATTCCTGGCGCGCCCTCCTTTTCCAATGTAATTGGGCTTTGCTAGCCGCCTTGTCCATCTAAAAATGGCTGCTTAAATATAGAAAATGTGCGCATGCATGATTTAAGCTAATACTGACCCTTATTCCACAGGTCAACAATCAGAAACGAGATTATTATGAAAACATAAAAGAATGTATTCCCATGATGGCCTTATCTCATATATGTTTTTCGTTTTTCTTAGTTTCTTCCGTCTTTGGCTCCTTAGATCCGTCTATAACAAAAAATGGCCTTTTTTGACCAAATTGACAGATTTAAATTTACCCTATAAAGTAAAAATTTGAAAATCTTTTTTGCATATTAAAATCCCTTGTGACTTATATTTTTAATCACAAATAATGGAAAAATTTTTTTATTAATATATCAAGCTCTTACATCGGCATTTAGATATTACAAAATATTTCGCGTCCAAGCTTAAATACGACACGATATATCATCGGTTTTTAATGAAAATATTATTTGAAGTTTACATTTAACAGTTTAACTATTGTAAATATGCAAAAATAAAATTTCAATTTATTTTTGTTTTTGAATCTTTTTGGTTTTTTAACCTTTTTTTCAAAAATATTCAATGTTTATAACTGGCTAGATTAGGAAAAACGGTAAACGGATTAGATATTCCCTAAGATGGCAGGTTTGATCTCTGTAGTTAACTCATAACTCTCAAAAAATTGTGGACCTGTGTTCCAAATTGATCCTAACTAAAGATGAAAGTTGAGAGCTTTTTTTATAATGATTACATTGCTTTTGGCCCTAATAAGGACTTATATAAACGATTATTCACGGCTAATATTTCGACGCACTGTATTTAAATTTTGTTGAACAAAACTTATTCAAAAAATTTCGGATCTGCTTATAATTTCACTGGATCGGGCCGAAATAAAGAGCAAAATAGTAAACAGGCTCGCAAGCCTAGGTTAATGTGTTGGGCGAGCCAAACCAATCAAGGTCCGGTTTAGCTTTGATTCTTTATTCGCGATTGCCAGATTGAGAAATTTGTAACACAAATGCTATAGTGAAATCCGTACAGACCCCCATTATAAAGCGCGAAAACTTAAGAAGTTTTAAAGCATAAACTTCATTTTTTAATAAACACTTCAACAAATTTTTAAGAGTAATTTATCACGTAAATTACTCTTCTATATCAAAAAATTTGTTATAATTAAATAATGTATTTTTATAAATATTAAATAATAAATGTATTTAACCTTATAAAAACGAAATAATAACGAAAAATAAAAGATATACGGCAATGTATAAAAAAAAATATTAATATTAAATTTCCAACTATGGAATATTTTTGGACGTTAGCGCTCATAATTTTTGCCAGCAGATTTTTGTTCGAATTTAAACTTAACGTCCAAGGCTAAATTTCTGCCTGCATTAACGGACATTTTTAATCTTACAATATAATAAATTTTGCTAGTAGGTGATATTTCATTCATATTAATAAATTAAATTTGAAATTAATAAATAAACATGATGCATCTTTAATAAAACTTTTTTATTTAGTTTTAGGCGTATATTGTTAAAAATATTAAATTTTATAATGTATTTGCGTTTAGGAATTCCTTTTTCAACACCTTACATTTGCAGCAAATGCAAGACTCTCACCGATAGTTTTGGCAGGCATCCCTTACATTGTTTGTCGAATTCAAAGATAAGGCGACACAAGGTTAATATCATTATCGCCACTTTTTTTAAAAAGGCTAATATACCGTGTGTTTTAGAACCTTGTCTATCTTTTAATTCTAAAAGACCGGATGGAAAAACTCTTGTTCCCTTCTCTGAGGGGAAACCTTTATTTTGGGATTTCACCTGTGTTGATCCTCTGGCCCCTTCAAATTATAATTTTGATCCAATTTTGAATGCCCAAATTTTAAAGACAAGAAAATATTGTTTTTTAAATTCCGATAATATTTTTATACCAATTGTTGCCACAACTTCTGGATCATTTGGTCCTGAAGCCTTGAAAATTTTCAAACAAATTGGTAAACTAATTAAAAATAATTTTATTTCACCAAGTTTTAGCATAAGGCAAAAAATTTCCATAGAAATTTTGAAAAATAATTATTTTCTATTTAAAAATACGTGGCCGGAAGATTCTAAAATTTAGTAAATATAATATTTTTATTATTTTTTATTTTTTTTTTTAAATTTATTTTAATTACTTCTTTCATATATTACATTTAATATACCACCTGTTTATAATTTATTAATTATATTTAACATTGTTAATTTGATATTATAATATATTAATGCTGGAAATCTCATAAATAAAATCTTTTTAATTCTCAAAAAAAATAATAAATGAATATTGATATTATGCAGATTAGTGATATTGTTCAAGTTAAAATTTCTTCTATACATTGATCCAATTTTAATATATTTTGCATTAAACACAGGCTGGAACTTTCGTGGTCCTAACTGTAGTTAAATTTTTTACAAATTTATATTACAAAAATTGCATTTTATTGGGATGTTCCCGCCCGAACTTCTTATTTTGACCCGATTAAGTCGTGGCACTCCCATGTGTTCATTTATTTATTTAGGAATAAAGAATCAATTAAAGAGATAATATCGCACAATATTTAAAAAAGATGTTTGGGGTTAGTATTAACCCCACCACACCTGTCGCGTTTTAATGATTTTAATATAACGAGAGGATCAGCCGGTTGAAACTTCAAAAAAAGAGGAAAGGACACCCACTCTTAAACCGTATAATAATTATGATATATATAAATAGAACAAACACGAAAACAATTTTTCCATATTTAAATCTAATAGAGCAAGGAAATATCCGATGTAGGAGAAAATAGGTAAAAATCATGATCTAATTAGATCCAAAGCTTAAACAAAACTTAAATGGAAAATTAAAATATTTTGACGTGTAAGTCTGATTAGACCAATGAGTAAAAGATAACTCAATCACGAAAAATTTTTTTAGTAGTTTTTACACAGACGTTAGCCATTTTATATGGTGAATTCCGGACCGGATGAGAAACGATAAATGATTTTGAAAAGAGGGCACATTAGTTTGTGCTAATGAAGATAAACAGTGTCAATCCAACTGATCCAAAACATAAATTACTCCGGATCCACTCTTCAATAGTGGTATTTTTCACAGTACTGGGTAATAAACCAATTAAATAATATCAATTAACACAGACATCCTAAAACAGGTAGAGGTCTCCAAAAAAAATTTTAACTCAGCGAAGAAATAACGATTCAGCCTAGTTTTTATCGATATCTTTTAATGATTTTATTAGGATAGGTACTTTTATGATAATATTTTCTTCTTGGCCTTTATTCTATAAAATCTTCCAATTTATTGGAATAAAATGAAATGGAAAAAAAAAGAATATATTAATTAGTAATCTTGAGCTTTAGTTTTTTTTTTCAATTTCCTATATCACACTTACTTTTTCAATTTTTTTGTTTCATTTGTTATTATTTTATTTTCAATATCCTAACTGATTAAATTTCTTATTAATTTTCAGTTAAGCATCACATTCCAGCTCAATCTATATAAATAAATATCCCATGGTCGTTATAATAATACAAGTGTCACTTTAACACTACTTACTACTTACATTAATAAATGTCTTATATATTCTTTGCGCATTTTCTTACATGTATCGATATAAATTCAAAAAATAAATGTGTGTAAGAGACATTGCATAAAGAAAACGGGGATTGTGTCGAGTATGTATTATGTGGTGTAGACCGTTATATTTATTTGGAGAACAGGTCCTTTAATTCGGAAACATTATAAATGAAACATTCCATGCACTGTGGTAAAAAAAAATTGGTTATTCTTCAAATAAAGGTTTTTAAAAAGACCTCAACATATATTTGCAATGGTTTAACTTGACCTTTGAATATCCTAAAAAACAGTCTTACCAACTTAAATGTTTTAACTTACGTCAAAATATATATAACGAAACTTTTAGGCCTTGACCAGAGGAAAACACCAATGTTATATAATAACATTTCACTGCGTAAAAAAGCTCTCACTCACCTGTTTGCGGCGGCTTTTTGCACCTGTATTTCAAAATTAAAGGATCGATCATTCACCTTTGTAGTATGTAGGAAAAGGGAATATAATTTGGATGAAAAAAAAACGCACCTTATGGTCACTCTGTGCACACTACTTATAAATATACATTTTTAACAAAAAAGCGGTAAAATGATTTTAATGTGCCGATCTTAGACCTGGCTAACAAGGGCCGAAAAATTGGCTAAACTAAAACTTAGAAAACAAACTAATAACCTTTAAACATAATGTTTTTATCTTATGAATGTTATATTCTATAAAACAGTCGTATACCTTGCGCTCGAAGACTGACCCGCATTAATCTAAAATTAGTGAGATTCCTCTCACCTTTTCCCACAAAAATGCAATAAAAGTTGTGCATATCCACTCCCCTTTTTTAATTCAGATTGTTGTGACAAATATAACTAAATTTATCCCTTAGAACAGATTGGAGATCCTTTATGGCACTTGTATCAAAACAAAATATACAAAACTAAGATTAACTGCCTTCGAAATGGTCAAGGAAGTTAGGCTGCCACAACAAAACGGTAGGACCGCGATGGTTACATCTATTATTAGGGAGGATGCGAAGCACGTTATTATTGATCCTAATGAATTAATTCAGCCAATGGCTTCGTTCTCCTCGCATTCACATTTTCCGCTTCTCCTTCAAGATGATACGCTATCGACTAACGCGGACGTATCTAAATCATCGCTGACTAATCCTGGCACGCCTAATAGATCGACGGAAAGTCCTGGAATACTTCGAAGGAGCAAAAGTGATAATACGATACTTAGGATTCGATTGCTACGTAACATCTTTGCTAACAGTCACGCGAAAGTTGGTTGCCCTACGGGTGGCAATTCAAAAATTTCCACAGGTGCTCAAAACCGTAAAACATTAAAACGCCAATCGCAATCAATGAGGATCGTAGGAGTTGTGCCTAAAATACAACTCCAACGAGACTACGATTTGGAACAAAACGTGCTAGATACGTTTGACACCAGTTGTCATGAAAAGGTTTTATTTGCCGATGGTCAGAATGTCTTAAACGAGCCTATTCCCAAACAAAACAAAGCTACAACCCTTTTTGCGCCCAGTCATAGAAACGTAAATAGTAATGACAGGTATGCAAAAGAATTAGAGAATACGGGTCCATCCAATTCGTCTTCCTTCAAATCTAATCACGTTGTCTCAGGAGGTTGTAATCACCAAACTCAGTTGGCCAGATCTGAGGAGAGTTACGAAAACACAACTGTATCGTTAATTTCGTCACACACGAAGAAAATACCACGAGGGACTTTGAGGAGGCCCGTTTCCACACAAAATCATCGGTCATCTACCTTTTACGATGCTTCATCTGTTAGGAATAGTAAAACTAAGAAAACCAATCAACCCAGCTACAACCAGACTCCGACAAAAAGTAATTCCGACTATCGCACAGCTGATAACCTGTGTTTACGTTATTGTTCGTTAGCGTGCTGCAAAGGTGGAGATTATTATTCGGGAAGCTCATACGATGATGAAAATTATACCAGAGCGGGACAACATTCAACCAAAGTGGCCTTATTACAAAAACAACACCCACATTCTGCTCGAGGACACGGCAATGCCATAATGGCCGTAGCCCGAAAATATAATAATAATAAAATCAAGACCTCGAAGACGGGCAGTATTCTATCTGATACCGGGACGTCTAGTAAATTCCGACGCCATTACCGAGAAAGTTTTTTGAGGAACCCATCATCGGAAGGCGGTATACTGGGCCCTATACCCAACCCGAAAATTTTGCGTCGGGGTAAAACCTTGAGCCAAAGCAACGAAGGTGGAGCCCTGTACCTGCGCAGAGACCATAAACAACGGCGACTCCAAATTGCCGTTTACAATTTTTTGGAACGACCCCGGGGCTGGAAGCAATTGTCCTACCATATAATCCTGTAAGTGCTTTGAAACTTGATGTGTATTGTCGTTTACATGTTTAGTAAGTTGGCTAAGATAGCTGAGTGACAAACCTTCTGTCTTAGAAGCAGGAAGTTGCGAGTTCGAATACGTGTGCAGGAAGCTTTTTTCTTCAGAAAAAGAGTATACATGTGCAACCACTTTGAAGCTTCTGAGCGGCCTGCTTAGGCAGTAGGTCCTAAACGATATGTCTAAAAGTAAGAGCCTAAGCTAAAACCTGCGTGCGAGTTTTTTAACCCGTCGGCAATATTAATTGCTTTGCTCGGGTTAAAAGAGTCAAAGCCCTAACGGGTATGCCCCTTAATGGAGAAAGGTATGGGGGAGAAAACCTCAAACCAATGGTTTTTTTACATATTTATCAAGCTATTCTAATTTATATACTTACTAATAATTGTACAAAGCTAAGCAGCTAGTTACAAATCATCGTCAATTTTAAAATTAAGGGGACATTTAGAATAAATGCGAGACAATTAGTTTTTTAACCTCTATTTTTAACTATTTCTAACTAATTTGAATTTATTGAATGCCTTCGGACACTTCTTTAAAAAACTTTATACAAAAATACTTCAGCCGCCATCGATTTTTCTTTACTTCCAATCCTATCCCATTAACCTTTAATTTGGTTATGAATTTATTTCATTTAGTATGTCAAGTCTCGTTTAAAATATATAAACTTTTGTGTAGTCTCATTCGTTGTGAAACCTTTTAATTGGTGTCGCATTAGCGTGGTTATTCTCAATCTACGCAAGAGTTGGATGTGATAAAGTTAAAAGCATTTTCACCATCAGCAACCATGTTATAATTGCCGTTTAAAAACTCGCAAATATACATTTTTTTGTAATTTTTTCACAAAATTAAAAAATGATTTTCAACGATTTTGAAATGAAAAATGTTAATAAAAACTAACATTTGTGAAATTTTATTAATTTTTATGTGGCTACTCGTTAGATTTTAGATAGAGCTTTTACATTAAAAATATATTTTTTATGAATTACTCTTCAAGTATGGCCTATGATTATTTAAACATATATGACCGAGTCGAACAACGTGTGGCTCATTACATGTAATCTATGACAAAGGAATTAACTTGCGTTTTCATCTATTGGCTTTAATTTTTGAGTTTCAGGACCTAATACTATTTTGACTATTCGTTTATTTAATTTTTTTGGCCCTAGCTCATATCAAATTAGTTTATGATTGTTATTTTAATCAGTATTAGTAATGTATATCGAACGATAAATCACCTAAGGAGTTAAAAATATATTTTGTCCGTCCATAATTACAAACAATCTCAATTACCATCTAAACTGGACACCCGTATACCACAAATTTTTTTAGTTCATCTACAAATTATTATTATCATTAGTACAGCTAAAATATTAATCCCCAAACGTGTGCTGTCTTAGCAAATTTATTATTCCAAAAACTACAAGATACAAGCATCCCTAATCCTCCTGACACTATCCCATGCCACAAAGCCGGTCATTAATAGTCTTCCTGTCCTAATCCAAATTGTAATTTGTAAGACTAATTCTATGTGTAAGCTCCAATTACGGCCCTTTTTTTCTCCTACATAATAATTCCGCTTCGCCTTTGAGTGATGCGCTTCTAGAATTACAATTACAATGGTTACCGGACATATTCGGATGGTAATCTCTTCTAGTCTTCCCGAAACGACCACACACCACGGTGACCATAAAATATGGGAATATTTTTTTTCGTGTCCGAAATGTTAGAGGAGCTCTAATAAATTAAGGTGACGGCAAAAACATGGGAATCGATATAAACTTATTCTATATAGCTCTGCTCGGTAAAATACCAATACAAGAAGGCTTCTTTAATTTTTTATTATCATTAGCAATGAGGTTCGCCGCTCCTAGCACGGCTATTCTAAACCTTAGGGAAGCACAAACTAACCAATTTTATTTTCTAATAATTACCATATCCTAATCCTATTCAGCCTGCCCTGACAAGAGGTCGTCTATATTCTTTATATATCATGCACAACTGAAATATTGGTTTTATAAACTATACCCCGCTTTAGTGATAATTATGCCTCTTTCGGAAAAAAAGTGACCCGAATTTCAAGCATTAAAAATGCATTTTAGCATCACCCTAAAACAGATTATATTGGCCGCTCCATTAATATTTTTCAAATTCCTTCTATTTCCACGAAATTATTCCTTTTTATCTTTTGTACCTCGATTGCAACTTTCAACTATTGATATCGTCTTCAAATAAAAGTCCCCTTAAGTCACCTAAATCATCAAAAAATAATTTTTGCAATGAAAATCCTTGTTGAGTCAGCGTAGAACATATTCAAGAAATAGTTGCCCAAGTATTATTTCATGTAGTTTTTTTATGAAACTATAAGTGCTTCAATTTTTAAATTCCAGTATTTTTGAAGATGTAAGTTATGAGCTCTTAGGGAGTAATTAAGCTAATTTAGCACAAACTATGCTATAAAAACTTTTTAAAATATTAAGTCAAGAGTTAACTTTTGAAATTATGAAGTTGGTTTCACATCTAAAGTTAATTTCATAGATATATGGTATCATCACTAAAATTTAAGCGAGATTTGGTGCAACTCTTTGTATAATTTCATTATTTTAACAATTTCTATTTGAATTATAACTTTTTTGTAAAATATTGTCTTTTTCTCCATTTTTTTTCGTCTATAAACTACAACATTTATTTTTTTAAGGTAAAAAGTGGTGAGACCATATTGTACTTCAATCAATCAATCGCACACTCACATTTATTGGAATTAAACATTTCTCTTCTTCAAAATTGTCCAAACAAAACCTCCTTTCTACCGTTTTTTATTTCTTAAATATTTTCATATAGCATTTTGATTAAAAATGCCATCTATGGTCGTTTTTTAGTAGATTTAAGGAGAAACTGAAACTTTGAGGATTATTAGTTTTTGTAGAGTGATAGTGTCTCTAGTTACAAAACAATGATTTCTTAAGGATTTCTGTTTTTTAATCAATAACTTCGACAGACACATTTTTATATAAGTTTGGTAATTAAGGCAGTAAACATTTACCGTTTTTTAAGAAATTCACTATTTATTTACAAATAGTCTCTTAGCCCAATGTTAATTCACTACTGAGTTGAAGGTTAACTCGGGCTTGTCTAACCTTTTTTATATAAAATTCATTAGCCTGCTATATTATAATGACATTTTCTGTGACCTCGACCTAAAATATAAAAATTATATTATACATTTTTATATTTACAACTATATATTTTTTTCTATATTTGTTTGCATTTAAGTAAAAGATGATTTGCTGTAGTTTTTTACTAATATAGTTACAATTAATTAAAAATGTTATCTTAAAAAATTAAATTTAAAAATTATTATTCAACAAAAACATTTTTTCCATAATAACAATTCCCATGAGGTTGCAAAAAGGTTACTTTAAATATTTGATTGCTGAATGCTTTAAGTTCCATATTGCGATATATAACATGAAAAATAGATTGAAAACGAACACTGTTGTAAGAGAAATAAATTTTTTTTTTCGGGATTTTAATATTTTTTTAGTATTTTCAATGTTGTTTTGGTTTCCTGTAACAAGCTTAGTTAAACTTATTACAGGAAAACACTACCATGTTGCTGACAATGCAAATACTTTAAAATTAACGTGGAAAATATATTGTTTTTGGCGAAAATTTTGTTTAATAATCAAAATTCTTATAAGTTACATCTCGCGTCGTTTTCATTTAGCTTTGGGCACCGTGATAATTAAAATGTTTATAACTTTATAAGTAGAGTCATTTTTTGACGGTGGCTTAGTCCATTTATGAGGTAAAAAAAGTTCGGTGCGGGCACGACCTTAATATGTTAAAATTTGGAATTATAATTTCATATGATAGTCCTATAACTGGTTGAAGGCGCCTTCTGTTCATAACTGGTCAGATATGTGACAGGTTAGTGCACTTTTCGCATTTAATTTAGAAACCCTATGTTGTAGAGTAAAAGTTATGGGTATTATGAAATATAATAGTCTGAAGTAGCATCTCAACCTTGAGGAAAGATTAACGTATGCAAAATATTAAAAGGCTTGGCCAAACATTAAATCTAATTATTTGTTTGAAAAAAAAAAGCTGACTTGGTTGAGAGCTAGCTCTGCCTGCTAATCTGATCAACTAATTTTTTAATGTTTAAAATTCTCGTTATTATATGTTCTAGGTAGAGAGAGTAGTCGTACATCTAATCTACGTTTTAAGAAGCTTAAAATTACTTAAATCATAATTATCGCTATTTAATTATGTGGTATTCAAAATTATTTTGTCGGTACAAAAATATCAAATAGGGACTAGGCAAAAATTATTTCTATGACTGCACATGGATGTCTAAGAAAGGCCGCCCGTTAACAAATAAGCCTAAAATGATTCATACCATGTGAAAACTAATCCTGCCTTATCCTCTCTGCCCCTATTTTTTATCTCCAAATCACCCTATGAGAAAATATAGCTTACGGTTGTATTTGTCCAATATTTAAAATTTTTTTTTAGTTTTAATAATTTTAATCCATCATGGTGTCTTTTGTATGTCCTTCTTGTATTATTTAAATTTTCTAATAATTTTTTTACGTAACGATAATAGATCTAGGGGCGGGGATGAGTTAAATTTTTCAATGTTTCACTGGGGTTCGCTAGGACTATAAACAGAAGGATGGGGGCAATCAAAATCAATCTAAATGGCCTAAGTCTACGTAGACGGAGCTCCCCGGTAGTTTTAACATGTTTTTCTAAATATTAGGGTAAACACCTATAACAATTTGTAGTTCAACAATCATATTAAAATCACCACAAAAAGGGTGGGGTACAATTTGAGGGTTAAAAAGTTTACTTTTAGTACTCGACAGATTTAAGTAAACTAACGTTATTTGAAAGCATCGTTCTCATAAATGTATGGTTGAATAGGTCCTTAATGTCATTAGGATGTGTGTGCTTGAAATACATAAAAAAACAATGTTAAAAACACATTTTGATCGTGATATTAGGAGATTATTAATGAATGATAAATCAGAGTTTGAATGAATTCATTAATTTTTAAACGATAACACGTCCAAGGTTTATAATAAATGCTAAAGCCTTTCTATGTGTCCGTATTTAGTGGTTATGATTATTACAATATCACAATCCTGTGACACTTGTGTTATAAACCACACCTTGTCAACACGAATGACGTGCTCCTGACGTTAAGCTATGATTTAATCCATGATGGCTGATTAACTAAATTTTAATCACATGACGCCTTTTTATTTATAAGTTTAGCCCCCCAAGGTTAACACATTGACCCCAAGCGAAAAAATGACCTCGTAATGAAAGCTGGGTCTTTTTGATAAATACATAAAATTTGTGGAAAATACAAAAAAATAGCCAAAACAATTTAATTCGATTAAATGTATTTAAGTTGTTTGGAAAATATAAAGATGTATTTTCTTCATTTTTTGTCGAATTTGTAGAAAACACAATTATCTGTTCAAAGTCACATTTTTAAAATAACAAAAATTTTTTTACTACTTTATTGTATTTAAAAAGTAACTTTAGCTGAAAATAAATGTGCTACTAACATTTGCAAATATAAAACTCAAAAATATCAGAGCGGGATTTAAGTTAACATATTTTATCAAAATTTAAACATTTTTTAGAAACTTTTTAGCTTAAAGTGGCTATGGTCTGTTGTTGGAAAAATTTTGTAAAAAAATCGAACACAATGGTTTAATTTTTGGCATCATGTAAACAGGCCTTTTATTATACAAAACAGGTACGGTCAATAAAACACATTTTTACAAAGAGTTGTTGATAATATAAATAGCGTTTAGAGTTCATTCATCAATTTTGATAAAATCAAAATATTTTTACAGAAATTATTAACCATTTTTTACATTATTTTCTTACACCCGGTGGAATTGCTCTTTATATATCTAAATTCATGTAAACACAGCTGAATATTATTTCAACAAAACTCCTTTAAATTTCAATGGTTAAATTGTCCTACATGAAATCAATATTTAAAAAAAAAAATTTTTTTTTGAAAATTACCCAAATAAACTTTAAACGCGCCCTGAACAATGAAAATATTTTTAAAATAAAAGTTTATAAAATTTTTGCAAAAATGTTATGAAAAAATCAAATTTAAACGTATTTTTTCCTTGCATTTGAAACTTATGATAAATTTTCAATTATTTACCCCCAAAATAAGTATTTTTTTAAATTATGGCAAAAAAAAAAATAATAATTTGCTAATTATTTTTTAAGACTTTACCTTGAGATAAAATCTTGTAAAATATATATTACGATTTCGTATAGTTTCTCGAACTGCTTTATTAACATAATTTAAGGAATTAGTTTTATAAGGAAAATCTTATAATCAGATAGCCGTACCAGAAAATAATGAGATATCAAAATATTTTAAATGTTTTTGCGAACGCACATTTCAAGAACATTTTGAATTTCCCAAAACCGCGTTCGAACCGGAGGCGAGAAACATTTTTTTTTTACAAAATTGTTATTCTTATAATATTTTTTTTCGTCATTTGTTGTTTATTTAAGACATTATGTGACTCGGCCATAACTAGAAATTATTAATATATAAAAATTTAGGATTTTAATTTTAAAGGGCTATTTTAATATTTAAAATTAAAAATGAGAAGATTTATTGACCATCACCGTGGATATTTAGGTTCTATGCATTCCTAGATATGCTTTGACCTAAATAATTGGAAAATATTTTATGGATGCGCATGGTATTAATTACATTTAACTATAATTTAGGAGTTTTTTTTAATGCCTTACGTTTAAAGAAAATGAAACGACCAACGACGCATAGAATATTTGCAAAAACAAAAAAAAATTATAAGATTGGTTGTATTTTTGGTAGAATATTGAATAGTAGGTTTAATACACTTTTTGTGCCAATTTTTGATCCAAACTTTTTTTTTTAAAACTTTTCAAATCTATTTAAATAATCAAAATTTAAATTTTATATAACTGCCTAAACTATTATCTCTCATAATTTGTTATAACACAGGTCGCCAATAAATGTCAGAAAAAAAAGTTTATGAAATATAAATGAATCCTTTGATGGCCATCTCATATATATTCCGTCTTTCGTATTATCTTCCGCCTTTGGCTATTTAGATCCTCATAACAAAAAAATGGCCTTTTTTGACCTATTTGACAGATTTTGTGACCTCGAGAATACCTTAAAAGAAAGAATAAAGATTTTTTTTAATATTAAAATCTCTTGTAACTTATATTTTTTATCTCAAATAATGAGAAATTTTATAAATATTTCAAGCTCTTACATCAACATTTAGATTATACAATATATTTGGCACCCCAACCTAAATATAACCCAATTTATTCTCGGTTTTTAATAAAACAATATTTGGAGTTTTAATTTAACAGTTTAACTGTTTCAATAACAAATTAGAAATAGAAATAAATTTTGTTAACAATTGGATCATTTTTTATTTTAAAATAAAAAATAAACAAAACTCAAATTATTTTTTGAAGTCAATCATTTGTTGCTACAGAAAGAACACAATGCGTTTTTTTAGAACTTAACATAGTTTTTGAAAAAGAAAGTATTAGTACAAATGGCCGCGATATTTCAAAGATTGAACTGTATTGCTTTATGGCAATAAACATTCCAAGAAAAAAGAACGAGTTAACTTACTACCCTAGGGTAGCAAACGATTATTCAATGTCATAGAGCAATATAAATATTGCCTTGAATTGCTGAATGCCCTACATCTATACTATTTCTAAATGAGAAAACCAGGTGTGTCAAAGCCTAATATTCATTAGCATGGTTAAAATAGAAATACTCTAAAATTTAAGAAAAACCGATTAGCTGATCGTAAGGCAATTTGGTGTTAACCATAAATTTGCTTAAACGCCCTACGACCTATATACTTTTTTTTGCCTACGACGGCAATTTTAGTTAGATAGAAAAGACATAAATTATTCATAAGATGAACCAGGAGTAAGCAATTATGTCACTTTACCATAATAACTTAATTTTACTTTAACTTTCGCAATTTCGCTTAAATTTTTTAAGTTAGAGCAGGTCTACTCTGTATTTTTATGAGCTTATGAAGACCTTTAAATAAATTCAAGTGGGAATTTGAATAATTAAAAAAAATTCTAACTTTTAAGGTAAGTAAAGTTAGCCGTATAATAAAAATAAGAAAATTTTTAAAAATTTGAAGTTTCAGGGCTATTTATAAGTGAATATACAAAATAATTAAATGTTTGCAAAATTTCAAGATTTCAAATTTCTGAATCAATAAACTGCGCATTTGTATTTGTTAAAAAAATTGTAATAGCGAAATTATCTGTTTTTGTTAATTAAAAATAAAATGTTAATGGCAAGAAAAAGCAATTTTTAAGTATTTTTTTTTGCATATTTGTTAATCTTATGAATGGCCGGTTTTTGTAAGGGCAGCTTAAACGCTGCTTGGGGGTACCAAGGATTAACTTAAGCAGAAAATAGAGTTTTTAATCAAAATATTAAAAAAATATAGGTTTTGGGAGCTTGGCAGCTATTTAAATAGCGTAGCCACAAATCATTTTTAGAAAAAAGCTGTGTTATACTATACAGCTAAATTCATTTATAATTTATGTATTGTTTTTGAAGACCAGGGTAGGACTATCAACAAATGGGTGACGCGCTGCCCTTTTTTTACAGTAAATTTTTGTTTAAAGATGCTATGATAACCTTAAAATAAAGCAGATTTATTCTCAAAAAAATTTAATATAAAAGCAATGTAACATTTAATCTTCATTCAACTCACTAGCCCCACACTTAAAATGCGACACTTCTATTTGAGGTTATGACCCTTTTATTTTTTACGACTTCATTTTTTTTATATTAAAACCAAAGTACACTCACAAACTTTATTTAGTTAAATATGGAACAAAAATTACATAAAAATTAATATTTTTTTATTAGCAAGCATAATACAAAATGTTTTTTTATCGGTATCGAAATTTTTTTAAGGTGGCATCAACTTTATTTTTTATGGCATGGACTGGGGAAGATTACAGTAATAAAAATTTAATATTCGTTTAGACATTCTTTGCTGCTTTTCTCCTAAACCGATATTTTTAATGCCCCTCTTATAGGTTGTGGGATTTACTAAAAAAATTCTCGCCCTCTGAGCCGTTCTCATAAAATACCGATGCGTATTTTAAATTACATTGTTCGCCATTATTGTTTTAAGTGGCTGCTGTATACGCAATTCAAAATAAGAAAAAATCACAGGTCTTTGATCTTGATTTTTTTCGCCACTGGCGACCTTTCGCGAGTCTTCTAATCGGAAGCAAGATTTGCTTTGCAGCGACTCCTTGATTTCAGCACGCTGTGCACGCTGATCTGGACTTACTTTGTATAGCACTGTAAGCACATAATCTATAAGGGGAATAGCTTCTATTTACAGAAATAAGTACGTTTGTACTAGATATAAACATTAAAAAAACGCGGGTAGTACCCTGGCATATTGTCAATAATAGGAAATATAGTGTAAATGATTAAAAACGATTTTATGGTTAATTTACATATCGACAAAAAATTTAACAAAACAAAGTACCTTATTTTAATAGTTTGGTGTTCTTAAAATACGTTAATCATTTTCGATTTAAAGTCAGACCGCCGGCCGTTATCTCTATTGGGAAGGGAAATGCACCTGTTGCAAATTAATGAATCTGTATTTTTAATAGGATATAAATTTATTCTGTCATAAATGCGCATAGCATTTTGTATTTTGTGATGCAGTTTAAATTTTTTATTTTGCTAAATGATATTTGGTAAAATTAAACAAAGGCAAACGGTCATGGGATTTATGTTAAAAATGGCGAGGGTTGATCAGGCTGATTTATAGTAAATGATACTCATTTTTGTTACAACTCTAACAGTAACCTTGCCTCTAAATAATGAGTTCTGGACGAGATTGGAAAAGATGGTAATTTAAAATAGAGCTTTACAAACGAATTATTATTTTAGTATTGGAATTACAACTTCCGAATAGATATGGAATCAAAAAAAAATCGTTGCCTCCAGTATATAGAGATCATCTTAGAATATTAAAAAGGAAACAAAGACCTATGTAGTTAGGAAGTTAACTTCTGGATTTCTTAGGAGTCGGTCGATATAATTATAAACTCAGATTAACGATATAATTAAAACACAACCGTAATTTGTAACATTTCAAAGGGATAACTCGTTACCTTAGAGATAATCAAAAGCCATGTCTATATACATCGATTATTCATTATTGAGAATGCTTATAACTCTACTTATAACTCACTGACCTTTTTCAGTGTCTAAAATTTGTTCCATAGCTCAAAAAAATTAAAAAAAGCCCTACTCAAATTGCAATGACAAAATGAGTCAGCTCATCACTCCGAGTTAATAATTACTAACCTAAAAAACCGGTTCCCTCAATTTTTCCTTTTTTGTCCTGATTTAAACTCGGAGACAAGGGGTGGGGGAATCATTAGGGCTGGTTGCCATGTAAATTGATTTACCATATATCCACGTAATAATTATGAATTTTCTTACTACAAAACTCATCGGTGAGTAATTCTTGTTAATTCCTAAGCCTTATTTTATTGACCTTTGCAAAGTAAAATTAGATACACAGATATTTTTAGATTATAGATTGGCTAGATTTTCGCTACACAAACTGTTCCATAATTTAATTTCCATAATTTAGACGATGGCGACAAGTAAAAAAGTAAAAAACTACCTCCTCCCTCGCCCTTCTGGTCTCTTATAAACTCAGGTCTACAAGCGGATAGTCTTATTTGGCAATATAATTATCTATATGTTAAATATGCGATCTAATTGGAAAAGTATCCTATTTTTTTAATAATTTATTCATGTATATTGCGCTGACATTTGAATTTCCCGAAAGCCAACGATGGCAAATTCTTTTATAATTTTTTATATATTCATTTCTTATTTACAAAAATTCATTTAATATGTATTTAAATGAAGAATATAATTATTGAGGAAAACAAAATAATTATATATATGATATTTGTACTAAAATGAATCGAATATATAAAGAGAAGCGAATGAACTAAGTTAAAGTATTTAGTATTAGATTCAAATCGGTAAAGTAGTTATCGTGATAAGACTTGGGAATTTTAGGTAAGGTTGTAGTTATATTTAAATTCAAATATTTATTTTAGGTGAAATATTCAAATTGTGGTGAGGTTGAGGAATTTAAGGTAAAGATAATTATTTTTTGTTGTAGTCAAAATAGGTTTATTAAAATTTCTCAGATTGACAATATGTTACTTAAAAACTATAAGAATGATATTGATAAACTAGCAGTTTGTTACATATTTTAATTCGTACATTTATAAATTATAGCTCTTAAATTTTTTTCTGTATCAAAATGTAGGATATTTGTCCTATTAACATTTTTTTAATGTAAAAATGTATAACTTCAAATGCAACGTTCATTTTTGATGATTAAGGGTAATAAACTGACGAAGCAGATTATTTTTAAAACCAAGATTAACATTTAGTCTAAATTATGATTGACAAAATTTAGAATCAATTTATTAAGGAAATTGACATTTGGTTAAAAGGTAGACATACACTAACTCTTTTTTAATACGGACCATGGCCATAACTTTCAAATTGATTTATCAAATTATGATTTTAAGGTCTTTACAGCTTTCGACATCAACTATTAGTTTGGTGCTTAATATTATATATCAAAAAAACTCGGTTTTAAAAAAATTGATATTTGGCTGAAAAAGATGTTAAATTTGCACAATTACCAATAAACTTTTTCAACAGCCTATCGCCACGCAGAAAGTATAAATTAAATTATTTTTTTTTCGTTCAAAATTTATAAAAAGTAGCCAATAAACCATTTTTGCAAACTAACCTGCATAGGTATGATGGGTGTAAGAAAAAAAACTAATCATCAATTAAAATAAATCCTTTTTAATTTTACCACCTATATCTTTTTGCAAATCACCTTAAATATATAAATTATAAATTTACTGTTCAACAACTTTAGAGAGTTATGTGTTAACTACAGAGATCAAACCTGCCATCTCAGGGAATATCAAATCCGTTTACCCCTAATCAAACTTATAGTAAGTTATAAACATTGAATATTTTAGAAAAAAAGGTCAAAGAACCAAAAAAGATTCAAAAACAAAAATAAATTGAAATTTTATTTTTGCATATTCACAATATTTAAACTGTTAAATTCAAACTTCAAATAATATTTTCATTAAAAACCGCGTGTCGTGTTTAAGTTTGGAAGCAAAATTTCGTATTATCTACATGCCGATGTAAGAGCTTGATATATTAATAAAATTTATTTTTCATTAATTGTCATTAAATATGTCAGTTACAAGGGATTTTTATATGCAAAAAAAATTTTTAAATTTTTTTTTGGGGTATATTTAGATCTGTCAATTTGGTCAAAAAATGCCATTTTTTGTTATAGGCGGATCTAAGAAGCCAAAGAAGGAAGAAACTAAGAAAAACGAAAAACATATATGAGATTATGCCATCATGGGGATGCATTCTTTTATGTTTTCATAAAATTCACGTTCCTGACATTAAAATTTGTTGACCTGTGTATATAACTTTAAGCCTAATGTGTGTGCATTAAAGTTTAAACGGGGCCCTGATATTTCCGGCCTGGGCCTAAAACTTGGTTATCATGTTAGGCAATTTCTGATTATACAACGGTCCGGAAATTTTATTGCGAGCTATATTTTTTTTTTTGAAAATTATTGAAAAATTACAGAGTTTAAATGTAATACACTCGTATTTATTTTTACTTATTGTTAACAAGAGTTATAAGAGTTAAAAAATATGAAATATTAGCTCTCCGCCCAATATTCTTTTTTTTCTAATTTAGGCCCGGCTTAACTGTCCATTAAATTTCAACCGGGCTCAGCTTGTTTTTGGGCGGGTCACAGGGCAAAGCTATTAGTGGTGATATAATCTGCATGCTAAAAATGTACCATTTTCCCTATATTGCTTATATTCTACGTTCGATGTTTGAAGCCTACAAAATTTGCCTCGAAATTTAACTCATACGGCATAACAAACCCTTTACAAGTAATACCACATTAAAAAAAATCAGTAAAAGACTAAAAGGGCTATCAGCGACATAATTCGCCGCTTCGCATGCCCTTGACTTGTTGAAAAAATTGTCGCAAATATATAGAACTCAACAAATCGTGATATTTTTTTAGAGTCCAGGCTTCATTTTTAAGCAAGTCGTTTAGAGCCTACAGCCTAAGTAGGCTACACAGCTGTTTCAAAATTGTTGTACATGTGTCTTTCTTTTTTTTTTAAAAAAATAGCATGGGCGCAGAACAACGAGCTAACTAAATAGAGTTGTTTTTCCCATAATTAAATGTTTGGATATTTTTTACCTGTCGTAGAGTTTGCTGCACAACTAATCACATTTTGAATGGAAGGAAAATTACCTTATAATAATAAACTGTGGTATAACTTATATTTTAGCAAATAATGAGTAAATTGCTCAAATTTTACAATTTAAAATTCGACTTTGCTAATTCGATATAACTAATATTTTACTTTGCTATAAAATTTAACCCAGGCAGTGATATCCAGGCCCGGCGACAGGTTGTTGAATATTTGCTTTTCATTTTAACCATATTCGGTTCTGTCCGTTATTATATGTACAGGCCGATAGTTTTTTTAACGCGATATATACATTTCTTGCTAAATTATTAAATAAATACAACGTGAAAGTAATACCTTCCTTTATCATGTAAATTGTTTATTTTAGTTTTTACTAAATATAGTTAGAAGCGATGAGACAAAAACGAGATTAAAAAAAGGGCCGCGCAGGATATCTTTATAATTTAGCCCTTGCCCGGCTTATATCCCTAATTTGAATTTATGGGCTAGTTAGTATAATGTCTATTTCCATCTTTGTATTGCCACTTTTTGTATATTTGTGTGTTCCAATGTTTCTTTCGCGCATGTTTAAGAGGTGCCGTATCGGGCCCGATTTTGGAAGTGTTTGGGTGTCGTGTCAACTAGAATTTCAATGTTTTAATGTATATCACAGGTCTACAAAAATCAATAATCGGCAAATTTTATGACACTTCAGGCAAATAATTTGCATGATGGCATATTATAATTTTTTCCGTTTTCTGAAATTTCTTACGAGCTCGGCTAATTTTTAAGATGAAAATCAAAAATTAAAATGGCCAAATTGACCAAATTAAATAATTTTGCAACCTCGAAACTGAGAAGAAAATATCATCTTTTCTATATTAAAATCAACTGTAACTTCTATTTTTCATCTGTAGAAATAAGAATATATCGAACTCTTACATAACGTTTAGGTTATACAGAATATACCCCAACCTTAATAGGACACGATAAATTTATTTAAAAAATATTATTTCAGTTAAATTTAATAGTCTAGCTGAGTTAATTCTTTCAATATTTCTTTGTTTTTTAATCTTTTTTTTTTGTATTTTTTTTTTTGTATTTTTTTTTGAATTTTTTAAAAATATTGTTTATTTTTGGCTTGCAAAGTTTGATAAGAAATAAAGGAATTTGTCGAGCTGTGTAGTAAAATATTAGAATAAAGCCACAATATTCTTTTACCTTAATTAATGACTTAAAATAATCATGATAAGAAACTTAAAAGTTAGCTGTTTTTTGGCCTATATGATTCATAAGATCTGACGGAACGGCCCATGCAAGTCTATGTGCGAGCTCTTGATAATGTAAAAATAAGGCATATAACCCCCTTAAACAACCTTGAATTATATTTGGCTGCAAAATTTCGCAAAAATCTAACAAATATTTTATTCACCAGTTCCATATTAATTTTTTTTTTTTTTTTTAATAATTTTTTTTTCTTTAAATGTTATGAAAATCAGGTGTATAGAAAAAAATGAACAAAGTCGTTTTTTTTATAAATAATACTTTGATTGAAGAGGTATTTGAAAGAATGTCTAATAAAATACTATTGGAGTAACTATTTTTATATTTTGGATTTATTGTTTTTTCAATTCAATAAAACGAAATATTTTTTTTCTTTAAAATGTAAAAAGTAGAATTAATTAATTCATTAATTATTTTAATTTTAAATAATTAGATTTTTAAAATAATTACAAAAATTTTTTAGATTAGGGTTGAGCGCCAAATTAAATTTCCCTCCCCCCTCTCCTAATTAAGGGATCGAAATATAATTTTTAGTAATTTAGCATTCTAATTAATCTAATTAGGTTTTTGGCCGTTTTCCTATGCTTGGTGCTTAGCGTTTTTGCAACCGTCCCCGAATACGAAAAACGAGCTGGAGAAATCTTATTTTATATGGTAATTCAAGTACCTTTTTGTAATAATTCTTAAACATATTGATAATAAGAAACCTATAATTTTTGGGATAACATATAAACAAACTTATCCAAATGATGCAAACAAGTTTCTTTTTTTAACTGTTTGGTGTCAGTACTGCCACTGGCTAATTAATATAGATGACACCTTTTTTACCTGCCATTATTTAAAATATCAGTTAACAATTATTAGATTTAAAATCTTTTAAATTTTACAAAGAAATACAAAAAATTTAGTATGAATTATCATTTTTTTACGATTTATCCTTACGACTATAGTATATGCTTGCATTGTATAAATACGGGCCGGGACGTTCTTTCTATTTTGTTTACAAAATTCAATGAATAACACTACGGAATCCAAAAGTCCTAGAATTTAAATTAGCCATGAACGATACTACGATTGGTCCAAATAATTATCCAATTCTTTTTCGCCAAAAAAATTTCTTTTCTCGTCTGATCATACAATATTGGTAAATTGCCAAAGAAACTTTTGCGATTTCGAGACTTAAAAAGTTGATAATATTTTTGGAAAAAAGTTAGCAAGCCAATTAATTTAAAATATACTTTAGAATCAAAATATTATAAGTTGGAAACCTAGAATTTAAGAGCCTTGCTTAAATTGTGATGACTTTTGCATTGGTAAAATTTTAATTTTTTAATATTTATAATATAATTAAATTAGGTAAAGAGATATAAAATTTTTGAAAAAAATGAAATGAGTCTGAATGCGCTCTATAATATAAAAAAAGTACACTAATTATACGGATAAATCTAGTATCGTATTTACAATGCCAACTAAATGTTTTTTTTAAATTAATTTTTTTTATTATGGGCTCGTTAACACTTCATTTAATAAAAACATATTAAAGTGAAAATTTTTAAAGCTTTTAAAAGTCTTGTTGAAATGTTTAATAGCTTTATATAAATTTCGATATAGATGTATCTTATACTTAGTGCAAATATTGTTAAAACAATGGTTAATAATTCTAGGTGTAAAAACTCAATATATCAGAATTATTAAAATTTTTTTGTAATAACAAATGAAGTCTGAACACGCCTTTAAATAGATAAAGCGATAAAAATTTTAACACGTTTTATATTTGCCGAATATAATTTGAAAAAAGGAGCTATTCGTATATTCTAGCATTATATTTTTTTTTGTCATAAATTTGATGTAATGCAAAAAATGCTGAAAATTTAACTTTATATGTTCCTTAATCAAAGACTGCGAAAATTTTCGGGTTACAACATGTCATTATTTTCAGATGCTCACTAAGATTCGGGGTTTTTTAATTAATTTTTTCCGAGAAATCTGACCTGTGTTGTCGTTTTCTTCTGTTCAACATTTATTAACAAAGAAAAGATTACATTTGAGATTTACCGTGTTTTATGTAAGACTTTTATTAATTTGTCCCGCGTGTAACAAAATTTGAACCTTTTATATACACCCTAATTGCTTTTTAATTTAACAAACAAAAAGTATAAATTTAATTAAAAATTTTCCAGTTTTTAACCTTTTCGTATGTACTGTAATTATAAAAAATATAATTGAATTACCGTAGTTTTCAGTCCTGTCGTGAGCGATGACATACCATGAAATTAGATAAATATTTAGCGGGATTTTCGCATGCCCAAGGTATAGTCAGGCTTTTTATAAGTGCACAGTTACGATATAACCTTTTTTAATAGGCCAAATCTATGAGGATGGATTACATTTTTGGTAGCGAGCTATTGAGCCGATTACTTGCATTTAAAAACACACCTGCGTTTGCAGTTAAAAAATTGTTTTGAAAAAAGAATCCATTAAATATAAACTTAGAACATAGATTGTATACTTAAAAATTGATAATATTTTAATTATTGGGATTTATTTAAGTTTTAAAAACTCTATTACTTATGTAGAATGTGTCATAAACTTAATTTTTTCCCATCAGTAAATGCATTAAAAAGAGTCAGTCATTATGATACATAGCTTATTGAAAATGAGATAACAACATTCTTTCATTTCATTTTTGTTAAGGAACATGTCATGGTAATTTCAGATCTCGTGGAACACATGTTCCGTATTTTTTAATGTTGGTCCCGGGTACATGCACCTTATTGGTCGACTCCGATTTGCTACGCGCCCATTCACTCTCTTAGGTAACCTAAATATTATTTTAAATTTTGTTAATGTTATAGAATATAGTTTCGTGAGCTGAAAATTTTCTTATTTTATAAATAAATTTTGTATTTCATTTGTAAAACTAAATGCTTTATTCAATTTAAAAATAAAATTTGCTATAAAATTTTGAAAATAAATAAGAATGTATTGAACTTAAAATAAAAACTAGCATTTTGAGACATGACCAATTTCGGACAAGAGTGGTAAAAAGACCCAGCGTGCCCGGCGCAGCCATACCCCGGTCGTAGAACCCTTATATCATAACCTAGCGAATAATTTTGGGCTGGAGTAATTAATTGGAGAATTTATTATATGCATATTTGTCTTGTTTGCACAATTTAAAGAATTTTTATTTATCACTGAGCTTATGGGGTAATTTAAAAATTTTCAGCTTTAATAATATCTGGTCATTTGAAGACATTAAATTTTTTTTTAGTTTTTTAGGGGGTTAATTAACCATAAAGGGTGCAATATTATATTGATTTAGCATAAACAAGTAATAGTATTCGAAAATGTAGTGATTAATTTCTAATGACCCTTTAGGTGAATTTATAGTATTATTATTTTCCCATCAGTAAATGCATTAAAAAGAGTCAGTCATTATGATACATAGCTTATTGAAAATGAAATAACAACACTCTTTCATTTAATTTTTGTTAAGGAAGTGGTCATGGTATCATGGTTCATCGTGGAACACATGTTCCGTATTTGGTCGGCCGGATGTCGGTCCCGGTATATGCACCTTATTGGTCGACTCCGATTTGCTACGCGCCCATTCACTCTCTTAGGTAGCTTAAATATTTTTTTTTATGTTTGTTAACGTTTTAGAATATAATTATGTCAGCTGAAAATACAAGGTTCCCCATTTATGGAAAATACTGTATTTCATTTGTAAAACTAAATGCTTTATTCAATTTAAAAATAAAATTTGCTATAAAATTTTGAAAATAAATAAGAATGTATTGAACTTAAAATAAAAACTAGCATTTTAAGATATGACCAATCTAGGACAAGAGTGGTAAAAAGACCCAGCGTGCCTGGCGCAGTTTTACCCGGGTCGTAGGACTCTTATGTTGTTGTTTTTAACCCATGCACTTGAAAAGGGATGAGGGAGGCTCTGAGGTGTGAGCGAGTTTGGAGGCGGCTAAGATGGGGTTTGTCCATAGGTCCAGGGGATTTATGGAGGTCTCACGTGAGGGACACGATACCCAATGTAGAATATTAGAGTTGAAGGAGGTGTATGATGTAATTAAAAATTATACATAATAATACGATAAGTAGGGGGGAAAGGCGCAATGGGAGTAGATGTTGTTACCATTTGTAACTTCAAACTATAATAAGTTTGTAAGTTATTGGCTCCACAACTTAAATGCGGTAAATCATAACCTAGCGAATAATTTTGGGCTGGAGTAATTTATTGAAGAACACTGGACAACAAAATCTGGGTCACCATCGCCTACATTTTTTAAATTACCGGTTTCTAAGAGAACTTTTTATGGTGATTTTGTATATGAAATCCATTTTTTATCGGAGGCCTTAGATTTTTCACAAAACTAGGCTAAAGTTGCAAAAATACCCAAAAATGTCCCTTTTTAGCGTGCTATATCTCTTAAAATAAACAAAACAAGATAAAATAAAAAAACGGACAGGATTAAGCAAGTATTTAGGAAAGATAAGTTAGGTTTGAATTTTCGTATAGTTACTTATTTTTTTGTAAAATGTCATATCATTAAAAGTTGTCAATTTTTTGTCACCTCTAAATTTCAAATGCCTATTTACACAATCTCAATAAATTTTTTTCTCAAATAACTTTTTAAGAGTATTTTTTTATGCTGATTTCAAATTTTTGATTAAAATTTTGATATTCCTTGTGGTTTTTTGAAAAAATTAGTTCAAATGCATAAAAATTGAAAAATGTTCTTTAATCTGCTTTATAGATGTTAAATTCAACATATTTTTATTTTAAAATTTGCAATATAATATAGAAAATTAAAATTTGATCATAGAAGATTTCCTGTGCTTTTCATTAGTGTCGCGAATAAGCATCCAATAAAAATCAGCCATCATGCTTTCATTCCAAAACCCTTATATCTCTTTTCCATATAAGAAATATCTTGGTGGAAACGCTCTCATTGGTCACTCACCGCTCCTAGATTTTCTGGAGTCCAAATGAGAATATAGGAAATGAATTTTTAACGACATTCGACAGCCATAAATTTGATATGTTGTTAACATTTTTCCTATACCTTCTTTAAAATTTGGAGCCTTTGTTGCCTTTTCTGCCTCTGGTAAAGTGACCACATATGTAACAAAAATCATCAACTTTATTGAAACTTTCACAGATCATCTAAATAAAAAATGTATTTCTATAAAAAGTTGTTAAATATAGAGGAACAATCCCCCCAAGTTTGGGGGGGGGAGCGGGTATACAAAATCTTTTGGTGCAATGGATTCAGAATTCACGCTGTAAGTAAAATTAACCGGATCTTTAGTTAAGATTTAGCTCTGGAAACCTTTCGGCTAACTTCAACTTAGCGGCTTAAAATTAAAGCTTTAAAGTTTTAAAAAAACCCACAATGACTTTTTGAATGATTCTAAAAAGCTTTCAGAAACTTAAAGGCCTCTACAAAATTAATTTGCGAGTGTTAGGGTAATTTCGTCAATTCTGTGCGTCAAAGGCAATAAGGTTCTTTAATAATATTATTAATAGACCTTAAAAAAATTAAATTAACGGTTAAAATTTTTCCCAAAATAGGCATAAGGTAAGGACAAATTACTCAAACAGTTTTGAAATATGTTAATATAATGTCTTGATATGTGTGATTTTATTCTAGGTTTATTTTTTTATTTTAAGCGAGGCGGTAAAATTTTTTTTAAAAGGCAATGGTGGGTATAAAAGAAAGAGTATAACCTGGAGAAGAATGATATTTTTGCGAATATATCCAGTAGAATTAAATCGAGTAAATGAATGCGTAGATAAAGAAAGTAAGACTATTGAGTGAATGTGTAATAAAATTATAATAGTAAATAGAATCGGCTTACCCAAAATTTAGATATTTATTTATTCATAGAGTTCATCAACCTTAAGAGGGGTCATAAGTTGAGCGAAATTTATTTAAATTTTTAAGAGTTTAACTGATTTTAAGTTAGAGTAATATATATTTGGAAAGCCCGTTAAAAGGGCTTTCAAATGATTTAAATTTTTAAATTTTTTTAATGGCTTCCCAAAATTTAGATATTTATTTAGTCATAGAGTTCATCAACCTTAAGAGGGGTCATAAGTTGAGCGAAATTTAAATTTTTAAGAGTTAAACTGATTTTAAGTTGGGTGCAATATATATTTGGAAAGCCCGTTAAAGTTTTTCAAATGATATAAAAATTTTTAAAATTTTTTAAAATAAAAAAATTGATTTTTTTGACTTTGAAGGTAATTTTATAAAATCTGGAGGGCTAAGAGATTTTATGGTGTTCATATTTGTAATCAGCAAAAAATTCTCTATTAGATCTGAGAAAAATTAAAAATGTAGGATTTTTTTGTTGTCCAGTGGAATTTATGATACCTATAATTACTTGACTTATTGTCTTTATAAATTATTTTCAAGAATTTTTTATTTATCAACTTTAAGAGTAATATAAGTTAAGTTTTATAAAAATTTTCCCCTTTAACTATATTCCTGGTGATTTGTAGACATTGAATTTGTTATAGTTTTTAGGGGGTTGTTTAACCATAAAGGGTGCAATCTTATCTTGATTTAGCATTAGTATTCGAATGTAGTGATTAATTTCTAATGACCCTTTAGGTGAATTTATAGTATTATTATTTTACAGTTTTTATCAACAAGATTATATTATGACACCGTCAAAAAAAATTAATGTTTAAAAATGGAAAAAATCATATGATGGTTCTAGATTTCGTCGTAATTATTGCCTCAGTGATTGTCTTATTGCTGGGCAGGGGTGGTCAAATATTCGCGGCTTCAGCTCTTCGCGGACTGAGATTCTTGCAAATCCTCCGTATGGTTCGTATGGATCGTAGAGGCGGTACCTGGAAATTGCTGGGATCTGTAGTTTGGGCCCATAGGCAGGTAACCTTTTTGACAAATTAATGTAAGAAACAAGATTTTCGTAAAAGGCAGTTTCCAACACTAAAGTTTTTTACAGAAACAAATTTAAAGTTATATAGTTAAACTTTAATCAAATAGAATTTCGTTTAGCCTTAATATGAAAAATTCTGAGGCTTTTGTAAATTAAACCATACATGTCATAGAGCATTAGCAATTACAAGGCATCCCAAAAATCATGCTTAAATAACATTAAGATTGTTTTTTTTTAATTATTCAGAATATTTTAGTTGGTAAAATTGTTAACTTATTAATTAAACTTGTCAAATATTTTGGTTAAAATATGTATTATTCAGAAGCCTGCGATGATTTTGTATTGAGACATAATGCTTTTTTTTACACAAAATACATCAATTTTGCCATTATGGTCACTTGAGATGTCCATTATGCTAATCAATTGCATAGCTAACCCATAAACAAATGAAAAAATCTAAAAATAGTACTATTTTTAATTTTTATATATTTTGTTATAAAGTTAACAAAAGCCTCTTGATTCAAGAGTCATAATTTGTTATGGCATTATATTACATATAGGCCAATACCGAGTTGGTTTTGATGTTAACTATCAAAAAATCACATAAATATATGGTCAATTCCACCTCAAATCGACAAACTTTTTCCCTTCAAGTCTCAGTTTTGGCTGAAAATTGGTACACTGGTAGGGTCCTTGGGTGCTGATAAAAACCTAAATTTTTTTTACCGGAAGTGATTTTTGACCGAGATATGAGCAAAAATATTTTTATTTTTTTTGCAAAAAAAAAAATTGAGGCAACTTTGCACGCATGTATCATCAAAAGTATTGTAGCTAGAGTCATAATTTTTTTTTATTTTGAAGATCGTAATAAGGGCTACCTTAGACGCAAAAAATATTTAAAAAAATTTTTTTTTGAATTACCAAAAAATTAAAGTCAAGTTTGTATACACAAATAGCTCAAAAAACGTATCTTTAAATTTTCTAAAAAATTTATAAAACATGGCCCTTAATAATGTTAATAACTATATGATTTCAAAAGTTTGGGACCGGCATGACTTTTTACAAAATTTAAAAAAAATTAATTTTTTGCCCTAATTTTGAGACATATTTATGCCCTTTGCACTATATTGGAATATGCCAAAGTGCCAAATTTTACAGTATTTAAAAAGCAGGACATATGGGCAATTATCTTAGACCATAATAGTTTGATTTATTTGATTATTACTATTATTAAATTTTTAATGAAAAAGTGAATCTCAAAAACCGAAAAAAAAGTGAAAATTTTGCCAATTTTCAAAATCGACTTTCTGGTTAACCAGCCAACCTTTTTTAATATTTAACATTTATTTTATAGATAAAATATCGCTTAATAACATATAATAGCCCCAGCTTTTTCATTCGATTTTGACGCTTCTGCAATAAAATACCTAAATTTGCCGAAAAACAGCAAATTTTCAGGTGTCAAAAAACTAACGCAGATTGTATTCGTCTGTGCAAGCTTATTTTTTTATTATTTTTGCATAAATAACTAATAATATCTAGAACCTATATTAATCAGTCATAATTTGCCTGTTTAAGTGTTAAAAAAATAGTAGATATGTTATGTATAGAAAATCTTAAAAGAACGAGATAGGTAAATTACAAAAAAAGAAGATTATGAAATCATTCCATTATTTTAATTAAATTTGTAATTTGTTATATTTATTAAAACATATTCTTGTGTTAAAATTCGTTAGGAACGCATTTAGTTATAAAAAATTTTAGTTCATTGCCCAAACCCATATGCCTATAGAATCAAGTAACAATGATATTTCCTCTTTCTTTAATAGGTCTAGTGCGTCTATATTATAAAACTAAAATGTAATTGGAACTAAAATTGTTGGGTTTTAAACCTTATTAAGGTCGGTTAGATATTTATTGTATGCCTTATTCTAAATAGCCTTTCAAAAACATATTTGGCATTTGTAAAAATTAGTAAAAAAAAGACTGAATGTCTCTATTTTATTTATAATAAATTGGGTCTAATATTTAGTCTTAAAATTCATCATTGAAGCTAATGTCTGCCCGTTATAATCATTTAAGGTTGTTTAACCCGAAAAATTGACTTCTTTTATGTAGTTATAATATCAAAAAACCATATAACTATTTTTCGAAAAATAATTGACTTTTACGTTTATTTTAAGTTTGTTGATAATCATAAAAAGAAAATCTTGTTAAATCATAATATTCTAAATAGGCCAAATATATTCTATTTTACTTATTTTTGTCAGATTTAACGTTGTTGAGGCTGTTTTATTTAAAAACTATTAATTAATAGAAAAAAATTAATTTTTTACAAATTTTTTAACCTTATTATTTTTTCTAAAATCCTCTTAAATTTTTTTTTATCCAATAAATTTAACAAATTTTTGAATTTTGCCGAGGATAAATATTGAGAATTATGTACATATTCTAATATTGTTCATCAAACTAAAAATGACTAGTAAAAGTTAACATATATTAGCATAAAAATTTTAAGTTTTTATTTTTTACACCTTAAAATTTCAAAAAACCTGGCAAACTTTGGGTTTTATTTCATAAAAAGCTATGGGTACGTTAAAAAATGTTGGGGGAAATATATGTTATATAGTGATGTTTTATGTATAAAATGCAGTTTTAAATTTTCAAATTGGTTTGGTAGTGACCCAGAAAGTCGGCTAGAAGATAGGAGTAAAATACTGAAAATTACCAATTTTTTGTTCTAGGGTTCCCCTTTCTTTCCAAAATTGACAATAGTATGGTTAAATAAATAATACTGTTATAGCCTAACATAATTGCCCCTATGTCTAACTTCTTATATATAATTAAATTTAGCACTTTTAAATATTTTAATATAGTGCAGGGAGCAAATTTTTGTCTGAAAATCAAAAAAAAATAATATATTTTTCTGAATTTTTAAAGTCATGTCGGTCCCAGACTTTTAAGTTCAAATATTTATAAAGAATATAAAGGAGTATATTTTAGCAAATTTTCAAGAAATTTAAAAAAACGCTTTTTTAGTTATTTTAAACTGAATACTCTTTATAAAATTTTAAAAATTTAAAATAAATTTTTTAAAGCATTAAACACATGAAAGATAGCCCTTATTGTTCTCTTCAAAATAAAAAAAAAATTAAGTCTCTAGCTATAATACTTTTTGACTTACAACCTCCCAAAGTTGCATCAAATGTGAAAATTCACCTTGCATTTTTTTTTTCTTTTGCCCCTATCTCCGTCAAAAATCACTTCCGGTCAAAAAAAATTTCCAGATTATGAGATACCCTTAGATACTACCTTCATGCAAAATTTCAGTCAAATCAAAAGGGGTACCCTTCCCGGACTTGCTGGATTGAGGTGGAATTGACCATATTTATTTTTTGATGCCAGAGATTTTATTTTTTCAATTGCATTCTTTACTCTTGGCTAGACAAAATTAAACAAACACATTATAAAGATGTGACAAATATTATTTTTTTTTTGTATTTTTTGCTTAATTTCATTGATTTTTGCCATGAAATGTGTTTTTTGACCCTAAAGCGAATTTTTTAAGTCCAGTTTCAAATCCAGTTTGGAAAATATATTGCATTTTAAGAAACAATAAATTTTGATTCGAGAAAGTTTTCTACATAAACATGTCTAATTTCGTTATCTATTGCCATTGACTGAATATGAAAATAGCTGACCTGCTGCAAGAATTTCTTAATTAATTTGTACCATCCAAAATAGTTAGTTATAACCAATGTTATATGACCGTGGCCTATTTTGTTTAGCATTTCGAACATTGTTATAAAGACACTTGCTTGTTGGTTATTTAGACCTGTTTTGTCTTCCCGTTTTGGCGTTAAAACAGTTTGTGAGTGTGGAAGCCTATATGTTTTGTTTTTCCCCAAAAAATCAAAATATAAAAAATCTGCTCATTTATTGCGATTTATTTATTTCCAACAAATCTCTCTTTTAATCATAATTATGAATTCTCATCGTTCAATTACTGTATATTAATTTAATTATAATAAGATCGAACAAAGTTTTATTGTTTCTACTGTTGATCACAATTGTTCTAAATTAAACCATATACCTTTAACATTTACTCATAATTTCAAACTCCGTTTTTGCAAACATTCTTGTTACTAAAAAATAATAACAATAAGCCTTACAAATGTAACACATTCCACAAATTTGTGATGAGCTAATTGATGAGATCAAACCTACTTTCTTAGGGATCTTTATGTCATTTTTTATGTATGAAAATGTTTATTTAAAAAACAAATGAGAATCAAAAACTAATATACATAGAATTTTTCTTTTATATATTTGGCTGCGGCTAATACTTTTTTCAAAATTGTAAAAAAAATATTTTTAAATAAAAAATTTTTTAGCGGTTAATATCAAAAAATGAGAATTTAGATTTTTTGGTCGTTTTAGGATATGCCTAACAAATTTTTTTAAAAAATAATTTTTTTTAAAAAATTTTAAAAATTTTTAATTTTTTTAAATTTTTTTTACACTAGCCGCCTCAATGTTAGTCAAATGCGTGCAATTTTTTTTTGTCAAAACTTTTCCACTAGCCGCAGCCTTTAAAACAGCTAAAATGTTAAATTCAAATTAAATTTCTCAAAATATTAATTATATCTCAACCCAGTAAAATATCGTGTCATTTAGATGATGGGGGTAAAATATTTTTTATTAGCTAGATGTGAAAGTTGGAGCTAGATATATTTATAAACATAATGTTTTTAACTTCAATGTTTTATTACTTCAGATGAAAAATGTAGGTTAAAGTTGATTTTAAAAGTTGAATTTTATTTTTATTTTTGATTCTCAAGGTCGCAAAATCGTTCAATTTTGCCATAACCATTTGATTGAATTTTAGGAGTCTGTAGGGTCCTCTCCTAATGAAATTCAAAAAACAAAAAAACTAGAGATGAGGCACTACTTCTAATTGTATTATTGCAAACATTGCCGAGCATTCATTATTGTATTAATATTTATATTCCATAAAAAATATAATTTACCGGAATCCCTAGTAGTTAAAACCAGCTAAAATAAAGCTTGGGAAATAAATAATAACTATAAACATACAAGCTCGGCCCACACCACCTCTAACTTCAAACATTCGAATATAAATTAGCAAATATTGATTGTTTTTTTTTTTTTTAGAAAATAATTATATAATTTGATTAATAAATAGCCTATTCGTGCCATCCTAAAAATTTTATTTACCAGAATAATGATTTCATTAAATTAGACACGCAATTAAATTTATAGCGTGACTAATTATTATGATTTAGATATTTTATGCCAGCTTTAGGTAACTCGAGATAAATTAACCATTATTAAAGCAGCAGGCTAAGTATGTATGGACATCAGCGAATAAAAGGATAACCTTAAATTTTATTAAATCTTTTCATATCAAATATACACATTGTGTCAAGGTCAATGCTTAAAAAGTTATTTCTCGTCAAAAATATTTATTTTAATTATTGACCCGCGAATGCTAATTCACTAAAAAGTGGTCTCTTATGAAAATGTATTAAAAATAAAAAAAAATTAATATTTTAATATAGGCCTTATTTTTTAAAAAAAATAAATAATTTTTTTAAAGTAGTACAAGCTACAGCCATTCTAAAGATTTTTGCAACAATTGTTTTTACCCATTGCTGAGACTCGCATAATTTTTCGAGAAGCTTGAATATAAATATTTTATAAAAACAAGTAGCATAAACGTTTAATTTTATTTAAATTTGGTTCAAAAATGGGGATCAATTTTCATTTTAAACAAACATTTGCAGGAACTAATAACAACACTTTATATCGGGTTCCTTGGGCTCATCTTCACATCATTCCTCGTTTACCTAGTGGAAAAAAACGAAAATCCTGAAAAATTTGGCACCTATGCTGATGCCTTATGGTGGGGAGTGGTATTTATTTTTCATATATTACCTTAAATTTTTTTTTGGTTTTGATTTCTTTTTTTTTTACAAGACTTTTAGAAATTATTTATATTTAATAATCTAAAAGCCAACTTGTTTTCATTATTAAATGCTAGGTTGTTTTGTTTTTTTTTATTATATTCTCTATGTGACACAGTGTCACAAATATTTGTTTAGATTAAATACTATTTAATGTATAGCAGTTGAATTTATTTAATAAAAATTAACTTAAATATTAAGGTGAGGTGAACAAGCAAATTGATCTTATAAATTCCCTTTTATATTATTTCTCCGCCGAGTTTTTGGAACTTCGTATATAATTGCCACGGAAACTAAAAAAAGGCCTGAAAATTTATTTGCATGTTAATAGTTATTTAATTATTACTTTAATAGAGAAAGTTGTTAAAATAAGAATAGTCCTTATACAGCAAACAACATTTTTAATGTTTATAAGTAGCCGGGCTCGGTCTGATATTATTATATACAATCTAGGCCGCTCGCCCAGGCCCTAATATGTAAGACAGAGAGTAAGAACGAAGAATAGATTGGAAACAAGGACAGATAATAGTCAGGTGATAATCTATAATGGCAATATCGTTTATTAAAAGTTCATGTTACTAAAAAGCATTTTGGGCCTCTCCTTATGTTACTAATTTTTTAAGATTTGTTAAAGTTGCTATAACAATTTCTCACTGCAATCATTGAGAGGAAAAAGGGTTATTAAAATAGGCCCTCAAAATTGCACACTATAAAAAAGTAATGTTAATCCTAAGATATGCAAAAAAAAAACCTTTAGGAAAGGATATTGTTCCAGATCTTTTTTCTTATTAGGGGACGGGTTACCCGTTAGGGCTTTGCCATTTTAAGTCTACAGCAGGTCCCGCAGAGTTAAACGAACACGCGCCGATGACCTAGGTTTTTAAGTCTGGACCCTAAAAAAATTGAACGGCTTTGAAATTTGTTGGCGGTCACCCATTCAATTACCAACCAGGCTTAACGCTGCTTAACTCGAGTGTAGAAGATAATCAAGTTAAGATGCGTTCAATGTCGTTTGACCTTTTAAACATACAAACAAGTCTTTTTCTGCATTATGATGACGATTAATTTAAAAGTAGATAGAGAGCAGGCACGATTCTAGACCCCTTTTAGGGTAGGGGCCGGCCCCCCCCCAAAAGTTTTTGATTGCCCCCCCCCCCCCCCCCCCCAAAAAATTGAATTTGCCCCCCAAAAATACATAGTAATTTTATGTTTTGCCCCCCCCCAAAAATTGAATTTGCCCCCCCCCCCCCCAAATACATAGTAATTTTCTTTTTGCCCCCCCCCCCCCAAAAAAAAAATACTAAATTTTATTTTTTCTTTCACATAATATAATTAAAGCTCCGCCAAAAATATGTAAAAAATATTATTTTAAAAATATTTACTTTTTTTATAAAGTGTTTTTATTCATCAACACTTCTCATCCGCTAGAGATATTAAACTAACACAGAAATTATTTCTGTTGTTATAAAATATATAGAAACATTTGATTTTACAGATAGCTTTATATTTGTGAAAGCAATTCATAAATCTGATGCCTAGGAAATTTTCTCACTTGTCAACAATCTTTTGTTAGAATATAATCTAGAACCAAAGAACCTGATCGCACAATGCTACGATTGGGCGAACGCAATGCCCGGGGATCAAGGTGGTGTTCGTGTTTCTAAGCAAAATAGCTGGACAACATGTCCCGTATATTCACTGCTTTAAAGACCGATTGCATCTTGTTGTAGATTGTCTTAAAATTTTAATTGAAGGGAAAGATTTTTTTTATATTTTTTTCCCTTCATAAATTTTCTCAACCTAATGCAATCAAAGAAGTTAGTGAATGCGGGACCATACCCCGGCTGTTGCCCCACCGGTGGTGTGGTCACTACGACGCCATTTTTTTTTAAATTACATAAAAATATTAATACTCATTTGAAAATTAAAAATAAAATAATTTTTATATCTTCAGGTCACAGGGCCGAAGCGACGAGGTTTTTTGACCATATTTATAATCATCAATTTATTTTTTTGTATTTATCATTTGAAAAATTGTTTTATTCATTAAAAATAATTAATGATAATGCAAAACGATTTATGTTTCTAAAACTTTTGATTTACACCATTGTTTGTTAGAAATTAAACAATTAAGAAATACAAATACATTTGAAGATTTATTACAAAATGTTTTGATATATATAATACTTTTTTAATAATTTATTTATAGATAAAAAAAACTAAACCTAAAATTTTTTCTGATTTTTATTTATTTTCTACTCATAAGTTTGAAAATAATTTAAATATTAACGATGAATTAAAAAGTATTTATTTTGATATTATTGATTCTTTTGATAATAGATCTTTTACCTATAATATTTATTTAGAATTTAGATTCCCTTTATAAATTTGATTATCCTTTTTTTAGATATAAATAAATTAGAGCCTCGTTTGAAAATAAGTAATATTGAGTAAAATTCATTATCTAAAAAATTAGCCAAAAAAAATTTAATAAGAAAACTTAATAATTACAAAGAATGTGTTACTAATAATTTTGTTAAATTTTTATATAATTACAAAGATGCGTTTCCTAATCTATTTAACATTTTTTCTATAAGTTTGTATTTTGGAACGTTGTGAGTCCACATTTTCTTCTTTAAGAAGGAAAATAACTTCTAGTAGGCTGGCAAGTATTGACCTGCGTAAAGGTGATTTGGTTCTTCTAGGACACGAAAAATCATTAACTGGGGCGTTGAATTTTCATTAATTTTATAATTTAATCAAAACAAACTCTAGCATAAAATTGTTAGATTAATACAATACACTGCTCATAATCAGGTAAATTATTGCTTACTATTTTAAGACATGGCTGCAAATTTTTTTTATGCGCATTTAACGTTTATGTTCATGTTTTACTTAATTTTTTACCCTATATTAATTACTAGTTATATATAACCAGTGTTTTTTCATATATATTCTTCAAAATTAGCATACTTATACAATTTGTTTTCATGATAATCAATCTTCATATTTTTATTTTTTATGCGCATTGATACTGATAAAATTATACTTACAATTAATTTCCAAATCTCATATCTTTCTAAGCAATTGATTTTCGTGAAAACAATTAATTTAAATATATCCAATTTGTAAACGCAACCATTTTTTTTATTTTAAGAATATAATAAATTACTATTAATTTATTAAAAATAAAAATTTTGAACATGGATTCAATTGTTGTACATGTATATTTATATTTTTTTCTGCCCCCCCCCCCATAATTTTTTTTTGCCCCCCCCCCCCCCCCCCCAAAGTGGAAAAGCTAGAATCGGGCCTGATAGAGAGTCACCCAAAATTCACTCAAATCGTGAATTAATTCTTTGCCCTGAAACAAAACTATCCTGCTGACTTATTTAAACTTTATTATTGAATGACGGGCCTCGATTAAGGTAACAGTTCCGTCGACTATTTAAAAATAGTACATAACTATTTGGAAAATAGGTGCCGAGGCTGATAAATCGTTAAGAATTTTCTAATTAAGTTGCGAAAATTATTTTGCTCCAAAACCACTTTCAAAATTTTTGTGTGCTAGGATTTTTTTTTTTTTTATATTTTTTATTGTGCCAAAGATCGCAAAAAGGCCAAAAGGAACTTTCCACCTATCAGCATGATAATAAAAAAATAAAAAACAATAAAAAATAAATATTCCTTGTAGCTAATTGAATACAATTTAAATTTCGAAAGTTGGATTGGCTAAATATAAATTATTTCTTTTTTTTATCTTTTAATCCGCTATTATACGTAAGGCATGTACATCCATAAGGATCGAGAGCTCAATCAGCCCAGTCCCAGCACGCCAAAGCCAAAATCGGGCCGGGCAGAACCAAAGTTTAAACGGGCCAAAAAATATAATTTTCGTAAGTACTAAAATGCCACGGCACGGTTTATACTTTGATGTACATACCCCAGCAAACTTAATTCTACAATATCTAGGTCATTTTTTCTATGATTCTGATATTTTAAAGTCATCTCTCCAAGTATAAATAATGATAAATTATTATTTCACAGGTTACATTATGTACAGTCGGATATGGCGATGCCGTCCCAATTACCTGGTCTGGAAAGCTTATTGCGGCATTTTGCTCTCTCCTAGGAATCTCATTCTTTGCTCTACCAGCCGTAATAAATTAAAATTATCTTTTTCAAAATGATTTAGCAATAATTATTTTTGGCCGAGTGATTAAAAATATTATTAATTTGAGTCTCTCTACCAACTACAAGTCAGCTCACCCAGGTGTGCCTACCATGTTCGTTGGCTGGACTAAAAATTTCAAATGAGCCAAGGGTTGAAACATAACAGGAGGGAAAAAATAAGTCTACTAGGACTCCGACCTGAAAATTTCGACCCGCTTTTAACTAATATGAAACTTGTTATTATCAATCTTGTGCTAAAATCTTTTTTTTTACTAAATTTCAAAAATTTTAATTTTAAGTTTTATCGGTCTTTCTATTATATTTTTTTAGATTAAATGCAGAGTTTTACCGAATAGGGATAATTTTTTATTTTAATTATTAAATTCTTTCCACATAATAAATTCTTTTGGCATATTGTGCTTCAATAATGCACCCATGCATTAAAATACAATTTTTGTTTTTAATTTTTTCCAAAACTTTTTTTTTTAAAATCGTCTATTAACCTCTACAGGTATACTTATAGTCAGGAATGGAACACATTTCGGCAGTTTGCATATGGTATGTTTAACCCATTAATGAAAAAAGCGTGGGCTAAAGGTGAAAAAATGGGATTTTTTTTTTCTTGGGCCAAAAAAAGGGGAAAAAAGCTTTAAGTAATTTTAATTTTAACAAAAAATTCGAAAAAATGGGGGGAAAGCTCCTTCAAAAAGCCCCTTTTAGTTCTTCCTCTTTATATCAAAGTTGAAATGGTTATTACTATTATTTAAAAGCTAAAAAAGCCCTTTAGATAAAAAGCTATTTATAACTAAGAAAAAAATAGCGATTCTTAAAAAGTTTTTTTAAACGAGCTTTTTTAATAGAAAAGTCCCTAAAAATTTCCTTTAAGAGCTGGCTCGTTGCTTGGTAGAGCCATCCTCTGTTTATCACATGTTATGCATGTGTACTCATTTAATTTTTTATTCTTAAACAAGGGTATATTAGGCTCCGGGTTTGCTCTGAAGGTCCAACAGCAACAAAGACAAAAGCATTTAATCCGACGTCGGGTCCCGGCGGCTTTTCTTATCCAAAGCCTTTGGCGGTGTTACGCGGCCGATGAGAAATCGTCATCTGTCGCCACGTGGAAAATTTACGTGGCTCCCACGCCGCCGACAAATGCCCCTGGCGGTCACCACGTGACCCATAATCAATCGGGAGGAAGCACCCTTAGTTTTGGCTCCTCCACACAATCAATGTGACCACCTAATTTAAAAAATTTACAGATATTTTGATTATAAAAAAGGAGAAATTTTAAATTTTTTATTTGCGAAACCAAGAATTTAAATAATAATTTGTTTGCAATAAAACTATGCACTTAATAAAAAAAAATCTGTTTATCTAATTATATATTTGTTGAGATTAAACAGATTATATGTATTTTGTTGAATGTTTGGTTACCTTTCATTAAATACTTTGGCATTAACCATCTTTTGCATGAAAATCATAAAAACGTATATATTTTGACAAATTACAGCTTCCGTTACAATAGCTCGTTCGTCAATCGTTTTTCTTCTCGAAAGTATCGATCTTCCGCGCGAAATTTTGGCGCCTCGTCAACGGCAAGTCTTGGGACGGGCGGTGGGGGCTCTAATAACACGACCCCATCATACGAAATAGGAGGCCCTTCAAAAAGCCCAAACTTGGCGTCGAAGCATCTCGATATACCAACTCCTACTACCAACAACACAGGTCATAGCTTAAGAAGGAATGCTTTCATGACTTCGAATGAATCCGTTGAATCTACGGTGACCTCAAATTCAGGTAATATTCTCATCTAATATGCTTGATATTTTATAGCCCGCTATCTTGGATGTGGGGTAACTGGGTACCCTACCACTTTTTTGATGTAAGACTTCTTTTAAGCAAGCTGAGATCTTAAAATTTTATGACTATAAATTTGATGTTATTAAATTGAAATATAGATAAAACAATTTTAAATCAATATTTTTTTAAGTTTTTAAAGATTACTCAGAATTTATTTAAACATCGGAATACCAATTTTATGTAACATGTATATTAAAATCATTTAACGACACATCTAGAAACATAAATAATACACAGATTTTTTAACAAAATCCACCTACGAGATATGATTTTTTTGATGTTACGTTTATCCATTTTATATTTACGAGGTTAAGTAAAATTTTTGACTTAGAAGACGTTTCCCCGGTCCTTCTACAACTCGATGACGTCCAACGAACTGCCATCAGAGCCATTCGGAAAATGAAGTACCTCGTGGCACGGAGGAAGTTCAAGGAAGCTCTAAAACCTTACGACGTGAAGGATGTGCTTGAACAATACGCGGCTGGGCACATTGACCTAATATCACGTGTTAAAAATTTGCAGCACAGGTAGCAATTGTTAAAAAAAATAAAGTTAGGAATTTTGTTGGAGCTGAAGTGTAGTAATTAAATACGATTTACTGGAGCACGAGACAAATTAATTTCATAACTATAAGTTTAAATACCAGAGATGGGCATTAGCAAAATAAAGTAAGCTTGATTTAAAGTTAAATTTTCCATTATCTATAGCTTAGTATTTTTACGGGGGTCAACTATCACTAGATGTTAAATAAAAAAATTTAAAATTTATAATAATTACATTTTTTAAAAGTCATATTTACATATTTAATAAGTCAGCTTTTATCTAATATTTGGAAATATGAACCATAACATTCATTGTTAGAGTTAAAAAATTTATATTTATTATGGTTAATCTAAATATTTTAATAATTAATTACACAGGTCAACAAAAATTAACGAATGGGCAAAGTTTATAACTGCCGAAATACTAAATGACGGTCTTATCTCAAATATTTTTTCCGTTTTAAAAATTTCCTGCTAGCCCGGCTATTTTTTTTTAGATGATAATAGAAATGGCCAAATTGATTAATTCACCTTGATATTCCATCAAAAATATTTAACATTTTTTTTCATATTGAATCTAACTGTAATTTCAATTTATTATCTAAAGCTTTTACATCAACATTTTAATTATACAGAATATTATGTATCCCAACCTAAAAAAAACACAATATTTTATCGGGTTAAAATAAAAATGTTTCAAGTTTGAATTTAACAGTCTACCTGCATTACATATATATATGATTCAAGTTAGTATTTTTTTGTTTTTTATTTTTTTTTAGCATTTTCAAACATTTTTTAGCAGGCTTACAAAGTTTGGTTAAACATGGTAAACGGATTGGATAATCCCTAAGACAGCAGGTCTGGTTTCTAAAGTTGGCTCATACATATCTCAATTGCCGAGCTATGTTCTTAATTACAAGCTCACAATTTTTTTGATTCACCTATTTCCAATTTAATCATTTCAAAGTACTGGCTATTCCACCAAATCAATCGTATATTAAACCAGAGAAAATTATCGACGAGATACATATATCTTTCTGTTTTTTAACGTTTCAGATTTGATACAATACTTGGAAAACAGGGAACAAAAAATAAAGACCTGTACATTTCAAATTATAGTCTAGCTTCTAGGATCGTCAACATTGAAAGACAGGTACATTGCCGTATATATGGGGAAGGGGCTGGGAGAGCTGGGTCAATCTGCAAATTTTTTATATTAATCTTTTCCTCAAAAATTCATTATTTTTATGCTAAGAGTGGTAAACTTACTTATTTGAGAATGTAAGCAATTCAGTGCAATTTGAGTAAGTTTTAAAAAAATAACAAATTCCCAGACGAGCGCTCACCTTATTTTAACGCCATATTAAGACACGTGAGTTCAAGCTCCTTGAATATCGTAATTTAATGAAAGGCAGATTTTCCATCACAAGCAAAAATCCCTGCAGCGGAATTTTGTTAAATGTACTCATCCTCGGCTTAGGACTCTTGGACCTAGAATCAAAAAATTCTTTATTCTGCCCCATATAATAATTCAAAATTTCAACATCAATGTCAAGACTGGAATTTTAAATAACTTTTAGATTTATTTATTAAAAACATCTCCTATTTAGGTCGACGATATTGAGCGCAAAATTGATGTTCTCATCGATATTTCACAAAAACTTCAGACACCCGAATTAAAACTCGAATCAAGTAAAATATTTCACTGTAATCACTTTCGGATTTCTATGACTCTACGAAAGCTCAACTTACTTTTACAATCGAATTCATAACATAAATTGGCTCTTAAAAAAAAATATAGATTTATTAATTTCATTAATTTGCACATATCTTTTTATCGAAAAAATTGTAGATTTTGAAGCTGAAGTCTATATTTTTATAATTTTTTGAGTTTTGTAAATCTAGATTGAAGCAGTAGTTTGAATATGACTCGTTTGCTTAAGGAAATATATAAAGTAGTACGTGATCACTATCGCGTATGTGACCATAATTAACAAAATGTTTTTTTCCTATTATTAACAGTCAATCAAGAAGATAGCTCTCAAACACGAAGTCTAAAACCATTTCAAAATAGCGTGACTATATTGCCACCTCTACCCATTACAACGGGAACGGCTAAATCATCCCCAGAGCACATAACTCATGATTCACATCATCATTCTCATTACCGTAATAGGCATGCAATTAAGTCGGCCGGACAGGTTCCTGTTACGCGATCGACCGAGAACTTGTTAATCAATCGAAGGCTTAGGTTTAAACGACCGTCGAGTGCTACCGGCTTGGGCAATCGATCAATAACGGTCCTGCCCCGCAGCGGAAGCGCAAATTCCCTAAAACCCATGTCGTCTTCGAAAAAGCGCAGGGCATTTTTGAGCAAAATATCGGAGGAACACGTATCCGGCAGCGACCATAATTAATTATTGCCAAGAATTTTGTAATATCCTTGGCAATTTCGAAACAGTTGACATCTGGTCACGCAAAAATATAAAGAATTTTATAGTAATGTACGAATTGGCATTTTGCAAACTTTCTTATACAAACGTACGACAAGTCGTATAACTAAATTTATGTAGCTTTGGTTTTTTAAAACTTCAAATTGCTTTTTACAAAGCCAAGATAAATTATAAAGATTCTCTTTTATTTGGTCAAGAACATTCCAAAATATTGCTCAAATCAGAAATTTCCTTCCCTGAATACTTAACTTTAAGGACCCCAATTAATCCTTATAGATTTTGTTGATAAATTTGGTTTCTTTTAAAATCCAACCTTTTAAAACTGATCGTAACACAGGTCAACAAATTTCAATGGTACAACCGTGAATTTCATAAAAACATAAAAGAATTTAGGCCTTTTCTTTTATATATTTGGTTTTTCTTATTTTCTTCCGGTCTTGGCTCCTTACTTCCGTCCATATTGGAAAAATGGCCTTTATTGACCAAATTGACAGATCAAAAATACCCTATAAAGAAAAAATTTAAGAATCTTTTTTTCATAAATTTCTTATATTGATCATATCAAATAATGAGAAATAAATTTTTTCAGTATATCAAGCTCTTACATCAGCATTTAGATACAAAATATTTTGCGTCCAAACTTAAATACTACACGATATAATATCGGTTTTTAATAAAAGTTATATTTTAAGTTTGAATAACAGTTTAGCCTGTAAATATGCAAAAAAAATTCAATTAATTTTTGATTTTGAATCTTTTTTGTTTTTTTTGGCATTTTTCTAAAATTTTCAATGTTTATAGCCGACTAATTAAGTTTGATTAAAAAAAACGGTGAATAGATGGCAGGTTAAATATCCGTAGTTAACTCATAACTCTCAAAAATTTGTTGACCTGTATATAACCCAAAAATTAAATTTAATGTCGTGATAATAAGGAAAATTTTGTTGGTTGTGTTACTGCCCACACCTTCGAAATTTTAGTGGAAAAATCTAGTCAATTTTCTTTCTCCTCTCATAATTTATCTTCGGAAATCACCTATCTAAATGTGCAACATCAATGGTTGATTTTAACCTATTTGCTTCCTGATGAAAAAATAATATTTGAAAATTTGTAGGATATCAAATTCTTTATATTTAATAAATTTGACATCTTTTGTTATAAAAATGTTTGGTAATTTACCTTAAAAACTTTGGAATGACATTAGGCGAATTAAGCCTTGCATGAGGTAGTCCAATTAATTTTATTGTTTTTAATTAATAGATCAATTTGTAAATGCGTATATAGGGCAGTCGCGGCCCATTTGGAGGGATCGGAGGGTCTTAATGAGCTCTTTAGGGGTCGATGTCATTTTAGAGCTATTCTGCCCAATGCCATTTTAATTTATAGTGCCTTATAATCGAATGTTTTAAAAATGGTATGATTAATCACAGTAGGTGGCAAAAATATATCCGCTTGCCAAGTCACTCCATAGGCCCGGATTGGCCCTGGGTTTTAATATCTAATATAATGGAAACTTATATCGACACAAAAAACTAGCTTTTTTTTGGTTCTTCTGTGCTACTTATTTTTTTGTTTTTTTAGACCCTGTTTTTTTTTGTTATTTTATGTCAACCCTGGTTTTGTTGGTTTTTGTTAACCCTGTTTTTGATCTTAACAACCTTTTTTATTTTTGTTACATCACTTTTTTCTGAATTAGACTTAAGTTATATTTTAACCATCATAGACTATTGTCTATTTTATTTTATTTCTTTAAATAAGTTTATACCCACATGATATAAAGAAACGTCACTTGGCCACCTAAAAATCGTTGTTCAAGTAAGAATTCTTTGTTTTAATTGGCCATAACATTTACAAAAAATAGATATATGCTGAGAAATATATATAAAAATCATAAAATATCAATAAAATTACAAATAAATGAATTACTTCATACTCACTGCTTTTTTACCTACTATATAACGTATATATAATATGTATTAATAAATATTAATATATTGCAAATATAGGTAATAAAATATTAACATTGAATTTTATATAAAAATGATGTAACGAGCAAATTTTAATTTGTAATTGTATAAACAAATAGTTGATCTCAGAACGATTGGCGTACGAGCGGGGGGAGGGGGGATGAACCTGTGGCGCACCTCCCTTTGATAAAAGATTATTTGATGCAATAAAATTCGGTCCTATATGACAACATACCCCACCCCAAAAATATATTCCGCATCTACTTTATTCCCCACTTGCCTTTTTAAAAAATTCTGGGGTCGTCTCAGCTTAGAAATTAATTTTATCAAGAGTAGAAACAATAAAAAATAATTAAAGGAGTTATATAAATAACTTAAGCAATAAAATAACAATAACAACCATACTCAAATCTGAATTCTGTTTTTAACATTTCATTTTGCAAAAAACACATTTTAATCTTTGCACTACTAATTATTTAATCTGTATTTTTTATTTTAATTTTTTTATATGTGATTTAACAAAAGATTCATCTCCCATTCTGCAAAGCCTCACAAAACTTTTATATGCCGCCCTTTATATATAAGTAAGCAATACATTCATTTTTATAGCAAAAAAGCATTATAAAAATTGAACAAAGTTAAACTCAATTATGATTTACATTTAATCGCTGTGCTGTCATATATATCAATTTACAAATAAAACATTTTAATTACATAACCTCGCATTTATAGATAAGGCTGTACCTTATTATATTTGGTATTTAATGTTAAATTTTTTCCTATCCACCAAAACGTGTTGTGTTGTAATCTCTTTTTATCACGGGGGCCGAACCGGCAATGCAAATTGTGTCTAGGTAAGATTCATTTTGTGGTTGTATCATTCATCGGAAAAATAGAAAACGTAATAAGGCATGGTCTTCATTCAGGACACTTGTTTTTATTTTCATAAAAAAATCTAAATTAGTTTGTTACTTCAAAATTAAAAAGCATTTTAATAGATGATTAAATGCTTGTTTTTTAAACATTGTTTTTATATAGAACAAAATTTATTCAATATACAAAATTCTGGTTTAATCTAAGCTAAACACATTACAGTATTCGCCTTTTAAAGAACTAATAATTTATTCACAATTTATTTACATTAATTTCATCATAGTCAATCACTTGAAATTTAATCATTGCACAAATAAAAAAATTTTTGTATTAAAATAAATATCAAAAATGTAACAAATGAGCCTAAATGTTTGAGCAATAATTGTTTATGATAGTAATTTTTGTTTTTGCCTAAAGGCTTATGTTTTGGTTTTTGCCAAACAGTTTTTATTTAGATGACCTTAAGCTGTTTTTGACAAAAACAAAAATTATTTGTTATGCGCCCAGCCTCAATGGGCATCATGTATTAAAACTCGGGCATTCATAGTATTCTAAATGAATCTACCCGTCGTTAGAAAATCATGCAGTCATATTTGTTTTTAGAATTCATATTTTAAGATATGATCAAGTATCGTTAATCAACATTTATATTAGGGTAAATTATTCTTTAGGGCACGTGCAAAGTGAGTTTTTATTTTCGTGAAATTTTGAAAATTCTAAAAATTTTTAAATTTTTATTTTTTCCAAAATTTTTTAAAAAAAAAATTTTATTTCAGAAAAAGCATTTTATGCGCATATACCAAATTTGGCAACTTTTTAAAAATTTGCGTTTTATTTCAAAATAAATTTTTTCAAAATTTTGAAAATTTCACGAAAATAAAAACTCACTTTGCACGTGCCCTTATAAAAATATTTATTTAAATTTGCAGCTATCATATTAAGTTAAGAAGAGCTGTTACATACAAAGCCGATCCGAGACTCATTAACGCCCCTAAACCAACTCTTAGGCGCACACGTACCTTTTAAACAATTTAGCTTAAAAACCCTAGTATTTATCGTAAATAATCGCTTGGGGGGTACCAAGCTTTTAGGAAGGGACCGGCCTTGTACTAAATCAAGGGTTAGGCATTTATTTAATAGGCAGTATCTAAAAACATTTTTAATTAAATATTCATTAATATAACACATCACTTAAAAAGATAATTCCAGGAATTTTTTTGTTAGAATAATGATTCAGGTAATGGAGGGCTTTTCCCAGTTTTTTCCCAATCGTCTAAATCTTTTTGCCAGCGTCTACGAATACAGAAAATTTGTGATCTAGTTGCATCAATGTTATCAAGCTTAACAGGTCTCTTATACGTTAAACTGGAATAATGCATCTTTAATAGGCTATACTATGGCTCCCGCTCGCTCGTACGTCAATAATTTCATACAAAGTTTAAAACATTATGACTCTGTCAAAGTTTTTATGAAAGATGCCAAAACTGAATTGAAGTCTATTTAGTCAAGCACAAAAATATTAAAAATGCCAGATAAATATTGTTTATACCAGCCAGGCTAAAAAATCTTATTAAAGGAAATGCAAAATTTTTTATTTATATATAGGCGCGCTAGCGTATATATTTTTTAAAAATTATTTAAATTTTAAAATTTTGCGATTAATGTATAAAAAATTTTCTGTCCGAGCTTCTCAAGTTTTGTAGCATGCCCTACACGAAAATCTGTGTATAAAAGTACTTCAAGTTTTCTAAATTATGCAAACAAGTTAGTTTATAAATTTTAGGTTGATTAAACATTTTTTGGTTGATTTGTAACACTATTCGACAAATTTTTGAGATATATAAGCTAATTTAGGAGATCACACCTAGTATCCCATATATCTCATATTCGATTACCGTTTTTCGGTCGAATTTCTTAAGCTAGTTAAACGGTAAAATTTTATAAAAAAAATTAAAAAATCATCCCAAATTTTTCTTTTAATTATAAACCATTGAAAAATTGGGTTTTGTATGGATTGAGTTGCTCTATAAATATGAATGTGGATGGTAGAAGTTTATACAGTTTTGCCAAATTTATTGTCGTTAATAGCACAGGTCAACAAATATCAATGACACAACCGTGAATTTTATAAAAATTTAAGAATTTATCCCCATGATGGCCTTATCTCATATATATTTCGTTTTTCTTAATTTCTTCCGGCCTTGGCTTCTTACATCCGTCCATATCAAAAAAATGGCTTTTTTTTGACCAAATTGACAGATCTAGAATACCCTAAAATGAAAAAATTTAAGATTCCCTTTTTCATATAAAAATCCTTGGTAACTTATATTTATCATGTCAAATAATGAGAAATAAATTTTTTTAGTATATCAAGCTCTTACATCAGCATTTAATACAATTTCGCGTCCAAAATACGACACGATATACTATCGGTTTTTGATAAAAATTTTATTTGAAATTTGAATTAAACAGTTTAGCTGTTGTAAATATGCAAAAAAAAAATTCAATTTATTTTTGTTTTTAAATTTTTTTTGGCATTTTTTCTAGAATTTTCAAGGTTTATAGCTGACTAACTAGGTTCAATTAGAAAAAACGGTAAACGGATTTGAAAATCCCTAAGATGGCAGGTTTGAACTCCTTAGTTAGCTCAAAACTCTCAAAAATTTGTTGACCTGTGTAGTAAGGCAGGTCCACGTGATTAACGGAAAAAATTTAAGAGATGTCCACCCCGTAGATTTCACTGCTTCTTTAATTCGTTAACTCAAATTTTGTTATCTGTAATTATTAAAAAACATGTTGTGTGTTTATTGTCTTCAAAAAATATAATTCAACATAAGATAAATTCAATATTGAAAATGGCCATAAAAGGTTTTGATTCTGCCAATTTGAAAATTTCCACGCTTTAAAACTTGTACGGAGCAAAACCAAAATCCGTTAAATTAAAATCACATGGCACGTATTGGAAATTTAATTCTGGCGCAAATTTAAAAGTAGCAAGGAAAACATCAAATTTTCTTTATAAAAATATGAATCTTTGGATTTGGATCATACGTGTTTTACGCACTAAAGCGGAGAGAATTTGAGAATAAATTTTTCTTTTACAGGAGGAATATGATATGGATTGGTGTTAGATATTAAGAAAATAAAAACCTATAAATTTCCGCTAAATTTTTTTTTTGGTGTAATGTAAACTTTAGCAACAAAAACATGGTTTAAAACCTTGCGCAGCAAAAACGCTACGCTCGAAAAGTTTCAATAAATGTAATTCTTCCAATTTTTTTTAAAACCAAAATTTGTTATTGCTAAATAAGAAATGAAACGCATTAGAGGTATATGTTCAACTTCATGACCAAGTAACAAAAATTGTCCTAATTCAAAAGCCTGAGTCAATTAATATATTAAATACAATTAAACCTCACGACACTGTCAACGCCCCAAACCCTACCCTCCTATCATCGCAACCCGTGTGTCCTATTTTATACAAAATCCCGCCATAATTTTGACATATAAGTGTCATCTACAATATATCCCGGTTAAAACTTGACACTAAAATAGTAAATGGGAAATATTACATGATTATAATTGATTTTTTTTCCTCCTTTCCTCTTATATAATATAATATATGTAATTTGTTGTTATCTCTTTGGCTTCACCCCTCATCTTTTCGCGTAAAAAAAAACCTACGGCCCGAAAATTTTTAGGTTATAACTGGGTTGGGTGAAAAAAAAATAACGGGTTTTTATAGCATATGATTTTATTCGCGGGATGCCATATGATATGATTTTATTTTTAACGTGCACCCCTTCCCAATGATATATAATTTGTGTTGAAATTATATAATTTTTTTTTAATGTGAAAACTTTGTAATTATCTATTCCGGCAACATTCATTTAAAAAAAAATTTTAATGTTGAAAACGAATATTGAATTGACATCTCTTCCTATCTGTTCAGCCAATAGATTCATCTAGGAATATTCCAGATAATGGCGATAAATGTCTTATCTTAAGCTTACTACCATGATTATACATTGATTCGCCAATTCAACCCTATAGGATACCGGTAAATATTTATATTGCGTTGCAAACAAAATTTAATTATTACAATGTGAGAGTATTACCTTATTTAGTGTGTTTTATAATTTGATGTCCACTATTTCCAAATTTAAGCCCCCGTTACAAATTCCTTATAATGCTTTGTCAATTTTTTTTCAAACTAAACACCTATTGTAAAAGAAAGTTAGGATTCTTAATTTTATGCTTTTGCCATAATTTTAAAAAACATCCCTACCCTAGAGGACTCAGGTAACTTGAGCAGATATCATTACATAGCGAACTATAAAACGCCGCCGTACTAAAGCCGAGTCACAAACTTTTCTATTTAGGACAATCTATCGGTTGAGTTAGCCATTTAGCAGCTTCAATGTGGGATTTCTGCATTTGTGCCTTAATTTCTTTATGATCTTTGCAATTCAAAAACTTCTCCTCCGGCAGGTCGGTAGAATAAATCTCGCCAAGATTCTAAATAATGCCTAACTTGCCATTTATACTTTACGAATTGGCCATATTTAAGATAAGTTACTTTAGACAGGTGTGTGATCTTTCACTTATTTAAATACATACATTACAACTTCAAAATTTGCTCAGGTGCTATACTTCAATATCCTGACGGGCTTTAGAAATGACTATATCTCCTTAAATGAGCTTTTATGATGAGAATTTGGTTTGGATAAAAATAATCGAGACGCATTTTCTTTAATCAGCATGCAGTAAACACCGGTAAAAGCAGAAACCGGGTATTTAGCTAAAATTACCACCTCCTCAAAAGGGGCTATTCATCAGTAGCCCGGGCCTAATGTGTATAGACCTTTAGTATGTCATCTATATTATTTCTAATAGGAGATATATATATTTCTAGTGATGAAACGATAATGATCAAAACCTAAAGTGCATTTAAATATTGAAAAAACGTCTAAATGGCGTTTCTTTAGGCATCATTAGAGTATAGTTAAATTTAGGGTTGGGCTGGTGAGTAATTTAAGCTAGCTAAAGCCTTGGGATCGGGTCAATCAAAATGTAATTTTTATTTTTTGTCCTTACATTAGAGGGCCGGCCAAGCTTAAATTTGTTGCTGCAATGACATTAAATGAGTAATTGATTGGGCAACCATTTTTAAAAGTAGGTTGGTAATACCACAAAGGTAATTCTTGCCTAAGCCAAAACATACTACCAGCTAACCTTACCCAACCTTATATTAATCTAAGCTAACATTGCCCAACTTTTACTTGTAGCTCACTTTAATCTAAACCTAACCGAATATTATTTTAACCCTCAGCTAATGTACCTTTTTTTTACTAACTTCCCCTAACAAATAACTTGGGCCTAACTTTAAGCTAACCCTAATCAATTAGCTCGGCCCACCCAATTAGATTGTGTTTCGTTCAAACTTGGATCCTGCTGCTCCTTTACGCGGCATTAGCCGTTCGCGATATGCCCATATAAATCTTTAATAAGGTCTATGTTGCTGTTTCATGTATAAATTACCAATAAAATGAATGTAACATGGCTAAAAAATTGAATCTAATTATTATTGATTGGGTATCCTAAAAGTTTTAGATCTGTATTTCCCGCATAATTCGCTTATTCAATTTTAAACATGGGACGGTTAATAAAGCAATATTAAAGTGGGGGCAGCAGGTTCGCCTGGACACGAGTCGAGCATTTGTATACTTCTTGGCATATTTTATGGTAACAAGTAAGACCCGATATGGGTTTATGTGTATAATTTTAATATTCTCTGTGCTCCTAATTGCAGTATACAGTGTAAAGAATACTGAACGAAAGAACTGTCGTTATGCTTATTTTGGTACTCAAAATATAATATCTTAAATGTTCCCGATTTAATTAAAATCTCTAACATTCTACCCAAACTTTAATTAACTTTTTTTTAGAATATCAATAGTATATCTAAAAAAAATATTTATGATTCACTGAGAAATTCTAAGTTAACTAAAATTTAAACATCCTCCGCGCTCTTATCCTTTGCGCTATCTTACATAAGTTTTGAGGGGTAAAGATGTGAAATTAAAAAATTGGGCCTGTAGCTCTAAACGGATAACACAAGTTTCGATAAAGTTTGGGAAACACTAACTAAAATGTGACCTTTTAATGTTTTTTTGTCCATTTATTATCGGGACAAGCCTTTACTTTTCTGGAAAAAACGGTAATTGAATTTGCAATTAAAGTTTTTTTTGGTATTAAATTTTAAGTGTATCAATTCTCCACATTGAGGTTAGACATAATATGCACCTAACCTTTATATAGTACGATTTTTAACCTGAAATGCAAAGATTTTTTCAATATTTTTTTTTAAATTTTCTTATCAGAAAAAATGAGCCGCGGCATTAAAAAAATAACATGATAGTAGCCTTGATTATAAATCTGAAAAAATTGTCGAGCTGTGTAATAAATAGGGCGAAAAGTTTACGATATATGTAAGTCACTGAACGGTGAACTGACCACAACGGACTTGGTGTCTTTATAACCCGACTCCTTAGCACAACATTTTTTAATTTTCATATTTATGAGCAAATTGTTTCTAGCAAATTTAATGTGTTTAATTAGTATTCTAAAGGCGAGCAAGGACGGATGTCGGTGGCTAAAAGACGTTTTTAAAGGCTTTTTGTGTGTTTATATAGATAGATATAGCTATTTGCGCTAAGACCTTATTTTTCTTTGAAATTTGTGCTTATATATTTCTTACATTTATTGTTCAATTATTTGATTTTTTTTTGTCAATCGTGCCAATTAACCTTAATAGGTCAATAAATTATTTTATTTAAAAATTATGTTTTGGATAATTGCCCCAACCTCTTTAAATAATTATTAATCTACAGAAGGGGTTGCCCGACCTAACAGTATAGTGGCTATAAAATTGTTTGCAATCTGACTGGCTTGTTCCATCTACAAAAATTATTTTAATAAGCGAAAAGTGCCCTCTTTTCCAAAATATTTAAAATTCAAGTGTAGAATTGCTTTAAGTTTTGTGTTTAATTAGTAGCTAGGACGACCTCATCCACCGTTTAATAGTTTCAAGCAACAGTGTTTTGAATGCTTGACGGGTTAGCTTATCATTCGTGTCACATCTTTGATACCTCATGGCTATTTGGAGTTTGGATGACAAACTTAAAAGTTATAATGTATATGCCAGTGCCAAGCGCCATTTTTTGCAATAAATTTCAAATTTATTTTAGAAAAAAATTTGAGAGAATTTTATATAGCGTGCTCTTATCATGTTGTTTTTTTATTTGAAGGAATTCCCTAGGGGGACTTATTCTCTCAAATTAAGAGCACATTAGTTATACTTCTTGCAGATTACTGGGAATCTAACGAGATAATTAGTTTTTTAACCCCTGACTCTGACGCTTTTTTGGGCAACAAAGCTTTTTTTAATTTATTCGATGGCTGATATTTTTTTATTTTAATTTTTTTTTCGATTTAGGTTTTTTATTTCTCTAAAGAATATCTGGTTTAGATCAAAAAAACTTGCTTTTTTTATCGTCACGATGCTAAAAACTTAATTAGATATCTTCTTTCACTTTAGTTATACACTTATCCTTAAAATTACCCGCCATATGCCTATTCCTGCTACAAAAAAAACTCGGGGCTTTGACTTTCCGCTGGGGAATTATTCAATTAGTTTTACTACACATAAAATTCAATTAATATTCAGTTTTTTAATATCTAAAAAATCAGTTTCCTGGTATAGGAAATGTATCTGAATATGTAATTTTTATGGTGATGACGGAATATTTTCCCATTAACCTCAATTCGAAGGCTGCTATAGGGCGGCGCTTCTTGTGTTGTCTTATTTTTTTTAATATGAAAAATTTTCATTTAGGTTTAAAGTTATTTAAAGGAAAAGGTTTACATTTTCAATCTTATAACCAGAGATAACTGTCAAAACATTTTTTTTAATTTAAAAAAAAACTCAATTTTTTTAGATATTTTCAAATTAATTTTTACATAAGACGTCCACAGGCAAGGTACTTTGTTGAAACAAATACCTACATTGTTATAAGAAAAAAAATGTTAATTTGGAGTAAAATAATAAAAAATTTAAATAAACGAAATATATAATTGTAAAGCGTTATTTTTTTTTATAATCAAATGTATCACACGGTCTGATTCAAAATTATATTGATTCAATTAGGCAGAATAAATTAAACACGATGATCTCTCGAACCTCATTAAAAATGTATGGTTACATTGGTTTAATTAAGATCAAACAAATTCGTAAAAATTTCAAAATAATGTAAGCGAAAATCCGATTTGAAAATAAAAGCTTGCGGTTTTAAATTACAGCATTGTGCTTAAGTTCCGAAGTTCTGATTTCATTAGAAAAATTCAGTTCAATATATAGGCACCATTTAAGCTTGAGATATATTTTTCCATAAAAAAGTTATTTGAAAAAAATTATCCGTTTATCCTGATGGATATTAAATGTAAATTATATATAATATTCGGTAAACTTGATACAATAAAGTTTTTAATGTGTCAATAATAAGGGAAAAAATAAAAAAAAATTGAATATATTTTGCCATCACTGGCAATTAAAAATAGCCTCCCTAATTAGATATATTTTTTTTTAAATTTGCCAAAACAAATTTTTTTAGTACATCAAATAGTCTAATCAAAAAAATGGGTTAAATAGTGTATTCAATTCATCATCGATAATTATGATTGATTTGGTGAAAGTTCTAGTATTCTTAAATTCTTTCCATAATTTTAAGTTATACTGTAGAAATAGATTGAGAGAATATGAGTCTATTTACGGAATAATGTCCGTGGTAACGAAATGAATTTTATTATAAAAGGTCCTATAAGTTTTGCGCCTAACTTAAGCCCTGGCCGGCGACCGTAAAAATGCTTTTTGACTTGTATGCGGCGATCTACTGGCGACTTTTGCCTATGTCGAAAAAGGGTTTTTGTGAAAAACTTACGAGGATATAAGTAGTTATAAACTAAAGAGTTTCTCATATTACAGAGAATGTTGATAACAGGTGGGTAGATATGGCAAGTATAAATAAATAAATAAGTGCTCTAAATTTTAACATTGAAAATGTAACCCGGCATGTTTGATTTTAAGAGAATATTTTTTTACATCACAGTGAATAAAATCAAGGACATAATTGCTGCATGTTTGATTTTAAGAAAATATTTTTTTACATCACATAAGGGCATAATTGTTATAATTTATTACTCCAAATTCAACACCAAGAGACTAAAAAACAGATAACTATAAATAAATGAAAACTTAAGGCTGCCGTGGCCACCCCTCTTAAATCATGTGTTTTTAAATTATGTTTAATATTTTAGGTACACATTTTAAAGACGTTGGCGTTTTGTTTATATTCAATCCTGTAAAACGTTTAAAAATGCAATAACAATTCGGCTAGAACATGCTCCTTTCCCCAATTATTTGTTTGATTTTTTTATCTGTTTTAACATAATTGCTTTAAAATTCTTCAAATTAGTGCTGGCTTAACGATATATTACTCAAATTAAATACCATTCTACATATCTTTTTAATTGTATTTATAAATTAATTTAAATACGTGGACACGCATGTCACAATATAACGGGTTGGTTGCTAATTCTTGTTTCTAAAATTTGATTATAAGGCGTCACAAACTATTAACATACTTATATAAAATTGCTAACCCAAAGCTTTCCTGAATGTTTCTGGAACATTAAAGTTGCCCAGCTTATGCTTTAATATGCTATTGGTCTTACTTACTTCAAATCTTGCTCACGTTATATTGTTAAACTGATTTAAAATAATCCACCGCCTTTTTAAAAATAACCCCTTTTTTTGTTGTAACTCTATTCAAAAATCCTGAATACGCCTCTCTAACTAGATGCAAATAAACTTCAATATATGTGAAACCTGCAATTGCTCAAAATATATAACCTTTAAAGTCACAGCATAGATATGACTTTTTAAACCTGTAATAAAAAAAAATCTATGGGCCTTATTTGTTTGGAGGCTTTACACTGTACTGCCGACGTTTTTTCTTTCCCAACAAATACCAATATTGTATAAGGACCAAAAAAAATCAGGCCCGTTTTGCAAAAAAAGTGTTGCTAATTTTGACCCCACCCAACTACCCACCCACCCACTCTTTAGAAATTTTTACTGAAGATGTTAAACATGTTTTAATATTTACTTATATTTCAGAAATTTGCTTCTTCTTCAAATTTAACCTGGCAAGTTGTTGTCAGGTATTTTACCTCAAAAGACAAAACCTACTTCTTTTTCCTTTAAGAATTTTAAACATAGAAACGCTAGCAAGTTTTAACATTTTAGAGAAACCTAGTTGTTTTTATTTTTAAAAATATGACCTATTACGAATATATTTATCTGAATTCGTTATTTAAGTTATAAGCGTTACTTTATCTTTTATATTAAGTACCATACCTAGAAAAGAACATTTAAAAAATATCTTATAGTCTGGGTTTTGTCAAAATCCATTAAATGGTTAAAGGATAAGTCTACAATTATTTTGACTTTTATATTCTTCTCCTATATTTAATGGTTTTGAAAATGACATAATTGTAGGGACAACGCAGCCCTAACCTTTAACATAAAAAAAACATGCAGGTGTGTGGTATTTGGAATGGGCCAGATTTTAAAAATGAATAAAATAAGGTGCTTAGGACCACGGTAAGTTTTAAAAAAGGGCTAGCAATATATTTTCTTACATTTTTGATGTATCTTGAACAAAACCATATTTTCTTGCTTTGTTTCGATCTTCCAAAGCTGTGTTTGTGTAAATATTTTTTCAAAACCTTATTAATTTCTAAAGAACGGGCCGGTACCGCTGGAAATTTTTTATTTGGTGGGCCAGGATTGCTTCTAGGTCAATCAGACATGGCTAGTATTAAATATTCCGATATCAGCAGGCAACATTCAAAGGAACTTATAGCTCGGATGGACTATTGCCTTAGGTGGTAAGGCTTAATCTATGACCAAAGAACTAACGCCCTAATTGTAACGATAAGTTAGCCCCAAATATTGTTGGCTCCTATATGGAGATAATTATGGACTGTGTGGCCCTTTTAGATTAGCTAATATTCGTTATCTAAGATATTCGATTTAGCTGATTATTACCAAGACAGGGGTATAAAGAATGAAGATGAATTAGTTTGTTTTAGCAAAAAATTTGCAGAATTTTACAAAAAATAAAATTGGACTGGATTCAAAACGTTCCTAGCATTCTAAAAAAACAATTGACGTCATCCGCAGTGTTTTCTTGCCCACTGGGGATCTGGTAATCCAAATAAAATCAATTTCTCCCAATTATTTATTGCAATATATCAAAAAATGCGGGGCCATTTTGAGGTTTTTCCTCTCCGGGCATCCAATTATTTGAGGGTTTTGTAATAGAAAATACTAATGCGGTTTTCTTACAAATATTTTGTTCCTTTATTGATATATTTGATAAATTAGGAACATTTGCGAGGGCTAAATTACATTTAAGAATTAGTTTAATAAAGCGTCATAATAGAGTTTTTCAAAACTTTTATGATCTAACAACCTAATTTGTGGTGTATTAAAATATATTCCCAACATTTTTGGACATTCCAAAGTAATTTAAATTGTCCAGGTAAGGAAATTAAAACTTTATTTAACAATTGTTGATGCAGTTATATATTCAACAGACTTTGTTTAATTTTATTACCATTGACGTATTTGATTGGTAAATTTGGTGCCTCTGTTAACGAAATCTACACATTTAATCCAGGTTAAAAAATTGAGCCCAATTTTATATCGTAGATTTCAATATTGGTGCCTCAATTATTATCTAATAACACAGGTTAACAATTTTTTGAGAGTTATGAGTTAACTACAGATATAAAACGTGCCATCTTAGGGAATATTAAATCTGTTTACCGTTTTTTTCTAATGAAACTTAGTTAGTCAGTAATCATTGTAAATTTTAGAAAAAAAGGTTAAAAAACCAAAAAAGATTCAAAAACAAAAATATTGAAATTTTATTTTTGAATATTCACAATAGTTAAACTGTTAAATTTAAACTTCAAATAATATTTTCATTATAACCCGATAATATATCGTGTCGTATTTAAGTTTGGACGCGAAATATTTTGTATTATCTAAATGCCGATGTAAGTAAGAGCTTGATATATAAATAAAATTTTTTTTCCATTATTTGTGATTAAAAATATAAGTTACAAGGGATTTTAGTATGCAAAAAAGATTTTTAAATTTTTTTTAGGCTATATTTAGATCTGTCAATTTGGTCAAAAAAGGCCATTTTTTGTATTTGTTGACCTTAACCACCATCAGTGTAATCTTTGTTTTTACAGATGAACCGACCCTTTAAATTAAATATTCATTCTTGTGCCAATGTTGGCTAAAAATTAAGGGTTGTTCAATTGTCAGTACTGTCTAGTAATAAATTGCTAAAAGCACTACGCATTTCGAAAATACACAATTATCTGCTTCTATCAAGAAGCCGGCATAAATATGTGAAAAGTGCGAGCCGAATTTAATTTAAAAAGCGGCATACCTCTGACATTTTATTTTTTTTGTTTCAAGAGGGCTATTAATAATTTATAGCCAAATCTGTCAATTCGATAAGCCATAACTGAGCTCTAGAGTGATATTAAGTCTAATTAAAAATTTATTAAATTTATGAGCTTAAGAATGCAGGTATAATTTTCCTCATTTAAACTAGATTTTAACACAGTACGTCTTATAATATTAAAACATTTAAATTTTTTTGAAGGTTAAAGACTGTTGATTAGTATCAAAAAGAGTGTAAAAAAATTGTTCCTTAAAATTGGACTTGGTTTATGTCATTTTGATGAATAACGCTTTTGTCTTCATATCATCCCATTTAATCAGCAATATTTAGTATTTTCACACACCAGTACTCTTTATGGTCACTCTTTGTCAAATAGTGGTATATGAGATTACAATATATTTTACTTAATATAAGTATTTTTAAAACCAAGAAAAAAAAATATACAATTAATCTAAACTAAAGAATATTGTATAAATTAACTTTTATAAAAAAAATGTTAGGTCAAGTTAATGAAGAAAAACTTGTTAAATACCATAATATATCTTGACCCATTCGTTATACGAAAACTTTTTTTGACCTGAACGATAGATATCTTTTTCCATGCAAAAAAAAGTGACTTAATTAAAGAGGTAGAGCCCCCTATGTCGTTGCGCAAACGGAATGATTTTTTCAAAGGACCCCTTCCTTATAGCATCACTTTTTGTTACTTACCACAAAAAGTCTCGCCTCGAAAAATCTCATTTTTTTTTTGTAATATGAGAAAGTTGACACCGTAATACTCACCAATAAATAAAATAAAAAAATGAAAAGCTTCTTTTTGGCCTGCGAAATCGCGAAAGAGAGGGACCGTTTAAATATTCTACACATGTATGGAATGAAAAATCGGAAAGTTTTCTTCTTGGGGGAGGCACAGGCTTGGCTTGGAGGCGTTGATGATTTTTCGAATTGGATAAATTAGGAATTGTTGTTGTTAGTTAGGTGGAAGTAAATTGCATCGTTAAAGAAAGGACGTAAGTCAGCGACCATATAAAGGAGAAGTGGATCAATAATTAGTACAAATTCAGTCTTCGTGAGATCTTGTAACAAGACCCCTGAGACACTTTTTTTTCGCCGCCATTTATACCTCGCTATATCATTTAATGAGAAATTAGCTAAGAATATTTAACATGAGAAATTGCCCTGCAAAAGATTTTTCTTACTTAAGACTTTTTCGCCTTTGGGTATAAGCTTTTCCGGAAATAAAACTAATTGAGACATAATCGAAATTCGTCATATTTCACAAAATTTATTATGATATTTTAATTATTTTCTAGAGCCCTAAATATCTAAAACATTTCAAATTTGTAAAAAACTCAAATAAATTAAATTTAAATTAAGTACTTTAATTAAAATCCTTATAAAACCCCTTCTATAAATGGTTTAGCGTCCGAAACCAATGTGATCTTGCCAGCTTGAATATTTTTAGGAAATAGTCAAGCAATAGTTAGGAAGTGTTGCATGTTCGCTTATATTTAGCATAGACATAATGCAAAACCAGCGAGTAAATTCTTATATTTATATCAATTTTTATTTAATCGAGATTCTAAAGAGATTTAACATTTTTTTATGTTCATTTACGTTTAGTCCAACAACCTTACCTTGCGATACTACGTCAATTGCCGGTGATAGAGGAGTAAAGTTGCTTTGAGTTTGAAAAGGTGTGCGTTTTATAACGGAACATGGAAATCGGACAACAGAGCAAATGGGCCAAGCTGTCGCCAAAAGAATTTGCTCAACTCCAAGAATACTTATCATGTATGCGCAATTTAATTAGCGTTTGTAAATAATCTTTTGCCGTCGTATCATGTTTTGCCTCAAACGCTTAAATTTTTCTTTCTTGTTTTTTTTTGGTCTTAAAATCTATTAGCGAGGGGTGGGCAGGTTAACCAATAAAATTTAACTATACTATTTCATAATTAGATAATACTATTTATCTAATATATAGTTATACCTCCTAATATAAGACTAAGCTAAAATTAATGTTTAAGGTAAACAACAAATAATACCGTTGTAAATATTTGTGTAGAGAACACTTCAATAAGCATAATGCATTTTTTTCAATTGTTTAACTAAATTTTTATTTTGCAATTTTCAGATACAAACAAAAAGGTCAAAACAGTCTTGGATGAGTTTAAACCCGGTGGTCATTTAGAAAAATACAATCCCGAGGAGGTATTTTATTTTTATATACATTAATTATTTGGAGTCTTTAAATTGATCTATCTATTTGTGTCTTAATTGAATTGATACCTTTTGAAATGTAAACTCATAATTAATATATTTTTTTAAATAAAATGTTAGAGTTCTGTATACTAAAACGAACGCTTTACTAAAAATGGTACCTAATATTAATTATTCTTTCATTTAGTTATTATTTGCAAAATAAACTTAATTAATCCCAGATATAAAGTCCATATTAGCTTTATTTCGATGCTTATAAAATAATCATATTCCGAGACAAAGATTATGTTATAGTGTTTTATTGGACTTATAACTTATTAACAAATATTTACTCTGGTGAGAATAATTATGTTGTGCACAATGACATTTTCTAGAAAATGAGTAACATTTCTTACCTCTTTTTCGAACTTGATTAATAATACATTAACAACGACGGCCAGAACGCATCATTTTCGTTCCTTAAAATTATATGGGCGAAGGGCTCAATCAATATTTGGCTTGTAACAGGGACCAACCCTATAAGATTAAAACGCTAGAATGATTTAAATGCCATAAAAGTATTTCTCCTTCTATAAAAGGTTATAAATTTGTTAATTTATCTATGATTTATGTAATTTTTAAACCTCATTATTATTATTATAAAATTTTGCGTTTTTTTCATAATAATCTAAAAGTATTAAAGCATTATAACAGGTGTTTCATATGATAGAAATTAACCTTTTTTTTCAAGTTTACCCTTTTTAAACCTCCACAGAACTCAATAATCAAAAAATGGTAAATTCATAAAATTATGTTCATAACTGTTTTAAATTTTATTTTTTGATCGAATCATTTTAAAACTAAGTTGCCAAGTGTTTACAAATTTTGTTAAGTAATTTCAATAATTTAAACTATAACAAAATATTTTCAAAATACAATTTTTTTTTTCATAGAAAAACAATTATAGGAAGGAGTTTATTGTTTGTATATTGAAAAATTTACAACATAAAATATTGTTTGAAAAATGATTTATGATGAAAAATTATTAATAAAATTTTTAGGTATATTTATGATAATACTATTAATCTGTCATATTTAATTTCTAAAAAGAACAGAACAAAAGAATCAAAAATATGAAAGGCGCTAGTAATGATATATAAAAAATTGGTGTACTCAGGCTGGGGGAGATTGAACCTGGTGTTCATCACCCCAGTGCTAAAATAAAATTTAAATAAATATTTGGCCCATGTGGACATGCCCTACCTTTTCTTGCCTAAAGTTTTTTATTTTTCTGGATTATTACATGTCATTGCTTTCCGTCAATTTGGTGATGAATGACCGATTTAATATAAAGTTTTTAAACGAGCAATGTCACATATTCCTTTTTTTGAAAATTATTTTAAAAACACGTAAGAATTGTTGAATGTATTAAGACTCTAACAACACTCAATTAGATAATTAGAAAAAAAGATGTATTAATGTCCAAGCAAGTATAATGCACCTTTAATTATCACTTGCCTAATGTTGATTTATTAGTAACTTTATTTTAATCAAGGTAAATAGTACAAACCTATGTATAATCATATAAAATATGTGTTTATGTTTTTTTACAAGTGCCCGTGTCTTATTGCACATAATAGATTACAGACTAAATATTATTTTTACCATATAAAGGCAATTTATGAATTCAATTTATATATTAAACACAATATCCCTTTCATTTGCTTATGTTATATACTCACGCACAAACTATCATTTAAAGATTGCTTCAACCAATCTTGCGTCTTAAAAATTAATTAAAACTAATTTGCACTCCCCTTTTTAAAAATGGATCAATTTTTTTTTTAAAAATTTATTAATTTTTCAAATTTGTCATTATTTTATTCTATTTTATTTTGCTAATATTATGATTAATACTAACACAAATTTAAAGTTGCATCTCTGCAAACTAAATAACCTAAATTTACTATTTACTAAAATTTACAGCAAATAATTTTAACAAATAAAATTACTAGGGCCAACTTTTATTAAAATAATAATAATTGACAGTCTTACATGTATTTAAAAATAACGCTTATTTTCAATAAAAATGTTTTGGTGACCAAAGTATCTAGTTTGTTTAAATAAAAAATTAACAATATAAAAACGAATGACCAAAAAACTAATAAGATATATTTTTTTACCATTTGGTGTATTTTTTAATTTACAAAATTTAATTTTTTCAAAAAATATTTAAAATTGACGGCTATTTTCAAGTGGAAAAAGGTATCATTTCAATAATTCGCTATTTATTTGTTTATCTCATTTGGCATCAACTTGATTTGTTCCATATAAATTTAAAAAAATTGAAAATTTTAATACCTTTTTTTGTTAAGTCGTGGTATATTAATAATGCTTTATATAAATATCTTGCAGGGTATTAAGCGATTGAGAGCATTAGCTTATTGTTTGAATGTCAAGCGGTGGAATTTAATAATTTGAAATAAATTTTAATTTTTAACCTACCTTAACTTCTTTACTCGCAGCCCATAAGTTACGATGTTTTCAAGAAATTTATGGATTTGTACCTGGATAGCGATGCACCCGATGAATTGTGTCGGCATCTTTTCCTATCCTTTGTCAAAACCCCACCCCTTCCGCCCATACCTTCCCGAGCTCAACTTTTGGGCACTGAACCCTTGCATTCACACGGCAGCGGAAGCCCTAGGTCTCATCGATCCGAAGGTGGGCGGAATCTAACGCCTGAATTAAAGGTGCATCCAAATAAAATAGGAGGTTATTTGTATTTGTCAATTCAATTATATTTGTAATAAATTTTTTTTAATAATATTTACATTCCACAGGTTGACAAACATCAATATCAGAAGAAAACGTTTAATATAATATAAATGAATACATTCCCATGAACGCCTTATCTCATATATTTTTCCGTTTTCATAAGTCTCTTTTGCCTTCGGCTCTTTTGCTACGTCCATATTAGAAAATGGCCATTTTTTGACCAAATTAAAAGATTTTGCGACCTCGCGAATACCCTCGAGAGATAAAAATTTGTGAATTTTTTATATATTTATCTTTTGTAGTTTATGTTTTTTTATCTCAAACAATGAGATTTAAAATTTCTAAGTATATCAATCAAACTCCTTTCAACACAGGCACGATTCTAGACCCCTTTTGGGGGGGCAGTGCCCCCCCAAAAGTTTTTGATTGCCCCCCCAAAAATAATTGAATTTGCCCCCCCCAAAAATACATAGTAATTTTATGTTTGCCCCCCCAAAAATACATAGTAATTTTATGTTTGCCCCCCCAAAAAAAATTGAATTTGCCCCCCCCCCCCAAAATACATAGTAATTTTATTTCTTCCGCATAATATAATTAAGTTTGCTCCGTCAAAAATATTTAAAAAATATTATCCCAAAAATATTTACTTTTTTTAAAAGTGTTTTTATTCATTAATACTTCTTATCCGCAAGAGAGATTAAACTAACAGAAATATATAGAAAAACTTGATTTTACGGAAAGCTTTATATTTGTGAAACCAATTCATAAATCTGATGCCTAAGAAATTTTCTCAGTTAACCACAATCTTTTGTTAGAATATAATCTAGAACCAAAGAACCATCGCACAATGCTACGATGGGGCGAACGTAATGCCCGGAAAAAAATGGTGTTCAAGTATTTCTAAGCAAAACAGCTGGACACCATGTCCCGTATATTCACTGCTTTAATCACCGATAGCGTCTTGTTGTAAATGATTGTCTTATTTTAAGTGAAGGGGAAAATTTTTTTTGATAATTTTTCTTCCCTTCATAATTTTTTTCAACATGATGCAATCAAGGTATTTAGTGAATGCGGGACCATATCGCGGCTGTTGCCCCATTGGTGGTGTGGTCACTACCTGCCCATTGTTTTTTTTTAAATTACACAGAAATATTTAATACTCTTTTAAAAATTAAAAATAAAAAAACTTATATATCTTCAGGTCACAGGGCCAAATCGGGGTTTTTTGACCATATTTATAATCATCTATTTATTTTTTTGTATTTAATTGAAAAATTATTTTATTTATTAAAAATAATTATAGATCAATTTCAATGCAGTACGATTTTCTAAAACTTCTAATTTAATACACCATTGTTTGTTAGAAATTAAACAATTAAGAAATAAAAATACATTTGAAGATTTATTCAAAAATTGTTTTGATATTAATACTTTTTAAATTACAATAATTTATCTATGGATATGAGAAAAACTAAACCTAAAGATTTTTCTGATTTTTATTTATTTTCTACTCATAAGTTTGAAAATATTTTAAATATAAATGATGAAGTAAAAAGTATTTATTTTAATATTATTGATTTATTTATATTTTGATAATAGATTTTTTACCGATAATAGTTGTTTAAAATCTTTAGATTCCCTTTATAAATTTGATTAACCTTTATTTTAAATATAAATAAATTAAAGCCTCTTTTAAAAATAAGTAATATTGATAAAAATTCATTATCTAAAGAATTTGACGTATAATTTTTTAATAAGAAACTTAATAATTACATAGAATGTGTTACTAATGATTTTGTTAAATTTTTATATGCTTACAAAGATGCGTTTTCTAATCTATTTAACATTTTTCCTATAAGTTTGTTAATTGGCTCTTCAACGTCGAGTTGTGAGGCCACATTTTCTTCTTTAAGAAGGATAATAACGGCTGACAAGTAGTGACCTGCTTAAAGGTGATTTGGTTCTTTTAGAACAAATCATTAACTAGGGGCGTTGAATTTTGATGAATAATGTAATTTAATTAAAATCCTCTAAGATAAAATAGTTTGATCAATACAATACACTGCTCATAATCAGATAATCATTGCTTACTATTTTAACATGGTTGCAAACTTTTTTTATGCGCATTTAACGTTTATGTTCATGTTTTATTTAATTTTTTACCCTAATATTAATAACTAGTTATATATAACCAGTGTTTTTTCATATATATTCTTCCAAATAAGCATACTTATACATTTTGTTTTCATGATGATCAATCTTAATTCACTTTTCATTTTCTAAAATCCAAAGTTTTATATAATTCATTTTTATCATTCATATATATCATATTTTTAATTTTCATGCGCAATAATACCAAATGATAAAATTATACTTACAATTAATTTAAATCTCATATCTTTTTAAGCAAATTTTAGTGAAAACAATTAATTTTAATTCACATATTTAATTTATAAACTCATTTTTTTAATTTAAGAATATAATAAATTATTATTAATTTGTTAAAAACTTTGAACGTGGATTCTATTGTTGTACATGTATATTTTTTGCCGTGACCGAAGGTCACGGCCAATTTTGCCGCCGAAGGCGGCAAATTTTTTTCTGCCCCCCCCACGAGTTTTTTTTGCCCCCCTAAAATGGAAAAGCTAGAATCGGGCCTGTTTCAACATATAGATTATATAATTTATTTGGCATCCCAACCTAAAGATCCAATACATTATAGGTCAATAAATATTATTTGGAGTTTTAATTTAACAGTTTAACAGTATTACATATCAAATTTTTTTTAATATATTTTTTGTTTTGTTTTTTTAACATTTCTTCTAAATTTTTCAATGTTTATAGCTAACCTACGAAGTTTGATCAAAAAATAGGTAAAAATTTAAAAAGTTAAGAAGGCAGATTTGACCTCAGTAGTTAGCCCATAACTCTCAAAAATTTGTTGGTTATAAAATTGTTTAATTAGACTAAAACAAGAAAAGGGTTGATATTTGATCATTGATGTCAGCGACATGAAAAAATTGATTGCACAGATTAGGGGAGACCGGGGCGAAATGAACATGTTTTTGCAAAATCGTTGCTGCTAACACATTTTTAATCCAAAAGAAAAAATTAATGGCTCATATTATAGATAATTCATTATATTTTATAAAATAATTTGATTAACCAAAAAAATATAATTCTGTAGATATAACCCACTAGTATTAACCATTTCGCCCCATACGGGGTAAAATGAAACACCCATGGGGCAAAATGAAAGTGTGTAAAATTTATTAAATTTACAGCTTTTATTTCAAATAAACCTTATATTAAAAAATAAATATAGATTTAGATCATTTTATCAATAGTTATATCATAATCAATTACAAGTGGCCCAAAAATCCCAACATCAAGGAGTTGAAGTCTATGTGAACAATGAGGTGGTAGTGTGACCACTTATATCCCATTATCTTTAAAAAAGTTCACTGCTTTAATGGATATATGAGATACATGGTTATCCATAATTATAAGTGCCTTTATTTAAAATAAAATTAATCAATTTACTGGATCCGTTGAGCATTTAACATATTTTACAAAATGTTATTCATTTCGCCCCGCATTGAGTAGTGTTTGCAAAATCAATAATGTTCAAATAATGTTAAGTTATAAGTTAAAAATGTATTATATTCTTACAACGAAGTGTTTTTTAAATCTTTTAATTACAATGATATTTTTGAAGTAACATTTTATTAAAAATAAAGCAAAATGATTGTTGCTTAAAACATAAATTTGAAATAGCATTTTTTCTTTAATTGAGATTTTCTAAATTTTTTCAAATGGATGTATATGTAAAAAATATAATGAATCGATAGCTTGTTTTAAGATCTACAACATATATAAAATTTATATATATTGAATAATTTTTGGCAGAGATATATCCATTAATCATTTCACCCCACCAACCATTTCGCCCCGGTCTCCCCTACTTTAATAAAAAACAGATTGATCAGTAAATAATCGCATTAAAGTTATATCTGCTGCACACTATGAATTTACTCTTTTAATTAGTAAAGGGTGCCCTACCTGTCGGGGCTTGTTTTTGAACCTTAATGGAAAAATAATAAATTGTTAAAATTAAATATGGTAAAATTTGGATGTTAGGGCAAATGGTGTAATCATTTTTCTAAGACAAGGATCAATAAATATGTTTTAAGATAATCACAAATAAAAATAGGTTGGTCGGCTTCTTACCAAAGTACACGAGTCTACAGAGAAGAACGGTTATGTCGTAATTTAAATAGCAACAACCAACACCAAAATACCGTTGGCTCGACCTCGAGCGGCTTCGTTAGATATCTCGATTATTCAAACTACAATATTCATCATTCGATCGTAAATATCGACTCACACGCCACGACCAATTCAACGAATCGCGCTTCCTACTCAAACTTCGACGACAACGATAATGGTAGAGTCAAATCTGTCACCCCTTTATACCAAACCTGTCTCGGGGTACCTCGGTTTGGAGCCGACGAGCCCCCTAGGCGACTTAGCTACGGGGCGGCAAATAAATTTCAGGTAACCTCTCAAGACAATCTGTTCGAGGATGTAGTGTCCTATCATCGGCAGAGTAGTTGCTATGCCCAGGCTCATCTAAATGGTTTGTCTTACCAGTCCCCTATGACGGTCGGCAATGGCAACTTAACGGGGCCGGCTTGGCTGAGGAGAGATGACGATTCTCGTCGTCGGATGGAGTATTCGAGAAAGTATAACAGAATAATAGCGAATGACTGCGGCACTAGCTTTGCACAACATTCTTCCACCAGTATCAAACGGGCCTTGCTTTTTAGTTCCCAACCAATACTGGCCCCGTATTTCATTGCCCAAAAATTATGTGACCGGGATTACAACAGTGGTTCTGGTGGTGCTGATATACAAAATGGGGACCGTGGGCGAATTTATGACAACAAATACGTGAAATGTAGCATATCTGATTACTATGACGACAATATCAATCAGCCTCAGCCTAAACTACAAGCTAGTCATTTACGAGAAAAATCTAACAAGAATTCTGCCCGCCAAATTACAAATTTAAGGCATTCGTCTGCCGAATTGAAATCTAAAATGAATGCAGAATATTCAAAAGGATTACAGGTAACAACAAAATGGAGAACATTGTTTGGGAAAAACGTATCCAGAAACAAGGAAAAAGGTGGCGGCAAATGGATCAAACATACCTCGATGCCAAACACCGGTCTCCTATCACCTTCCGATAAATCTATAAAAGCTTTCGATCGCGTTATGGCTATTTTAGATTGCATTGTCGCTTTACATCCATGCTTAATTTTTTGTTTGATTATTGTTTTTATGCTCATAAAAAATGTAATTATTGGCCAGAGCTTCATTTGCTTTTCATCCGCTAATTATGATCGTTTATTACTAAATTCAATTTTACACACATTTATATTTCTGTAATGAGTGTGAATTCATTTATTTATTACAAGAGCTGCTTTGCATATGTACAAATTTGAAATGACAATTTAAAATGCCTAATTTTTAGAGCTAGTATATCCATATGGGCAATATTTTTAAACATCGCCGTACCCAGGATTTAATTCTTTAACAAAATATAACGCCTTGTCCGGGCACGTTATTTTTAGTTCATTTCTAAATGATAATGAAGGTGGTAATGACACTTTCATATGGAAAATGAAAAATTCAAAATGACATTTGTAGCTAGAAGTTGCCGCGGCCCAAGTCTGTCCCCTCCCTCTGGTTATAATCATGCATGCTAGCGCCTAATAATCATATATAGACAAAGAATTTATTCTACAATAAATTGTATTAGGTGCCCTGTGCTAGTGGATTGCCACTATTTAATCGGCTCTGTAATATTCATAACAAATGCTTAAATAAATATGCCTAAAGCCTTAATTTTTACTCACATCAAAATCGAACTGCTTTAAAAAAAATGTAGAAAATAACATCATTTACATACTTTTACCTTAATTAAAAGTGAGCAGTATGCATGTGCTTTAACGCTATACACCAGCATAAAATTTTATTGCAATAATTTCAATTATTAACAACTATCCTTAATTTACAGGTACTCACCTAGTTCCACCCACCAATCGAAAGGGCAAATCCATGGATTTTTCTCCTTTTGGCAGTAAGTCCGGTTCCACTCGGAAATCTCATTTCGGACTAATGACCGCGAACTCAGGTAAAAGTAGCCAATTATGTATTTTATGCGAGACTCCCATTAATAAAACATATATCTTATCTTAATTTTTTATTGTAGGGGTTTAAGAAATTTAGGGCATTGAGTAAGTAACCGCATTGTTAATATATTGGGTAATGTTATTTTTTATTTATGCGTTAAACATACACTTAAGGGTCAAAACAACCTGTCGAATGATATGACCCAAATTGTCTTGTAATGAATTAAAAGTATAAGTAAATTTGTTAACAATGTCTTTCCCCCTGTTTTAATAGTTTCCAAAAATCAAATGGGCATACATAAGTTTAATTGCCAAAAAAGCGTCCGAGCTTATTACACCCTTTATAGTCTTTTTATATGCTCACACGTTAAATATCCTTATAGAGGATATTATGGAGAAGGTTACATCAAAGATTAATACTCTTAAAGCATTCGGGCAATCTCTGTCTTCCTCCAAAGATCACCTCAATTACCACAGTACCACTGGGTCTTCCAACCTCAGCAATAACAACAAAAACCCCACCGATACTCCACCAAAAATAAATATTGAAAACGCCACCGATTGGGGCGGGACCAGCATTAAAATTTCTCCTAGTGACACTAACATAATCTCGCTCGCGACCTATAGCTATAACGATAAAAGCCCTCTAAGTAACAAACAATTAACCGAACCACTAATTGGGACACCGGGTTTTGAAACGAATAATGCCCAATCCAATAGTAACCCAAATAGCCCGGCTAGCCTACCCAGCTCTTATACGCCCGGGGCGGGTCGTAGTAAAAGTAGCGCCATAGCCTACAATTACTGGACGACCTATAAACCGGTCTCGACACTAGCCACAAACCTTAAGGAAAAGGCCGGAGTTGCGGCTGTCAAGTATCACCTAGCTGATATATCGGAATACAAAATCGCACTGAAGGATGTGATCTGTTACTTTAGCCTACTCGAAGGTGGTTCGCCTCGCGACAAACTCGAATGTATATTTTTTTTAGTAACCTTGTTTGACCGTCGGAATATATTACATATTAACCTTGTCTAATTAACATTTTTTTTACTACTCTTTTTGACTATAATATTCTTCAAATTTTATTTTCATGGTAAATTAAACTCGATATATAAATTCAATCAACTATAGGGATTGTTATATAACCTATATTGGCAAAGAAAGTAGGGCACCTAATTTTAATAATTTATTGTGTTCCATATTTTCTATCAAATCCTGCTAAAAAGGACCAAAAATTATCATTGTGCAGACCTAAATTTTAAGTTTGTTTATAGGAATCTAATTTTGCATTTTATTTTATAATTTATATATTTTAGTTATGTTTCGCTTATACGATGACGATGACAACGGTGTTCTCGATAGTTCTGTAATGATAATATCTTTTTTTCAAGTCTTATTAATTGAAAAAACCAAATTTAAATAGTTTAACAATAACAACAATTTTTTATTAATAAAATCAAAACATTTAAAATATAATTGATACTGCATTTATTATCCTAGGAAATCGATCTTATAATCAACCAAATGATGAATGTTGCTCAATATCTCGGATGGGACGTTACTGAACTTAGACCAGTAACATAAATAACACTGGGCAACAAAAAAAACCTACATCCACAATTTTTTGAGGGTTTTGTAGAGAATTTTCTTGCGATAACGATCCCGGGTTTAGTTTTTTTTCTAAGGCCTCCAAATTTTATTAAACCGCGTCCAAAGTTCAGAAAAAAATTTAAAAAATTTTTTTTACTATTAATTCTACAAAAAATCTATTGGCATATTCAGATTCCTTATAAAAAAACATATCTAAAAAAGGTTATTACATAAATTTTTAGCAATTTACTTTCAAGTTATTTAGGATCAAAAAACGGAGTTTATGACAAAAACCACTAATTTTACAAAAATGTAAAAAAAAAAAAAAATTAAATTTTAAAAAAAAATTTAAACCCCTTACGTTAATAATGAATGTTTTCGTTATCTAAATGTATTTTTAAACTTTTGTTACTACCCATAGGTTTTATGATATAGAAGCCCAAAATACCCCAAAAATTGAAAAATCTCAATGACACCGAATAACTAAAAATCTGAGGCCTTGGCTAAAATTCTGATTTCATATTCGTGATCAGCGCCAAAAACTTGACCAAAACCATAGTTGCCATAAATGTAGCTTAGGGTCGCCCTAAATTTGTTGTCCAGTGTAATTTATAGCTTCTAACTGTAAACTATTTTTTAAATAAACGGGTCAATACCAAGATTTAAGATATTATTGTAAGGTTGAGGTTGAACTTGTTAATAACGCCGCTTCGTAACAAATTATACCTCTCATAATTTGATCTCAGTAAATTTTTTTTAGATTTAACACCCAACGTTACATAGGGGTGTGTACATCCTCAGCACATCAAATAGCTTTCTTAAGAGTTTGGTGTTGAATCTTGTTTTTACGAAATTCTGAAACTATTTGGTTGATTTGGTAATTTTCTCTAAATTAGGCAATTGAACTTATGAAAAAGCTAAAATAATAATATATATATATGCAATAAAATTTTTAAATTGTAATATTATGTTAAATAAAATTTTCTTCCAACTAAGATGATAGATGGTTGTAGGTTGGATATGGTATATTTAACAAACCCAATTATTGTATTGAATAACCTCTCTTTTCGCCTTCGACATATACAACCAATTTGATGAGAACGCTTTTAGAACTTAATATGGAAGTGAACCATAAATTATTCTTACCAGCTTTTATAAATTTGTCGAATTATGAAAAGTAATATAAAATATCAGAATAAACATTTAAAATTATCGTTTATCAATCTCCTAAATATAATTCTAAGTTCACAATATTTTTTGTAAAAAGGTAATTACCTATTAATGCAATTATATGCTTTAGTTTACAACTTTTTTCCTCAATTTCATTTGAAACATCTCTTAAGCATTCAAAATTATAATATTAAAAGTGACGTTTTTTGCGATCTTTAGATTTAAAAACAAAATAATATTTACTTTTTGCGAGATGTAAAAACTAACACTTATAAAAAAAATTTTTCCTTTTGTAAAAATAGGTTATGGTTATTCTTTTTTCGAATTAAAAAAAAGTACTAAATAAACCTTATGCAACTTAGTATCGTAGCATTTATTCCTTACATTATTGCTTACAATCCCATTCTTTTTAATGGTATTTCGTGTGTTGAATCAAATAATTATACTTTTAATTTTGCTCTTATTTCGAATTTTTTGTTTCTTTTATTTATCCTTTGTATTAATTAATTAAGAATATTATATTGTCCATATGTTTTTAGCTTTGCCTTCAATTTAAATAGTTAAATAAAAAATTGATTAAATGTTAATTACGATTTAGGTAGAACTAATTTACAAAAACGTTTTCAAATTTTTGATTGCTACATGGTTTGAAGTGTACCGGGGTAAAATTTGTCTCGCAAAATAATTAAAGAGAGACTCGTAATCAGAGCTAAGATGTAAATGTTTCATGCTTATATTGAATACGAATGGGCGTTTATTTTGGAGCCTTACATATTATAGTTAGGCAAATATCCTTAACTATAGTCCTTATAAATAAAAACTTTTTGGAAATATGAAGCGTTCGAAATATTTTTTATGTTGCATTTGATTTTGAATATTTTTAGCTTTGACGCGCCATTATACACTTTGTAACACAAACCTTTGATAAAATAAGTTGCATTATAATAAACAGATTTTGCGTGACATGATGCTCGAAATCGATTACGATTCCGATGGTGCAGTTACATTGGACGAATGGATCCAAGGGGGTTTGACCGTTATACCTCTCCTCGTGTTGCTAGGCCTTGATCAGGTAATCTTTTATCGATTAACCAAACCACCGGTTAAATCTAAATGTTAAAAATTTTGAAACCGAAATTTTAATGGGATATATATTATCTGGATTGAACTTGAGCGCAAACAACAGCTGTTGTTGCGTTATATAAAGGAGGATTTTTTGGCTTAATTTGTATTGGGACAAGATCAGATTCAAGCTGATATTTTCTGCTGCCCTTATATAATTGATTTGTGTCATACTTTTATATTGTTTAATCTTTGTGGTATTCATAATATAAATACGTTAAGGCTGACGCAAGCATCAAAGATGACGGTGTCCATGTGTGGGCCCTGCGGCACTTTAAACGGCAATCCTTTTGCAATCTTTGTCTCAATGTACTCGTCCATTTTGGAAGACAAGGCTTGCAATGCACCTGTAAACTACTAGATTTTAATTATTTTGACAAATGCTTAATTTTTTTAAACCCTTCTAATCATTATGCCCGCCCTTACTTTTGCAATAAAATTATTTTTTAGCGCTTTTTAATGTTGAATCTCATCATTTTTGCTGTCTCTTTTATATTCTGAACAACTTATTAACCATTTAGTTTGTCACTACACGGTTCACGAACGGTGTGTTAAAAAAGCGCCCGCTTCATGCATTCAAACATATGTCAAAACTGCTAAAATTGACCAGGTATAATAATTACATCTAATTAAATAATTTTTATTTAATACAAGAACATTCCTATATAATTCGGTTATTAAATAGGTCATGGAACATTTTTGGGTCGAAGGCAATTGTCCGTTTAGATGTGATCGGTGTAAAAAACACATAAAAAATGGGACGACGGGACTTCATTGTCGTTGGTGCCAACGTTCTGTAAGTCGATTATATAAAATAACGTACCTTTTGCTTATTTTACATGATTTTTTCTACTTTCGAATGTTGTATATAATATTTTCAGTGTTATTTAGAGCTTATAAAGTTTGAATAAAAGATGGTACAATATACATGATCGTAGCCTTGATATGTTTTACTTGTTAATATGTTTAAAATGTTTGTAAATGTGTTAGAAGCAATAAAACAGAATTTGAAAATTAATGGTCCATGCCTTGTTTATTCCTACTGAAAAAAAACTTCCTCCTTGCTCGTTAGCCGAAAAGCTAGTCGTAATAAAGTGATATTAGGCATGTAATTTGATTCAAAACTTTGATCTGATTTTATAAGACATTTGCATCTCCGGATAAAGGCTTTGGGCGATTACGAGAAATGGTTTAACTATATTTTTTTTTATATTTTTGCCTCTAATATATTCACATATAAGGGTGCGGGTAAATTATAGGTAAATTGCAAATAATGCAATTATTTTTCTTGATTTTTTTTTATTTTTGATTATATGGCCTAATAACATTAACATATCTGCAAATTAGTTTCATAACAAATGCGTTACCCATGTTAAACCGTATTGTGATCTCGGAGAGTACCGTGACCACGTTTTACCACCTACCTCTATACGTCCCGAAGTCCTGGTAATAATTTTATTTGTAAAGCTTATATAATGTTTGTTTATTTAAAAACTTTAATTTATGGTTTGTACCTGAATAAAGGATTTAACTAAAATATTATGACAATCAATACTTGTTAATAAAAGATTGAACTTCTAGTTAGTTAAAATATTAATTTCTGCTACTTCAATCGATCAACCGATCTTCAGCTATACACTTGCAATCAGTATTGCACCTAAATATAAATTTTATGATTTCTTTTAAAATTTATTGCTTCTTATAATTTTTTTCTGTATCGAAGAACGTTGAACAATATTTTAACTAATTAGAAGATTAAGCCATTAACAAACCAAAATTGGAAGCTTAACTATTACACAGGTCAACAAATGTTAATGTCAGAAACGTGAATTTTATAAAACCAAAAAAGAATTCATCTCCATGATGGCCTAATCTCATATATGTTTTTCGTTTTTATTAGTTTCTTCCGTCTTTGGCTCCTTAGATTCGTCTATAACAAAAAAATGGCCTTTTTTGACCAAATTGACAGATCTAAATATACATTAAGAAGAAAAAATTTAAAAATTTTTTTCGCATATAAATATCCCTTGTAACTTATATTTTTCATCACAAATAATGAAAAATAAATTTTATTATTATTTCAAGCTCTTATATCGGCATTTAGATAATACAAAATATTTCGCGTCCAAACCTGAATAAGACACGTTATATTATGGATTTTTAATGAAAATATTATTTAAAGTTCAAATTTAACAATTTAACTATTGTGAATATGCAAAAATAAAATTTCAATTTATTTTTTTTTTTGAATCTTTTATGGTTTTTTGACCTTTTTTCCTAATTTCAATGTTTAGAAATGACTATGAGGGAATATCAAATTCTTTTACCGTTCTTCCTAATCAAACTTAGTTAGTCAGTTATAAACATTGAAAATTTTAGAAAAAAAGGTCAAAAAAACCAAAAAATTTAAAAATAAAAATAACTTGAAATTTTATTTTTGCACATTCACAATAAATTAACTGTTAAATTCAAACTTCAAATAATATTTTCATAAAAACCCGATTATATATCGTGTCGTATTTAAGTTTGGACGCGAAATATTTTGTATTATCTAAATGCCGATGTAAGCTTGATATATTAATAAAATTTATTTTTCATTATTTGTGATTAAAAATATAAGTTACAAGGAATTTTTATATGCAAAAAGGATTTTTAAATTTTTTCTTTTTAGGGTATATTTAGATCTGTCAATTTGGTCAAAAAAGGCCATTTTTTGTAAGAAAAACGAAAAATAGATATGAAATCAGGCCATCATGGGGATGCATTCTTTTGTGTTTTTATAAATTTCACGTTGACCAAGGGCGTAGCAAGTTGTAAAGCTTTGGGGGGGGGGGGGGGTTTCAAAAAAGTTTTTTTGCCAAATATTAATGGAATTTTATGTAATTTAATTTTATATTTAATTGGTGTTTAGTTTGGGGGGGGGGGGATATGCACTAAAAATATTTAATTTGGGTGGGGATATGGCATGCTTGGAGGGGGTTTCGTCCCCAAACCCCCCCCCCCCTCTCCTACGCTAATGTTTCCGACATTGATATTTGTTGACCCGTATTATTAGCAATACTGTCTTTCATTATAGGGCCGATCTTCTAAAAACTACAAAAACACTTCCCGACCCGACTTATCCAAAAAGCGGAAAAAATCGGACGAAAAAAACGGTGAAAACGATACATCATCATTAGCGAATGTAATAGCTTTAACCTTTTATGTAATTTTTATTGAATGAGTATTATCGCCAATTTCAAATGGTTTTATTACAGATTATTTTTAAAACTCTCATTTAAACATGTAAGAGCTTTTTAAGGTGCTTATAACTCGTCCTAGCTCAACGGCACGTCTTGAATATGGGCGGTGCACTTCGGAATTAAAAAAATTGAGCCAGGGCTGGGCTTTTATACCTCTAATTTATGATGTTTGGCTAGTGATTTCTACGGACTGCAATTTTTAGCGCCCAAATAAGCGGATTTAATATGGCCCTAGCTCAGTCCGTCAGCTGATTTCACATCTTTAACCGAACCCATTAGTTAATATTAAAATTTTATGGCACGGTCTTTTAGTAAATTAAGGTGGGTCAGAAAAAATAATCCGATTTTTCTTAAATTTTATAATCGAAAAAAATTAACAAAGGGTGTGGAATGTGGTGTTTTTAGCTAAAGTACCTCATATTTCAATGAAAAATATTTTATACGCCCCATTTGCCCCATTTGAACATTTTTAAAATCTTGGCCCGACCCGTCTAATCAATTCTTTTAAAATTAAGCCCACCTGGTTCATTTAAAATTAAAGCCCGGCTTATTTTTGGTGCTGGGTTGGGGTTAACATTTTGATGAAAAGGCTGATGGTTGCGTACCTTATATAAACTATTTTTTTAATATTTCTAATATCTGCTCTATTCAGATATCATTCCAAATAACTCCTTTACCCGGTACTCACCCGCTTCTCGTTCTTATAAATCCTAAAAGTGGAGGCCGACAAGGCGTCAAGTATAGATAAAAATCATGTTAAACGATATTATAACTTTTATTTTTATAGTTCGGTTGGATTAAATTGATTATTATCAACCGATACTAGGTTAACTTTTCGCCTTGTTTGGTTGGTAATAACTCCAGTCGGTGTATATGATCTGGTGCTCACCTAACTAATAAATTTAATCATTCGTGTGAAATGTTCAAAATGCAATAAAAATTTGGCCCATATAAGAACATGCCCCCTTCCCCCATTAATTTGTTAATTTTCATATATTGTACATATTTTAATGCTTTCAGCTTCTTAAGTTTTTTATCACAATTAAATTAATTTTAGTAAAATGCTCTTTGTAGTCTATTATATCCTTTTTACTATTGTGAAAAAATAATTAACGATTACAAAGTAAATATTTCAAAGCTACTTTTCTAATTTTTTATTTGTTTATTGCTTAAAGAATAAATATACATTTTTGTGTTAGTGTTCCTCTATATTAATTTTAGCTTTAATAGGGGAGAGCGGGGCGAGATGACGGATTTTTTAATTTTTGATCATAACTTTTTTTAAAATGGATCAATTCGATCATTCTATATCTCAAAAGTTAGCTATTTTAATAATGTATCCAAATTGTATTATTAAATTTTAATTGTTAAATTTTAACAAATATTTTAAATAAAAAAAATTATTTTTTTCCGTCATCTAGCCCCAACAGCGGGGCGAGGTGACGGATGAATGGGGCGAGGTGACGGATGAAGGGGACGAGGCGATTGATTAACAAATGAAATGAAAAATGTTATACAAAGAGTTATTATATATTTTTATTACATAAAATCATCATAAAAATTTATTTATATGTTTAAAAATTTATTCAAATGATTTTTGTTTTCTTCTTCTTCGGCTTTTTAACAGTAGGAATTCTTTTTGATTTTTTTTCCTCCAGATTCATTTTTATTAGTTTTTTTTCTATTAACCGGTTTTTAAAAGGGGAAGATATTAAAATTTCTGATTTATGTCTTCTCTTAGATTTTTCTATGAGAACTGGCAGAGGCTTTAATGGATTGTCCACTAAAATTTAATAAAATAAGGTTAAATATAAGCAAAATTTACAATTTGTCTGCTCAATCCCTGTCTCATTCAAGCTATCAAGATTAGTGTGTTCAAGAGCTAACACATTAGCCACTATATTATAAAAAAATAAAGTCAAATAAAAATATGCACTATTTGAGTTTTGTTCAATTGCTGACTCATTCATATCTATAATATTTGTAACGCCACTTGTGCTAGGCATATCTTCAACATTATCTTCTACATTTTTGGATTGTTCTAAACTTTAACATATACAATTATACCCAATGAATCCATATCATTTGAAACAACATAATCAGAACTATTAAAAATATTTGGATTGAGTGGATAAATTCCAGTGCATTTAAAACCACTTAATATTTTTATGTGAAGCTGCATTTGGCAAATGCAGCTTAATAATTGAAGGGATATTGTAAATTTTAAATATTTGATTGAAATGGGTTCTAACCCATATGTCCAATGCAGAATTGTAATAGGACTTAAGAGGTCCAAATACAGTTCTATCCAAGGGTTGTAGTTTGTGGCTACAGTGAGGTGGCAATGTTAAGAGGGTTATATTCTTTTCTCTGCAGAAGTTAATTGCTTCTATGGAGCAATGAGATAGATGGTTGTCGAGAATTAAGAGATTGTGTCCTTTTGTGTATTTGTAGAAATGCTTTAAATATATCAAAAATTCTCCTTCTTGCTTCCAGCCAGATCTATTTCCCACACCTTTGCTTGCAATGGGGCCATCACTCAAAAAAGATTCACAATATATTTTTCTGGGAAACACCAAAAAGGGCGGAATGTAAGTGCCAATTGCACTAATTGCAAGGCAAAGAGTGACAAGGCTGCCTCTTTCACCCCCAGTTATAGATCCTACCTGTTTAGCACCTTTTTGGGCTACAATCTTTTTTGGACATTGAACTGTGGTTAGCCCAGTTTCATCAACGTTCCAGATATTCTCTGGACTAATTTGTTTTTCTTCTATGATTTTAATAAGATTGTCAAAAAATCCTGCAACACTACTAGGATTGAATCCTGTTGCTCTGGCAATACTTGTGGCTTCTGGAAGCCTTAAAGATATTTCCTTGTTTCTTTTAAGAAAAAGGGTAAACCAATCCTTACCACTTTTTTCATCCCTCCAATTGTTAGGGATTTTCTTTTTTAAATAAACTGCATAAGAGTATGCAAGCCTAGTTATCTAATTAAAAAATACATCAAAAAACACATAAAAGTACTTCTTTTGGGTCTAATCCATGGTATATTCTTGCAGCCTCAAGTATATATTCCACTAATGACTTTTCTTCATGAGGAAAAAAAATATATTTGAAGTCTTTATTAGGATTAGATTTAAACCTTCTTCGTAATGTAGATTCGCTTAAATTAAATCTAAAGTAGAAATAAAAAAATTACTTTTTTGACGTTTTGGCAATATTAATACTATTGGCGGTTCCTAATTCTTCCGAAGCTAATTTTATTGCATTTTCGTCTGGTAAACATGTTTTTCGCTTGTAATTTCTCATAATAATAACCAGCTGATAAAAATAACAAAAATCACCTCGCCCCACACCACATCGCCCCACCCCCTCTTAACTATGCAAAATCAATATATTTCTAATAATATAGTTTTTTTTAGAGAAACTAACAAATAAAATTGTTAAAAAACTGTTTTTCTTATAAAGAAAACCCTTTTTCAGTTTTTAATTTCATTTATATTTTTTTAAAATTCAAAAACAATATAAAAGTTTTTTTGTTGAAAAGTGCCCAAAAAACAGTTTTTTTAACCTATTTTTTTTTTTTAAAAATTTTTGAGAATTTTTTTTCCCAAAATTAGGTTGTGACTATTAAAATATATTTTAGAATCCATTTTAAATCAATTTATTTGAACAATGCCAAAAATATTTAAAAAATTCACCTCGCCCCATCCTTCACCTCGCCCCGCTTTCCCCTAAGTTCGATTAACAAGAATTATTATAAACATATATATTAATTATAATATAATTATTGATTATATAAAATAATAAATTTTTCACCTGTTGTTATATTGTTCATACTACAAACTTTGTCCCCCCTTCCCCCGTTTTTAATGATTCAAATCTTTGTCCTTATAAACTTTTCTTATTTATGCCTTCGCTAACTACACTTGACACTAGCTTTCACAGGAAACTAGAACTCGCGTTGGTAACTGCTGTTTTAATAATGATGAGTAAATAAAATTTAAAATATTTTTTGATTTTTTAAACTTATAATATTCAATTTTTTTTTATAGAATTTCCCTTCAATAGACTTTATATATGAAAAAATATTAACTCAACGGACATGTCTAACGTAAGAAATATTTTAGGGAAACAACGTAGTCCGGTAATATGTTGTCATATAGGCCTATAATTATTGCATTGCCCACCAGGTTCATTTCCCTTCCTCGATACGCCATTGAGGAGCATTTAAACCTGATCTGAAACTATAAAATATGGTTGCGCAAATTAGATAATGTTTTTGTCTTTAATGAAATTCTAATATATAAAGAAAATATATCTTTCAAAAACATAAATCTATTAAATTAGTATTTGACTGAATAATGTTTAATGTTAATCTAATATGGTAGATTAAAAAATAACATTTATGAGGGACAACATAACTAAGAAAAATTGTAACCACATTTACTCAATACTGTTAATGAAACCATGTAAATGGTACTTTTTGTAAATTAATAAAAATGAGCGTAATTATTAATTAGACTGCGACCTATTATATGTTTTTTTTTAAATTTCTAAAAAACATATTATGATAATTTTTTTCAAAAATATCCGTTTAAAAACACTGAAAATTCTTTTTTAAATTTAACAAATTTTTTTAAAATTAAAATTTTAAGCCTCGCTTTGAACGTGCCCATACGAAAGCCGAAAATATATAAATGACATTTATTTTAATTTTAAATAAACGAAATTAAGAAAAGAAATCTTTCCAAAGTTTTATCTTTAACCTATAAATATAACACATTTTTTTGAATTTTAGTCTTTCATTTATTTATTTTTACATAATTACTTTAACTTTTCACTTTAGAATTATGCGCAAATTTCAATACCTGCTCAATCCTCGTCAAGTTTTCAACATAAACAATGGGGGCCCGATCGTTGGGTAATTAGCAAAATATTAAATAAATTGAGAATCATGTTTTTTTAATGACCCACCGGTGTTTTATTTTATAAGAATAGTTTTTAACCGACTTATTAGCGATTTATTTAAAGGCATTGCCTCGTGCATGATGAAATAAAAGGTTGTATTTTAATACAGTAGGTTTTGTTAAAAATTAAATTTTGATTTTTGGCAAAAAAACATGAAGTTAGTTTTCTACCTTAGGGCACGTGCAAAGTGAGTTTTTATTTTCGTAAAATTTTGAAAATTTTAAAAATTTAATTTTTTTCAAAATTTTTTTAAAAAATTTTTATTTCAGAAATACCATTTTATGTGCATAAACTTTTGGAAACTTTTTAAAAATTTGCGTTTTACTACAAAATAAATTTTTTCGAAATTGTGAATATTTCGCGAAAATAAAAACTCACTTTGCACGTGCCCTTATATAAATTAGGAAATACGGCTAGAGTTGTTATATTTTCGATAAAACGCGGTTAATTCTCATCTAACTAAATTATTTTTTATGTAATTAGGTTACAATTTTACAAGGACGTATACCCATGCCGGATTCTTTGCTGTGGAGGTGACGGAACTGTTGGATGGGTTCTTCAAACTATGGGTACGATTGCATATTATTTAATGGTGCAAGGCCCTTAAATTGAATTATGCGTTTTTTTTCGTTTCTTAAACGAAACGATATGCTTCCATTTCGTAAACATAGATTCTAAATTACTATTATTTTGTTTAATTAAAAATGGGCTAACTATTAAACTAATCTAAAGGTTTAGTGAAATTTTGTTATCTATCAACTATGCCACAATTAATTTATAAGGATTTAAAAAATTTAATTTAACTATGAAATAGCTTAATCAGTTTTTTGGTGAATCTTTAGTAATACTCTTGTTTGATTAACAGATAAAATTGATTTTAAATGCCGGCCTCCGTTAGCCATTCTACCCCTTGGAACAGGAAACGATTTAGCCCGATGTCTTAGATGGGGCGGAGGTTAAAAATTTGTGTTTTTTTTAAAGATTTTTTTAAAAAATTGGATTAAATTTTTTTACAAAGAGTAATAAGACAAAGCTGTTTAATACGGACTAAAGGTTTTTATAGAAAATTGTGTCGATATAAAAGTATGTAAATTTTTTTATTATACCTAAGGCCAAGTGCAAAGTGATTTTATTTTAGAAAAAATATTTTATGTGCTTAAACTAAATTTTGCGAATTTTTTATAAATTAGGTTCATTTACAAAATATAATTTTTGAAAACTAAAAATTTAACAAAAATTAAAACTCATTTGCAGGTAATTTTATGTGCCTTTATGACATATTGGCAAAAATATAAATTGGACTTTGTTCGACGACTAAAACAGCATTATTAAGTTTCTTAAGGTGAGTAATTTACAGAGTATGCATTTTTAGGCTATGAGGGTGAAAATTTGGCCCGCATACTTAAGATTGTCGAGAAGGCTTCAATCGTCATGATGGATCGATGGTTTATCAATTTTTCCGAAGTCGACGTTTCAGAAGGGGCCAAGAGTGACCCGGTACCCAGCAATATTTTCAACAATTACTTCTCTATCGGCGTGGTAATATTCTTTATATTGGCGTTTGAAGAGTTAAGTTTCCAGTTTCAATAATTAATAAAATTGCAAATATGACGTATTAAAATTTTGCTGAAATTATTTTGCTGTATTTGGGGTTGGACTTTTAAAATATGATATTGAAAAGGTTCAATACGAGCTTTAATTTTTGCATTATTTTCTAATGATTAATACTTCCCCTAACATTGCGTTAGATTAAATTTTTTACTCCCAATTTTCAAAATTAATTACGTGATTTGTTTTATTAGTTTTGGAATTTATCGCTACACCATTCTAAAAACTGGCGGTGTATTATTTTGGTCTTCCAAGTCTAAAAACCTATTTACCAATTTAATTATCATTAAAAATCCTGGCTTAAAGTTTTTAATATATTTAACAATATTATATGTTTAGGAGTCGGCTCAGATAGCTCAGTGGTACACCTTCTGCCTTAGACAGGAGGTTGCGAGTTCAAATCCGTGCGCAGTAGCTATTTTTCTTCGGAAAAATAGTATACATGTGCAACCACTTCTGCTTAGGCAAACGATATCTCTAAAAGAAAGAGCTTAGGCTAAAAACCTAGGTCGCCGGCGTGCGAGCAAATCTTACTGTTTAACCACCATCGGCAATATTAATTGCTTTACTCGGGTTAAAAGAGTCAAAGCCCTAACGGGTATGGCGCCCCTAAATGGGGATAGGTATGGGGGAAACCTCAATGCTAATTGATTTTTTATATGTTTAGGACGCCTCGATTGCCCGAAAATTTCATGTTATGCGAGAAAAACATCCCGAAAAATTTAATAGCCGGTTATAATATATATCTATTAGAACAATACATTAAAGCAAGATAAGAAAATAAACATAGCACACTTTTTTCTGGCTTAGAAAAACATAATCTACATAAATTTTTAACCCATAAGGTATCCATTTAAATTAGTATTAGTCCTAATTTCCTATCCTTGCTCTATTTTTCATTTGATTTATTAAAACAAGTCTCGAAATTTTTGCGGTTTCAAGACACAAATCAAAAAAATTTATTTATTTATAATTTACGCTACTCCCGTCTTTTATATTTCTCCTATCAAATGCCGTTTACATTGCAATTATCGAAGCTTTTTTTAAATAAAATTTTATATATTTAATTTTAAATATTTTTTTTATTCTTTTTTTTTAATTTTCCACTTTTAAGTTTATAAAAATTGAATTTTAGTTATTACATGCAGTTTTTCAAAACATCCTAGAAAAACTTAATTATTGATTAGTTATAAAACTATTAAATATTTAAATTACATTTCAATTTTCTACATTTATTTTTTACTTTCTAAATAGTTATTGGCGCCAATTTAGTTTAAATTATTGAATAAAGTTATAATTAAATAACATCAAAACAATTTTATATTTTATATTTTTGATTACAAGGTTGCAAGAATTGTTACTTTTGAAATTTTTGCGAAATGATATATAATGTAAAAATTGGATGATAATTTTAGTAATATGATTAAGATTGGTGTGAGGCTTGTGTAATTTAATAGGTAAATTAAGGATTAATTCGACATTTTAAAAAAATGGGTATTAAGTTTTTTAAGCATTTTCTGCCTAATTGGGAATTTATGAATTTTTTAAACCAATTTATTTTCATATAACAAAATAACAATAGATGTATTTATTTTTTACCTGTTAGGATGCGGAATAAAATTTTTTATTTCGAATTGGGAACTACCGAAACCTTTTTTGCGTCGTGCAAAGATCTCCATGAACACCTGAAAATTATGGTATTGTCTTTATTAACAATAACAAAGGTTTTATTTTATTTAAGTGTTTTTAACTTACAAATATTTTGGGTTGTATTAGAGAAAAATGTGTCTTTTTAATATAAAAATTAAAATCAAGAAGAGACTTATGAATCTACTCTCGCAAAATTTAAGAAAAATTTTTTTTTATAATTAATTTTTTTTAATGTGTAAAATACCAATTTTTATATTTTTACCACACTTTATTTTCACACGCCCACTAAAGATTGACGGTCAGGATCTCGATTTGTCGAAGGGACCAGCCCTTGAGGGCGTAGCCGTACTCAACATCCCCAGCATTTATGGCGGCTCAAATTTGTGGGGCGATAACTTATCGTCCCAACGCAAAAGTCTTATCACCAACTGTTTTGATCATCAAAGCGACAAGGGTGACAGTGCCGCCGTCCGTTCTCAACGTTCTGAGCTTTGCCATTTAATTCAAGGTATTGTTTTTATCTAGACTTGTTAATAAATTTAAAATCGATCCTATAAACATTTTCAATGTTGATAATTACGTTTTGAAAATAAGCAGATGGCTAACTTGACATAATTACACTGGAAACCAAAAAATTAAAACATTTACGATATATACAGGGATTTCAGCGCCCTATCTCAAAATAAATTTACCTGAACTTTAGGACATAAGTGTTAACACAACAATCTGCCTGGCCATACAAAGATCTTACAACATCTTGACAATCTTCCCATTGTTAAGCTCATTACTCTAAGCTCTAAAAAATGGGTGATTTTCCAAATGCGCGCAGAAGCTTGCAGTAAATGGGATTTAAAACATTTTGTTTAACATAAATTGATATTCTTAAAAATTGAATAATTCGATAAAAATTGAAGCTGTATTTGATTCCTTGCGGAATGTCGAGGTCGCTTAATCCGTCATTTTTACCATATTTAGCCATTTTTCAATTCGAGGATCTGTAGGGCCATGTTCCAACGATGTATTTAAAAAACAATCAAGGAAAGGCTACTTGGAACTATTTAATTTAATTCAAAACTCGTAGAACATTAGATTTTATAGACCCTTCAGTCTGAGGAAAAAAGGTGCGCGCCTAGGAGTCTGCGTACCTTTAAGCCTTGACCAAATAATGCCCTTCTTGATGTGCGTACAATGGTCCGTTCAGAATTGAATTGCACTTCTAGGAATGTTTTATTGCTTATGGTGCCCCTGTAGCTATTAATCAAGTATAATAAAACAAAAATCTTGAGATATGGATATTTTATATTGTATATGGCGCACTATGTTCCGTTTATCGTCAACCTTAAAATATTATAAATAAAAATATGTAAATTTCTATACGACCTCTAAATTTTTATTTCAACAAATCTTAATATCTTTTGACAATATTGTAATATACAGATATCGGGGACCAAAAAATTGAAGTGGTAGGATTGGAAAGTGCGATGCACGCTGGCCAAGTCAAAGCTGGCCTTCGAAGTTCGGGCCGGAGAATAGGACAAGGATCGCAAATACTTATTCAGTAACATTCTTCTTAATAACAATCCTTTAAAATTAATTTTTTTAATTAAGTAAACGAAATTAAAAAGGAAAAATACAACTTTGTGTATTTGACATTATTAGCAATCTCGAGACTAAAATCCTAATAAATTAATATATAAAAATATATCTTGAGGTTGCAAAAGGCGTCGTTTGTTTTGTTTTTTTTATTACTTAATAATTTTGCCGGGGTAGTCGGCTTAAAGTGGCTTTTTCTTTGCTATCAATAAATTTTCATTCAGGTACATTTTGTCTTTTTTTCAACTTGACATTTATTAGCCAAAATTGCAATTGTTTATATATGCATTTTATCATTTTTCGAGTAATTTTGAGCTCTCTTATTCGAGTTTTTTTGTTTTTAAACTTATTTTGTTTTACATAACAATATTGTCGGCATTTAGATATGAAAAAGTGCCTACCATTAATTTAACTAAAGGCATACGTGTTATTTTAAATAATCTTTTTAAATAACGATTTTTCGTAATTTATATTAAACAGAGCATCTAGTTACATAAATAGTTCTAAAGTATATTTCCCTTGAATTACATTAAGATTTGAAATAAATTTATTTTCTATGGGAATTGTCAAGGTGTTATATTCTGACTCTATGAAATAAAATAAACGTGAAGAGGACAGGACATATTATTTATTTTTTGACCAATAAAACTCATTCAATGATATAAGTTATTAAAATACATTTTTTATATTTTCTTATTTGTTAAAATCAAATAATATCAGTTTTTTTAAATTTAACGAATAGAACGACCAAACGTTTCCCGATGCAAATTGATGGCGAGCCTTGGTTGCAACCACCATGCAAAGTATGTCATAAAGCCGCGACTTATTCCGTTTTTAAAAAAACTATCTTATTGGCCGAAAATTATAATTGAATAATTAATTTTAATACACCTTCTTTTTCATTTTTTTCAGTTCACATTTTATAAAATGTATAGATAGGGCACGTTAATTAGGAGTATATTTTTGTTATTTATTATTAAAATATAAATTGTTTTAGTTTGGATTCTTTAACATTATTTGTTTTATTTAGGTAGAGAAACGATATATAAAATTAAATTATTTGTGACAATTTTTCTTTTTTGGCATATTAAATCTTAGTTGGCGAATTAAATATTATTTTTTGTTTAATTATTTTTAAATATCTATTTTACCTAGTCTTTTTTTACATGGCAGATTAATATAACGCTCAAAAATCGCGTCCCCATGCTCATGGCACCGAAATCCGCTATTCGACATTCTCTCTGTGGGTGTGGTTGGCCCATTCCCAAGATTTAGTTAAATTTTAAAAAATTGCAAATTTTATTTTCTTATTCTTGTGTTTCAAGTCGGGATATTGCATTTTAATATAAGTGCATGGCCCATACTCCAAATTTCAATAGTTTCTCATCAATATATTAGATAAATATTATAAGTTAAATTAACTTACAAAAAGTTAAATTGTTAGTTTAGCGTAAATTTTAAGTTTTAAAGTTCTTACACATCCGGATCCTAATTACGACTAGTTTTAATTAATATTTGCCCAAAGTTAAATAACAGAATGTGTTAACTTTTATTTAAAAAAATTAGCGAAAGAAAAGTCTTTTTAATTTTTTATAAGGATTGATGATATTACTTTTTTCTTCATATAAAAATGTATAAATTTTTTAAAGTATATATAAGTACAACCCTTTTTAAAGTTCCTTTATACCGCATGATTATTATATCTAAAATATTATTTGTTATAAAAACACTATACAACAAGTTATTGTTAAATATTATGTTACATTATTTAAAATTATTAATAAAAGTTTCAGTATTAATTTAATAACTCTGAGCGATAATATAACACAGGTCAACAAATATCAATGACCGTGAATTTTTTAAAAGCTTAAAAGAATATATACCCATGATGGCCTTATCTCATACATACATTTTTTCTCAGTTTCTTCCGACTTCGGCTCCTTACATCCGTCCATATCGAAAAAATGGCCTTTTTTGACCAAATTTACAGATTGAGAATACCCTAAAAAAATTTATAATTCTTTTTTTCATACAAAAATCTCTTGTAACTTATATTTATTATATTAAATAATGAAAAATAAAATTTCTTAGTATATCAAGCTCTTACATCAGCATTTAGATAATACAAAATATTTCTCCAAACTTAAATACACGATATATTATCAGTTTTTAATAAAATTTGTTTGAAGTTTGAATTTAACAGTTTAGCTGCTGTAAATATGCAATAAAATATTTTAATTTATTTTTGTTTTTAAATCTTATTTTTTTTTGACATTTTTTCTAAAATTTTCAATATTTATAGCTGACTAACTAAGTTTGATTAGAAGAAACGGTCTGATTTGAAAATGCCTAAGATTGCAGGTTTGATCTCTGTAGTTAACTAATAACTCTTAAAAATTTTGTTGAGTTTAATTATATGCAGGACCGGTTCGTGCTTATAGCACCTCTTAACATACTGTTGCCGCGCAAAACACATTCTTAGGGCACGTGCAAAGTGAGTTTTTATTTTCGTGAAATTTTCAAAATTTTGAATAATTTATTTTGTAATAAAACGCAAATTTTTAAAAAATTTGCCAAACTTAGTTTATGCACATAAAATGCTTTCCCTGATATAAAAAATTAAAAAATTAAAATTAAAATTTTACGAAAATAAAAACTCCCTTTGCACGTGGCCTTAAAAAAACACTGAAGCTTTATATTATTCACCAAAGCGCTTGGTCAGGCGTCGCTCAGATTGGCCATGTGGATAAACGGGCCTTGCGTAAAACGGCAATGTCCGAATCTAAAAAGTTTCAGCAAACTACTAAAAAATATAATTCTCTTACGTTACATTTTTTGAGATAAAATTTAAGTTGCATACAAGACTAGAAAATAACCTAATGTGTAAAACTAAATTTCTTAAGGTAAAAATTAACATTGTTAGAAAATTGACCTTTTTTTTATTTTAATAAAAAAACATATATAAAAAATACCCGACACGTAAGTTTTATAAAAATTTAACCTAGATATATAAAATGTTAAAGACATGAAATTTAGTTAAAATTTATAAAAATATGACACGTCTAAAAACTCATTTATGTCTTTGAAAAAATTCTATTGCCGACTTATTCCCTTTTTTGCAATCCTGGAGAAATTAAATTTAACATTATAATCAAGGATTGGAACTAGTTCCAGAACTCGGAACTCGGAACTCAAAGAACTCGTCTTTTTTTTTTGAAATGGAACTCGGAACTAAATACCAGGGTACTGGAACTCGTGGAACTCGAGTTCCGCTCGAGTTCCTTCGCGATTTATTTCAAATACCTAAAATTCAAACTTTTTTAATTGAATAAAAACGCATTAAAATTAATATTTTTCAAAAAATATATAAAATTTGAATAAAAAAACCTCATTTATTGTTTAAATTATTATTTGATTGCACACAAGCCTTCTAAAATTATATTTGTTAACGTAACATTTTGTTCATACATTCATAAATTTTCCTGCATTTTTAAGTTTTCAAGTTTTTGAATAAATTCTGGCATACCATGAAATTCAGCGGAATTTATAAATTTTATGAACCTCAACTTGTTAATGACCAATATCAATGTTCTTTGTGCAAGTCGTCAAATAAAACAACCTATATAACGGTAATTAATTCTATTTAATATTTTAAGAAATTTACTTCCAACCTTAAAAAACACGTAAAGTGTGTACATAAAGCAGAATATGAAAAGTTTTTAACTGTTACAGAAAGAAAAGAAAAATCCAAAATTACAACTCAAACCAAATTTAAGCAGACAAAAATCTTTAATAACTCCGTGCATCCATGTATGGAAGATTGCGTGGAGTTGGTTACTGTTCATGGCAGACCATTTGAACTATTTTCAGATGATGCCATGATTAGAATCATAAACAAAGCAAGCCCATCAGGAACTAATTTTAAACAGATTAATCCAAGTAATGTTAGAAATGAAGTTGAAAAGGTCAAATATATGCGAACAACTTTAATTGATGATATCAAACATAAAATACTAAGCATAAAATTTGATTAAAAAGTTAAATTTAATTGTGATTTTGGCTACTTAGTGTAAAACTTTTTATTCAATTTTTTTAAATAAATTTACTTTTAGCTATAAATTGCCAATACATCCATATGGATAAAATTCAAGTCCGAGTGCTGGAATGCAAAGAGGTCTATGACCAGCATAATGCAGTTAATATTTCCAAATGGCTTAAAGAAACTGTTTTAAATTACAATATAATGAAAACCCAAATATTATTGATAACTTCAGACACAGCCCGTAATATGAAAGCTGGAATAAAGAATTTTATGGAGCTTGAAACAAGTGAAGATGACATCTTTGACCCATTAGAAGGAATGTTACAAGATGAAGATGATTTAAATTTTATAGAGGATTCTTACGAGGTTTGTGAAATATATGATTTCAACTCATCAATCATCATTGATCTCAACTGTGCTGCACACGTGGTTCAATTAGCAGTTAATTCATTTCTAGTCAGCACACCTGAAATAATTTTGGCAATTAAGGTAGCAAGACAATTGGCTACTAAGCTTAAAAGCTATTTTATGCAATGTTAAAATCTCAAAATCTTCCTCAATCAATACTTATGCATCAGGTGAGATGGAATTGGACTTACACCTGCATTGAAAGATTGCTCAAACTACGACCGTTTCTTGATAATCACAAAAATATTTTAAATGAGTTGGAAGTTTCCAATGATATTTGGCATATGTTTCAAAGATTAGTCGAAACACTAGGCCTAGCCGCAATTTTAACGAAACACCTTCAGGCACAAACTTTAGACATCTGCAATTTTTTTACAAAATACTATTTCTGCAAAGCCGTGTTAAAGACCCATTCAACCGACTTTTCCTTATCCCTTTTGCATTTTATTGAACAAAGAGAATCCCAGCTTTTAGATAATGACATAGTCAATTGTGGGCTGTTTTTAGATAAAAGATTCTACTTTAAATTAAATAATAATAAATGCGAAAAAGCCAAAAAGTTTCTGAAAATAGTTCAATCAAAAGCATTATCTCTTCAAAGAAATGATTCAGTAAATCACGAGGAAGAAATTATTTTAGAATCTTCTGGAAATATGTCAGATCAATTTTCATTATTAGAGGATGTCTTAAGAGACGAAGAAACATTTTATAAACACGATGACTCAACTGCCCCTCTAATATATGAGCAATTAGATATAGAAATTTTAAAATACGAAAATTTACCGAAGTTTAAGGCGGATGAAAATATTAGAAGCTGGTGGGTAGCTAACAAGGCTGAGTTTCCGCTACTAGGAAACTTAGCTTTAATTTTTGTATCGGTCCCCTTGACCGAGGTGAGTGTTGAAAGATTATTTTCCTATTTAAGCTTTATTTTAGATTCCCAAAGGAATCGACTTAAGGATGATATTTTGAATGATATTCTTTTTGTTGGAATGAATTTTAAGCTTGATAAATAAATGTTTCCATTTTATATAGTTTAATTAATTATATGTGCAATGTCAATAAATTATATGTGCAATGTGTAATATATCTTTTTTATCTGTCTAGTAATTGTTTAATTATAAAAATAAAAAAATGGAACTCGAGTTCCGATATTTGGGTCTCGTCGGTACTTCCAAGAACTTAGTTCCAGCTCTTTCAAAAATTATCCTAAGAACTCGGAACTTAGTACCAGCTTTTTTCAATAAGTTCCAATCCTTGATTATAATCCTTCCACCACGTCGCCTCCGACCCTTAACTACATCTATTCGTCAACTAGCATTTTAAACAGGTAAACAATATAAGAAACAATACACCTCTTTATGGATGTAAAGGTAAAAAATGGGTCGGCTTTAATGTTTTTTTGAACCGAGAAATTAAAAGTTATAATTTACAGACATATGTTAGCATGCTATATTTTTTGTTTAAAGTTAGGCTTGCTTGACCTAGCCTTATAATAAAAATTAGAAGAAAGAGGTGGCGGGAATAAACTATTATTTTTGGTTTACATCTATTCGTTTACCCTGCCTTATTCACTTTTGCAGGTACCGCGTTTTCGTCGTGGAGTCAATAGCTCTGTTTTACAGAGACTACAAATGGTATTATATCTTCTCCCCCTGTCTCTTCTCACTCTTCAACACTATTGCTTTACTACCATATGTTAGTCCTGCCGGATCTTAATCGTTATTTTTTAACCGACTGAGTTAAAATGTTTTCTCAAAATACAGTGCGGCCGCTTTCTATTAGGCTCAATATAATTTCTCCGATTCTATTTATTCACCAGAATATTTTGATTTCTTTTTGACTCCCAAGCTCATATATAAAAATTCAATTTATAATATCTATATAATATTAGGTATTCCAACATGTAATAGATGACAATGATACTTTAGGCTATCTGGAAAACTTATTGACAAGAATTCCGAACACTTATAAAATCATTTTTTGACAAATAAAATGTATAGACATAAAATTTATTACCTGTAAAAAGGTTTAGGGGAGGATTAGCTATCTATCAAATGCACTTTTTCATAAAATTAACTAAAATTTAGATTTTAGCCCAGTCCAATTTATATGTTAACCTGCCTTAAAAGTTTTGGCTCTCCGGATTATTTTTTATAAAATGAACTCTCACCCGATCTTTTAGTTCTTCAAAAAAGTGTAAAGTACAAACTTTGTTGCCTACCTGACCAGGTGTATGAGAGAGCTGTTAATCTTTATATAGTGCTCGTTAATTTACCCCCTTTTGGGCAATCGTAAAATTATCTATATTCTAAATTTTTTAATTGAAAATATAAGTGTCTAATATCTAACCAAACCTTGCGTTGCTAATTTAATTGACTAAGCCATCAATCGCCAAGATTTATTAAGTCATGAGTATTTATAAAATCATACATTTAAAAATTAATCCTTAGCAATCGATAATATAATCATTTTTATGTTAATTAGTTTAAACCAAAAAGGTGCAAGGTACTTCAAATTAATAATTTGTGGACAATAAATAAAATATCTTTATTTTTGGATTGATGACCCTAAAACTTTAAAAATTGAAAAAAACTATGAAGTTATTGTCGTGCGCGTGCCAACGCGCACGAAGCTGAAGAGAATAAGAAAATATTATTATTTTTTTTAGTTTTTCAGTAGAAGTTTATTTGGTGGTAAAAAAAGAGGAAATTGTTTTGTGTTGGCTGAGTGCCGGGAGTAATCATGAGGAATCCGATGTTTTGATGCAATGAAATTAATAAATTGATTAAAATAAATATAAAAGTCTGAATAATATAAAGGTCTACAATTATTTATTCTTTATCCCAATGCCCCATTCCCCTAATGAAGATTAACGAACTTTCCCCCAATGATCAAATACGGGGATCATGGCAATATTAATACCTACCTTTGGCCCCCGGATAATAATAATAACTTTTCTCCTTTGGACCCCAGTATTCGTCATGTCTCAGTTTTTTGACTACGGCCACTAGTCTTTGGCGCAGTCGACAGGATTCTAATAATAATAACTTTTCTCCTATGGCGCGCATTTTGTCAATGACAGGATATTTAATAATAACTTCCCCTTTATTCCCCAAGTTACCTCAATGGCGCAGCATAAAAACCGTCTCATTTGGCCCCAAATCATGTCAATGATAGTGATATTTCATCTTGCGAACTTGTCAATGGAATATCTAAAAATAGCTATTATTCTAATAATTCGCTACAGGTAAATGCTTATCGTGATAAATTTAATGATCCGCCATTTTATTCTATGCTCCTTGGTGTTCGATGAAGATCCGCCATTTTATTCTTTGTTCCTTTGTGTGGAATCATGCGTGTAAATAATAATCAATCAACAGGAACATACACGGATCTGCTTGGTGCGAGTAATAATAAATAATAACAAATATATGTACAAACTTACATGCGGGGGAGTGAAAGATACGAACCGGAAAACTTCAACAGAATTGCATCATTATTAAGAATTAGGTTATATAAACTAGGCAAGGTCCCGAAATTTTTTTTTGTGATTTTAATAGACATAATGTTGATTTTGGCATGGATTGTGATAGAAATGAATTATGTAATAACAGATATTTTTCTTAAACATTTTAATTTTTTTAACATTTTAATTTTTTTAATTGGCCATTGCATCTAAATTTTATTATGAAAGAGTTATTTTGGGTCTTTGTAAAGAAGGGAGGAGGTGGTGTATTGCATAAGTCCAAGTACACACGCAACTAATTTCCATGTTGGTTTGGGTCAATTTAATAATATATGGATATAGTTTTAAAAGCCCATAAGAATTAGTTTTCTCGGTTTGTTTTGGGAGGCTAAAAGACTTCTGGTTGGGTGAAATGATCCCATAATTGATTTCTGTTTTTGGTTTATTTTGAGAGGCTAAAAAGACCTATGGCTGGGCAAAATGCCCGGGTTTTTGTCGAATGGGACAAGAAATGATCCCTGTTTTTTTTGGTTTATTTGGGCTGATGTATAAAATATTTGGGCTGATTAAAAATTTTGGGCTGATCTATGTTTTTTTGGGCTTTGTAGAAGACCCTAATAAAGAAAAATTCTGATAATTAAAGAATAAAGATATGCTTTTTAAATAATTATTTAAATTTGAAATATGTATGATGTAATATTATGTAACACAATATGCAATTTTAACTGTATATATTATTGTAATATTATGTAACCCAATGTTTTGTAGTGTGATTTCATACTAGCACTCGCCATGTTTCTTTTGTTTTAAATACTAATGGAATAGGTTTTGCAACTAATTTTGTTTAAGGCTTGTTTACATTTTGCCCTTTTTTAAGCGGTGAGGTGTCGTGCGCGTGCCAACGCACACGAAGCTGAAGAGAATAAGAAAATATTATTATTTTTTTTTAGTTTTTAGTAGAAGTTTTTTTGGTGGTAAAAAAAGAGGACTTTGTTTTGTGTTGGCTGAGTGCCGGGAATAATCATGAGGAATTCGATGTTTTGAAGCAATGAAATTAATAAATTTAAATATAAAAATCTGAATAATTGAATATTTAAAATTAATATAAAGGTCTACAAGTATCTATTCTTTATCCTAATGCCCCATTCCCCTAATGAAGATTAACATTGATCAAATACGGGTATCATGACAATATTAATAGCTACCTTTGGCACCGGGATAATAATAATAACTTTTCTCGGACCCCAGTATTCGGCAATGTCCCAGTTTAAAAATTTTAAAAAATTTTAAATTTTTTAAAAATTTTTTTTTCAAAATTTTTTAAAAACTTTTCTTCCAGAAAAACTATTTAAATGATAAAAAAATTGGTTTATGTATAAAAGCGTTCAATGTCAAAAGGCAATAATTTTAAAATTTTTCAAAAAAATGAACTGAGTCTGATCGCACCCGCAAGTAAAGAAAACGGGAGCACATTTTTTTATTTTTAAAACTTCCTTATTTAACAATAATTTAGTTCTGGTTAAAATGAATTTTAAATCGGTGATGCATGAAACGTCACAAGATAGGGGTGTTTTCTCGAGATCCTAACCTTAACCTTGTGGCGTATCCTGGTATCCTCGTGAGAGGATACGGGGGAAATGTTTTACAGCTGATTCCTTTGTTGTAGCTCTGCAAGGCTTGTTGGAGGATTATGGATTATATTTTGAAAAATGTTTATTAATTGAATTGGTTTTTGTTTATCTTTGGTCATTAAATAACATAACAATCTATAAAATAGGCTTCTTACATAATTATCCAATAACTTACTTCTTCCAAAATTATCCAATAACTTGCTTCTTCCAAAATTCTCCAACACAACTTGCTTTTTCCATATTTCTGCGACAAGCCTTTGTTGTAGCGCAGAGCTACAACAAATTAATCAGCTGTAATACATCCCGTATCCTCTCACGAGGAAAACGAGAATACGCCACATCTCCCGCCTTTAAAATCCTTGCCCAATAGTTGCAAAGCGGTAAGCATTCATCATCACGTTGTTGATGACAGTCGTGGCCCGTTTTGCAGTTCAAAACAATTAATTTGCATATGTTATTATGTGCATAGTTTGTTATAATAGTAATATGCGTACAAGTTATAATACAATAATAAAAAAATTAGACCATAGACAGAAGAATAAAATTGAGATCTTATTCTGATCCTTGCCCCCTTTTTTTCTATTAACTATATCAAGGGTGCCCAAAGTTTTTTCTTAATTTAACCTATTTATCATTTTATTTTCAACTACTCAAAAAAACTATCTTAATTTTTAGGCTGAGCATTAGGTATCCTCAACTCGTCTACGGAGGAGACCTTTACCCAAAAATTCCAAAATACCCCCAAAAAATTATTAATTATTTATCTTTATGCTTTTTTCCCATTTTATTCCTTATACTTTTTTCCTAATAATTAATTTCTTTTTACCCTATTTTGGTAATCAGGTAGAGATAATTAACACCTACTGCCTACCCCCTTTTTTATACAAAATTAATCTCAAAAGCCAATAATAAATATTTCAAAACCCTCCAATTTTATTTATTTTTTTTATAACCTTTTTTTTATCCAATCCCCTAATTTCCTCCAATCATTATTTTATTGTTTCTAAATACCTTTTTTTTGGCCAAATATATATTTTTTAAATCCTGTGTGTCCTATTGTCCCCCAATTAACTTTCTTTTGATTAAATAGTTATCAATTTTTCAACTCTTGTCCATGGTCCCTTATAAAAAAATGAACAAAAAAATTTAAATACAATTGTTATATATATTCAAATATATTATGTTTGTTCAAAATTTTAAAGAGCCATTAACTTTTTTTTACTAAAAAAAATGTATACAAATTAAGTATAATCAAATTTAAAACTTAATGAATAAAAAATATTATTTTATAGAAAATTTGTTAAACATTAACCCATTCACATAGACTTTATCAAAATTCACAAACTTAATAACGCAACTAATTTTGGTATTTCCAATATGCTTATAAAACTACTCTGGGTCAAAAAATGTTTTTACCATCAACAAATGTTTTTACCATCAACAAATAATATTACAGGTTTTCATCAGATATCTGTAAAGCTATTTGCCTTTTCAGATTTTACACGTTGTGATGCTCTTTTTTTTTCAATTAATTCATTGTAGGCATTGCTTTACCAAAAACTATTGAGGCCAGTAAATGAGTTTTTGATTTTACCATTTATGTTTGTGTCAATATATAAAATCTGCCCAAAGGACAAAAACTATTGCTGTAGATCACATTTTGCAGGTCTAATATGTGCTTTATTAGTCTTTAATTATGCTTATTTGTTAACCATCCTGTATCTTCCTATGATGGATTTTATTTGCTTTCAATCATATCACATTGAATGGATCTTCCAATAATATCAGATCACAATTGTAGAAAATTTGTTTAGATGTGTATTATTTTGCCCAATTGGATATCTTTTTGATTTGTCAACCTATACCAGTAATTGCACTTACCATTATTTCATGAATGATTAATTATTATCAAGGTATTGAATTCATCATGTTGACCACAAAACCAAAATTCGCAATAAATAAGTGTTGGTCTATATAATATCAATTCTCCAGCACAGGTAAGGTGACTGCGCCATTTGTTATGGTTTGAAAAAGGTTTATTAATTGATATGTTTTTTTATTTCATATAACAATAACAAAAATAGGCTTCTTCCATAATTCTGCGACAAGCCTTTGTTGTAGCGCAGAGCTACAACAAAGGAATCAGCTGTAATACATTTTTTCCCATATCCTATCACGAGGAAACGAGGATACGCCACAAACCTCTACCCTTAATCCAACCTCACTCAACAATCTGGCTAACTTAACATTAAATTATACAATCCGAACCTGAAGGACCTGATTTTAAAAATTTCACGAAAATAAAAACTCACTGGACGTGCCCTAAATCAAAACGCGAGCTTAATTTAATATAAATGGCGCCCAGGCAATGATGAAAATGCCTCTATATAACCATACTATTATCTTTTTTGAAATATAAATAAATATGGCCAAAAATAGTGTAAATATTACTTCGGTGTAAAGTAAATCAGGCATATTCGGTTTATTTTGCATCAAATAAACATAGAAAAATATGGTTAAAATGTCAACTATTTTTACTTTAAATTAAATTATCTCAAAAGTGCAATGCAAGGCCCTATTTAGAGCTAGTTAATTACACTAAGTTTTTTTCTTCCAAAAAAAATGTACAAACTTTTTTTTTGCCGCATTTGTTCTTTAGGTTTGGGTTAGACTTAAATTAGTTTATGATTAAGCTAGTTATTTTAGTATAAGATTAGGAGGCTCGATTAGAGATTATGACTAGGTTAGTTTAATTACAATAGGGAGCGTTCAGACTCAGTTCGTTTTTTTAAAAAATCTCAAAATTTTTAATAATTTTTAAAATTTTACCTTTTGACATTGAACGCTTTTTTCCAAAAAGTCGCCAATTTTTGTTATTAGCATTTAAAGAGTTTTTCTGAAAGAAAAGTTTTTAAAAAATTTTAAACAAAAAAATAAAATTTCAGAAAATTCAAAATTTTTAAAATTTCTAAAATTTTTCAAAAATTTGAAATGAGTCTGGTGCCCATATCAAAAATGTTGCCTAGGTCACGTATAAAGTGAACTTTTTATGTTAATTATTTTTAAATTTGTAAAAAAATTTATTGTATGATAGAGCCCATTTTTAGAAGTTAACAAAAATTTTATATAAAAAATTTGTAAAAAATAACAGTTTTTAAGTTTTTAATATTGCTCGAATAAAATCATTTTAAGAGGCCATATTCCTAAATCAGCAGCAATCTGAAGGCTGCTAAAAAATGTCTTACTTATTTTAAATGCGATTAATTAGATTTTTTAGCTGCCAACATAATTATCCTTACAATTATATTTTAATTTGATTTTAACTTTAGCTTCGACACATTTTAATTTCAACTAATAAACACCTTACTATTCACAAAAAAATTCCCAAAATTTAACTTTAACTTTAACTAAACAATAATTTAACACATGCCATTCAAACATGTGGTTCATACATATAGGTCGGGGAAGAGCCTTTATAAGACACTATACACAGCTGCGATCATATGTAGTTGACACAACAGGTTAAATCTCCTTAGTTTTTAAATTTTGGCTTAGCAATTATAATGCTAAAATAAGGTCGTGTATTTGTATTAGAAGATAACTGTTTGAAAAAAATGAATGGGTTTTTTGATTATGAAACTCTCCCTCCTGAGGTAAATAGTTAGACCGCTAACTTTTAATTTTTTATATAGATCGAAGAAGGAAATGTTGAATACAAGGTAATCTTTATTGATTTTTATTTTAGTTGAAATTAATTAATCCATCAAAGCTTAGGCTTGAGCAGCTTATAACTCAATTAAAATGGAGGTTACGTGAAGGAAATGGTGAGGCTTTGTATGAATTAGGTGTAGAGGATCATGGTTTTTTTATTGGTAAAAATTTTTTTTTCTCATTTTGAAATTTATAGGTGGTAGACCTATGATTAAATACACAAACATTTACATAATAAAATTATAGTGTTTTATTAGTATTACTGGAAAATATTAACTGCAGAATTTTTACACAGTGAAGGTGATCAGATTAAGACTACTGTTTGTTTATTTCAAATTTTTTTAAGACATACCATAGGCTTGTTTGAAGAAGTTTTAAAAATTGAGATATTAAAAATAAAATTAAGTTTTTTAAATTTAGTTTATTATAACATTAATCTTGCTATAATAGTTGCAAGGTTAATTCTTGTTATATTGGTAAGAACTATTTTAAATACAATACATTCAATTATAAATTTTTAAAGCATAATGTATTTCAAATTTTAAGACATATGTAATGAAGTTTTTATTTAGGTGAGTCTTAACGATAAGGATTAACTTATGGTGAAATATTAAGGTGTAGTTTAATTTTTAGAGGTAGTAAAAATATATAATTTAACTATGAAAAGGACAATTAATTTTTAAAAATGGTTAAATATTAAAATAATGGTATGCAAGTGTCAATTTTTGTTGCTTGTTGATTATAAAATAATGTTTAAGCACTAATTATTATAAAACTATTTAATGTAATAGTATTTGTAAAGTTATAAGCAAAAATAAATAATTTTAATTACACAATAAATTGATTTTTATTTTAATTTTAGTTAATCATGGGGTTATACGATTCTGTAAGCAAAAATTGTCATTTACCTCTATAATAGCATAAATTTTTTGCTCAACTTGCTTTTTCTGCTCCTCTAAACGCTTTTGGGTTTAAATGTTTAAAGCTGGCTGTCACCATATAAATTTAAAAGTTATAAAGAGCGCAGAAAATAGTAATTTGCTTTTTTCTAAATTTGTTAAAAACTTAAAAATGTTATTAAATTAGGATTAAAGCACAAATTGTTTTTGTCATCATAATTTAAACTATATAAATTGCTTGCGAAAATTAACTTACGAGTTTAACTTTTAACCAAAACGTCTTGTGGCAAATCAAAAATAAAATCTATTAAATGCTTAAAGAAATATTAGAGTAAGTAATATTATTAGGTTGCTAATTTGGTAAGCTTAAAAGATAAAATATACTGAAGCAATGTATTTAGGATCAATACGTCCTTATATGCAATAGTTTAGAATTAAACCAACTCGGAGGGGGGGGGGCGCTTAACACATATTTTTAATCATCCAGCGTTACTTTAATTGGTACCTGGTAGAAATATTTGATTAAAATTTGATTTAATTCGTAAATAATTAAGCATAATAGGTCTTAAACTTAGGTTTAAGTTCGTCCCTCCGAAATCATTTTTAGCCCAGCATAGTACACCTAGTCGTTTTAATTATATTAACGGAAAATTAAACGTTTTATGATATTTTAAATATAAATAATGTGGACAAACGAAAGTTTTGACAGCAATTTACCTTAAAACCATTAACAAAAAAATTAATTAAGCCATCGTATCGGCACCACCCTCTTTAAAAAGTAGCTCACTCGGACTACCTGGTTTTATGACATGATCAAGATTAGCTAACTTAGAATCGGACTCGGTGAGAAACGACTATTTAAAAATTCAACATTAGAGAAGCCACATGTTATTTGCGTTTTAAGTCATTTGCTGGTTGAAATCAATTATAAAGGTCGCCTCCTTAGGACTTACATAAATCATGGACCGGTCTAAATTTAATTATAACGGCAAAATTGTGAAAGTTTAGGTTTTTGCATTCAACTAATTTGGTCCATGGTTAATTACGTATTTATATTTAGTTAAATTTAACAGTGCAGTATATTGTTTAGTTTTAAATTACATACATATGATTAATTTAATAAAACCTTTTAACACAGTTACTAAGGTCGTTAAATTCGTTTTTTAAATAATTTACAACCCAAGTGGCCCTGCTTGAGCCACTTTTTTGTTTTGGAATAATTATTATTAAACCTTAAAACTATTCTAGGACTCTCTAAACACGATCTTGAACGGTCCAAAGCTACGTTGCAAAAAATGGCAGATAAACTTGGTGCGAGCCTTCAAATTTTGCGGGAAAAAGTTGTCGTACCTCCTTGTGGTGTCACACCCTCGACTTCCACTGATATTTTCATGGACAGTCGTTCGATCATTCCCACAAACAACTTTTCCTCTCTCGCCTCGTCATTTAATGGGGGAAACCATGACAAGGCAGGGGAAGAGAAGTATGTTTGCGAAATTTTGGTTCGAATGGTGTCAGATGATCAACCAGTAGATATATATATTGTTATTGTCTGTTTTTTGCCAACAAATTGATAAAAAAATTAGAAGTATTTTCCTTTATTAATGACTATTTTGTCAAAGCTTTATTTATTATTTTTTCCGAAAAGCGCCTGTATTTTTGCTTTTTGCGTCAAATGTTTTTATATCAGCCTATTTTGTATAAAGCGAGTTGCAATAAGATTTTAGAGCATAATTTTGTGCTATTCTTTTTTGTCATTAATCATTTATGTAAACTGATTTGCTAGGAAGCTACATTATCTTTTTTGGCTAGATTAATTTTTATAGTTTTTGTAAACAATTATACTTTGATATTCAATTTCTGGATGATATTTAGTTTATCGACATACGGTTGGCCGTGCTTGGTAACCATAATTCTGGAAAATCTACTCTCATTGGTGTCCTGACCCGCGGTGAGTTAGACGACGGGGCGGGCCGGGCTCGGTTAAGTTTGTTCCGACATGCCCATGAAGTTGAATCGGGCCGAACCTCATGCATCAGCATAGATATTCTAGGATTCAATAGCGAAGGGCAGGTGGGTTATTTTATTTTTAATACAAGTATACCTTTTTATTATAATTGCTTATCAAATTAATGAGGAAGTTTTTTTTTAACAATTTTGAAATGACAAAAAGTTCCATAGATTACTCATTTAGAGCTAGGGTAATTGCATTGCCATTAATTACTAAAATATACAGTTTATCTGGCAAAAGTTTCCTAAAGTATTGGTAAGTTTTTTTGCTATGCATTTCACCTTAATTGTGAACATCATGCAATATATAAATTTTCGAACTCATATAGCTCATTAATTACGAAAGTAATCGAACGGTCGAAGAAATCTACGAAACGTCAACCAAACTCATAACCTTTTTAGACCTTGCCGGGTTTTACAAATACCAAAAAACTACGTTGTTTGGGCTCACTAATTATTCCCCGGACTACGTTATGCTTCTCATTGACAGTACCACTGGGTTAGGTATCACTTTTCCGTTTTTATTTTGTTCAATTCGAAGCGAGGAAATTAACATTTATTGATATATTTATAGTAACTATAGGCAGAATTGTACATAAGTTTATTTAACGTAGTTTCTTTAGCGGGAATCAGCTCAGTTGGATAATAAACTTTTTTTTTCAAACAAACCTATATGTGAATCTTTTAGTTGGCACATCAAAGGAGCATTTGGGTCTTGCGTTGGCCTTAAATATGCCTCTCTTCATACTACTTTCCAAAACTGATCAAAATGATGAACATTGTGATAGCTTTCAAGCCCATTTCACGCAAACTGCAAATGGCAATATTGTAGTGAATTATAATGATAAAAATATCGGCGATAATAGTAATACTTCAAGAAGCGTCCACAAACTTAAGGATGTTTATAAGGCCCTTGAAAATATGAATAAAATTCCATTCCTTATGACCGACGTGAATCAAGTTCACACTGCGGCCTATAACATGCCATTAGGAAACGTCGTCCCTATCCTAGAAATATCATGTGTTTCCGGTCACAATTTGGATTTGCTTAAACAATTTTTACAACGCCTCCCGGCTAAAATGCATGGTTACAAAACGGTGTCTAAACAGTCTCTTTCAACCGTCCCCTTAATCAATGGTGATTTATCAAACCAACGTATACCACCTCGTGGTCAACCTAACTTTAAGGGAGTTGACGGTACAGATGGTTTATTTTTTGCACATTTTATAGGTATTAAAAATTTAATTTTTATGAAAAGTTTTGGATGATCAGTTTTTTATGATTTATTTTAAAGCTTACTATCGATTGTTTTTCAGGTTATTTAGGTAATACGTCTATTAAATACCTATGGAATGCTAAATTAGGCAGTAGTCATCTCTCACGTTTTAGCTAAGGCGACGTTTAAAGTGAAGTTTCGTTAAGTTAAAATTAATAAACTGTTCTATTAGGTTTAGAAGGGTAAAATATCATATGAATTTTTATTTGGAAATATCTTTTTTTTTGTAATTCGACAAACGGAGAAAAATGTATATAAATGTTTTAATATGTTGTAGAACGTGCCCTTAATAGCAAATGTTCATTAATTATTTAATAGATTTTTATCATTTTTGGCAACAGGTAAGAAAAGAAAAACTGGGCTTGAAGAAGGTTTTACCAACGGTCACACCTTCAATACTCTCGAGAGTCCACAAGACAATACTTTGACTGAGTTTTTGGTACCGTCCAATTATTGCTATATTCATTTTTAATATTGTAACTTTATAATGTGGATATTAACAGATATTAGATGTTTTTTGTGTTATATAATTCGGTGCTGGTTCAAAATCATCACGGTCCGTTCAATTTTTGTTTCACAATTTCAGTCAAATATTTTTTTACCTATTCTACAATAATTTCCAAAAAGTTTTAAGATTTGTTTATTAACATTTTAAATTGATACTACTATCTAGATTGATGAAGTTTTTACGGTTGATGGGGTGAGCGGATGCGTAGTTAGTGGGATATTGGACTCGGGCGTTGCTGAAGAAGGTCAAACTGTGTTGGTGGGCCCATTTGAGAATGCTTCATCTGTTCGAATCAATGATAGTCAAAAGGGCGATGGCTTAAGCGATGCAACTTTTAAGTCTTGCGTTATAACTAGCATTAGGCGGTATACTTTAGACATTTCAAATACAACTATTATGAGCGTTCCATGTAAGGCCCTCTCAGTTTTAATTTGAAAAATGACTAACGGGTCCAGGGTTTAAAGGCATTTTGTATTTGCCGTTTTGGCGTTCTTGGTTGAACGCGTTAAATACGAATTTAAATGTATAGGTATTTAAATTTATTTGTTATTACAAAATCAAATTAATTACAAGACACGGCCTTATAAAATTTTTTTTCAGTCAGAACATGTATGCCTCAACCTGCGAATGTTTATGGGCTTTATCGATTTTATTTAAATTGAATTTCCATTAGTTTGTTAGGTTAAATTTTTAAATTTTAAAACAAGTGTATAATTCCTTATATAATAACACATTTGATTTTTTATAATATTTCACTTTTACATTTGATGGCAAAGTCACATTTATAATAAATATGTTGAAAAAAAGGAAACTATTTTAATGACTCCTACACAGTGTTTAATAAAAAAAAAGTCAGCCGCAGTGAATTCCTCACTTCTAGTGAATGGTGAGGAAAGAAAAAAGTGAAATTGAGGGAATTTACTTTTTCACGGGGGTGAATAATATTCAAATTTAAAATTTTTATTTACAAAAAAATGAATATTCCTCTATCTAATAAAAAAGAATTCATTTTTTTTGTTTTTGGTAAAACGGAGTTTTGATAGTATTGATGAGCCTCTTTTCTTTTTTGTTCATTATGGAATTTTTTCAAATGAGTCGGAGTGAGGTACTCCGGGCATTTTTTGGAAAACTTTATATGGCCAAACTCTTGTTTGTTATTTTTACATTTTGTTATAATAATTAAAATTTTCATAAGTTTTTTGAACCTAATTTATTAACTTTTGAATAATATTTCCTTAATTTGGTATTCTTGGGTACTAAATGCCGTTTTTAATTAATCCACACTCAAAAGCTTAACAATGTAGAAATTCCAGATTTTTACTTTTCAATTGAGTTCACTTGGTTATTCAGCTTGTGCGGAGAAGCCATTTGAGCTCATTTGAGGGGAAAAGAAACAAAATGCATTTTTTGAGAATTATTCATTTTTAAGGAATTTTTTTTGAGGTGAGTTGCAAGAAAAGGAATTTTTTTTTTCATTTGAACTTTTTCAAATAAGGGGGGGGGGGGGTAAAATGGTAAAGAGTTGAGTTCAAAATATGGCTAATTTTGCCAAACATTTTGAATAATTAAACACTGCTCCTACATTTAAACAAAAAAACAAAATAAAATATATAAAACTACTTATTTTTTGTGCCTTTTACATGGTGTTAGCGTTGCTCTTGCATATTTGTTTTTCTCCCTCTCTACTTGCCGATATAAATCGACAAATAAATTAAGGAAATTTAATAGTATTGAAGGGAGAGAGAATGTGAAATATGTATGAACCACTTCAAGACAAAGCGCTTAATACAGAGAAAAAAATTACTTTTTTTATTGTTGATTCATTTTTATAAACTATTTTCCATGAATTTCACATTAATTTTTAAAGATTGTTTTATTATAGATACAACCGTATCCGGAGAAGCCTTAAACGCGGTGATTGCGCCACTGTTGCCCTTAAAATTGTAGATCCCTTTTCTGATTATTCCATCGACTCCATAGCACAATGTAACATTGAAAATCAGCAGCTTTCGCTATTTGCCAGCCATAAAATGCAACATTCTCATACATTAAACAATATCAATAATAGTAACAATAATCATAACAATAGTGATAAAGATCTCAATCCTCAAAACTCCATTATATCAATTGATAGCCAGAATGATTTCAAGGATTCAGAAATCTCACCTCTCTTGTCACTTCGCAAGGTGGCTTACATTTTTAGTTCATAGGAAAATTTAATGCCTTCTTTTCTTTTAAATATTGTTTTTTCTTTATATAGGTGGTGTTATACTTAAGATAAAGGTCGCGATAATTTATATTAAAAAATCTTGTTGAAGCTTTTTTAGTTGTTATGAAAAATACTGTTTTTTTTGTTTGCATATTATAGTTTTTTTGCAAATTAAACCAAGCAAGCTTTATTATAGAGCAAATTTGCCGCCTGTCCTTATACAACCGCTTGTTTTTCTTACGGCATTTACACATGTGATTAAAGCCAAATTTATACCTTATTAACTTTTTTGCCTTGCGAAATTTTTCTCGCTTCAAATTCTAGATAAGGTCTTCCTATTTGTTATTTATTATACACGCCGATATTTTTTAGCATATTTTTGAATTAGGGTATGGTGCTTTTACATCCCAACTTAAACCCTATTCCCACGATCAAATTCGAAGCTCAAATCCATGTCCTATACCATCCCACATGCATTACCAGCGGCTATCAAACTTCCGTATTTGTTCGAAATATTCGACAAACTGCCGTAATTGAATCGATTGTCACGGTAAAATTTTAAGGCTTTTTATTTTGGTTGATAAGGTCACGTGCATAGTAAAGTTTTGTAAAAACTATTTATTTTACATATATTTTTTTTCTATGTCTACATAATAAATAATGACGTTAGATATATAGACTTAAACAAATTATTTATTAGTATTAATTTTTTTGTATATCCTTTAGTTTAAAACGTCATTTTGTCGAAAATTAAACTTGAACGATTTTTCTCCCTTTAATAACATAGGATATATAAATTACGCGTTTTTTATTTGTGAAAAAACAAAAACTCACTTTGCACTTCCTAAGGTACGTTAAAAAACGGTGATATTTTGTCGTGAATATAATAATTATTGCGGCAATAGATGATTGCTTTATAAATTATATATTAATTTTTATAAGGCGCATATTATTGTAGTTTTACAAACAAGTTTAAGATTAAATATATACATATAAATTTGTTTGACTTTTATTTGTTCCCATGCAGAACCAACTCCAGACTGGCCAATCAGGTACGGTTGTTTTTAGGTTTCTCCGGCATCCCGAATACCTGAAACTTGGCTCGAAGCTTATTTTACGAGAAGCCTCGATGCGAGCTATTGGCCATATTACAAATTTATTTTTGGTCACCCAATAAAATACAAATTATAGAATTTTTTTTCAAACTGTTTATTCAAAATTAATAATTAGTCCCTCACACCTAAATTTTTCTAAGATTTCTTCCCGTAAAGTGCAATTTTTTGATACATACATTGCCACATATTTAATTAGCCACTTGAAGCTTGTTTTAAATTTTTAGAAAATAAATCATAAGTTAGAATAAGCAAATATTTTATTCTTTTTAACTGCATGTGGTCTAGTCAACTCTTTTCCATTCGATTTTTAATGTAATTTATGCATGACTGCTATTATATTTTTAATTTTTATTTATGGATTTTAGATCTTAATTGATATATTGGGGGTCAATAAAAACTTTCTATTCGTCGATTATTTCATAATCGTGCTTGAGCTAAATGTTTTAGACTAGACAACAATTTTGTTGATGATATAAAGTTTGTAATTAAAAAATAAGAATGAAAAACAGTAGCATTTTTTTTAATAAAGCTCTAAAATTGATGTTGACGCTTTTAAAAAGGGCATTTTTGGATATGAAAAAAATGATTATTTTCTTATTTTATTTGACATTTACTCGTATTATATATATTAGTCACGGCATGTATAAAAAGAAACACAAAATAAACCGCAAGCTGCCTTATTAAATAAGAATTGTGTCTAAACATCCATAGATTTTTTAGACAAATAGTTAGTTTTACATTTTTCATTAGCACATTAAACCTTCTGAAAACCCGAAAAAAATTTGTCTTTTTTTTCTTATCTCACTCCGACAGTTTTTTTTCTTTTGGAAAAAGGGTCAAAAGAGAAGCGCTAAAATCTTTGATCCCCTCATTTATCTTTCTTGGCACCCTATCTGTATCAAATCACAGAAAGAAAAGATTACATTAGAAGATTCCTTTGTCGCAGCAGGTCCTGTTTCCTAATTTTCTTATAAGATTTTTACCAACCAAAAAAAATATAAATGTTTCTAAAAAGAAACTTATACCGCACTCGACGTATAATTTTATTATTTATTCCTATTACGGAGTTCTTTTTATATTATATTTAATAAGAAAGTAAAGTAAAGCGCCTCTCCCACATTTTTTTCCCCGGACTTTTTTAGTCCGTTTTTTGGCGTTCTTTTTTTTGTGATGACCTCAAGGAACGACTTAAATTGGCAGACCTGAAAAAAAAAACGAAATACACACAAAAAACTGTTTAGCCTTTTTGCCGCCAAACCATTTTCCCGGCACATTTGATCTTAACTCTCTCTCTCTCTCTCTTTTGCTTATATTATTATATTAAGGAATCTCTTTGAATATTATGAAAAGATGGGATTTTCTTTCCAACCTTTTTTTTTGAGAATGTCGGGGATTATAACTTGTGCATATAGAAGAGGGTTAGTGGAAAAATAAAATGGGAGAAATCATTTTGTGTAATATATTTTTGGATTCTCCCGTAAGTGTGGGGTCCGCTTTGTTAATCAAATCTTTTTTGATTCGTTGTGAGAGGAGGAGGATCTGTTTGAAGTTGAGAGATAGCATTCCTCTTGCAAAGAAATAGATGGTTCACATATTAAAAACTTCAAAAAAGATGCCGCGTGTGACCCTTAATTTTGTGTTTAGTGATATCTTTTTCTTTTGTCCATCGGAAATGAGATTCAGCTGAGAGTCTTGAAGAGGCTCCTTTTTTTGAGGTCTAATAAGGGGTGACGGTATTATTTAATCACAAGGTTCCACGAAAAAATTTGGTATTCTTGTTTTGTCACTCACTGATTTCTTGCCTTAGTTTTCTACTTACAATCGATTAAGTAAAAATGTTTAAATATGATTGAATCTATAAGGAAATTTAGGTAATTTGTACGGTTAATGGAAGTTTTTATGTTTCTTTCGACATAAAATCATATGTCGTCAAAACATTATTTTGTTTTGAAAAACTAATTATTAATTTAACTTGCAACTTTATGGAAGATCTTAATTGCATCTGACGGTGGAAAGGTAAGTGTGTTGTATTATTTTTTAAGTATTGAGTATAAAACAAATGTTCTCAAATTCAGAACATCACCCTATTTATTTCTTTTTCGTTTAAATCCTTTATTGGTTGAAATTTGTCAAAAGTCACACTGCACTTTATTTGTTGGTTCAGAAACTGGTATAAATATTTTTTTAATTAAGTCGCTTAATTTTGTTGTAAAATAAAAATTGAAAGTATAATATATCTCTCTATTAATTTATCATCACGATTAAATCTACCACATCACAATTCTAAGCTCATTTGTTTTATTTTGTTTCAATTGAAAAACATAGCGCTTGGAAACAAAGCGAGTCATATCAAAAAAGTATGAGAGAATGGCCAACACTGGCATCCGTTATTATTGTTTTTTATGTATCTTATTGACTTAATATTTTCTTTTTCATTTAGCAGTGAAAAGCAAGGTTAAAAATTTAGATTGCTTTTAAAAAATTAAGATACAATTCTAATTTTTTTTCCATAGTTTTTTTTCTTTACCAGTTTTTAATTACCAGTAAAAAGTGCAACTTTTGTGTCTTTTGCGACTGACCAAACTTATACTGATATATGTATGAACGCTAAAGAAAACTTACAAAAAAAATTAAGTGTTCATAGAAATTTGTCGATATGTAAAACCGCTGAAAAATTTGGTAAATTACAATTAATGGGAAAATACAGAAGTAGTTTGGCAAATTCAATAAGATCGATTTTTTTATTTTAGTGTGTCAGCAAAATTATTTTACATGTTAATATGTCGTAAATATATGTTAATTTATATAAAATTTTTTAAAAGTGAATAATAAACTTCTGTTAGTTTTGTTATTACCGGTTATTATATTAGATATTTCAATTAATTAACTAGGTCTACAAAATTTTCTGTTTAAAATCAAGATTATTACTATACTATCCTCTTTTATCATTTTTCATGAGGCAAGCTATTAATTAACCTGCTAAGTATTCAAAAAATGTCAACATATTTTTTGCGACCCCGAGAGTCAAAAAATAAAAAAAACTAATTGACAATAAATTAATTCAAACTTTTACTAATATATTTAGAATTAACATTTTAATATTTTAATTCAAAAAAACTAATAAAATTACGCTTAACAGATCGCCGCCACTTTTAATATTTTCTCGCAAATGTGTAAATATTGATATAAACGCAATTTCCGGTCTGGCTCGCTAAAATTTTTGCCTGACTCACATATTTTGTGATCATTTCACCCGTCAGCTAATTGTAAGATATATGATACATCCCCTTTATTTTTTACAAATAAATTAGGTGAATCGAACAAATGATAATAATGGGATCTATCTATATTCTGAATAAACATACTTTAAAACAGTAATTTACATTATAATTAAAAGGTGAAATGTATTCAGAATGACTTGGCCCGATTTAAATTTTTAACTATATCCCGGTCTATCCGTTTGTCGCTTAAACAAAAAGGAATGTTAGATAGTTTACGCAAAAAAATATTTTTAATTACTTTTTAGATTTTAATGTTCAAGGGTTAAAAAACGTGGGTAAAATATTGGCGGAATGGAAAAACGCATGAAGGACAGATAGTTTTGTAACCAAAACATGTTGCCCTATTGGTAAAACCTATAAATAAAATATTTGTGAAAAATTTAGGTAATTTTTATCCAAATATCAAGGGGAAAAATATCATATATCTTAATTAAATCCAATGTATGTATTTATACCCTTCTTAATTTAGACCAAAATAATATCTATCATAGAGGCTTGTATTTTAAACGAAATATGGACAAAACCAAAATAAAAATAAACATCCTCTTTGAATTTAAATCACATATAGTTTGGGCCTTTGTGAGAAAGCGAAAAAAAAGAAAACCGAATCTATTTTTAATATTTAAACACCCAAATAAAAGAAAGGAATAAATATTGTCAAACTTAATATTCAAATACCAAAAAAAAGAAACCTAAGTTTAGTAACGTGGATTTGTAATTACAGCTCCTAGAAAATGACCCTGCACAAAAGTATTATATTCACGCTTTATTTGTGATAAAGAAAGTCTTTTTACCTGGGAATCGATATATGGGCTTAAAATTGCCTTGGTCTTTTTTGGCAATACTTGTTGTTAGATGAAATTTTTGGGTTTTTTTTTTTTTTTTTTTTGTTTTTTTGGGGGGGGGGGGGGGGGGGGGGGGGGGGGGGGGGGGGGGGGGGGGGGGGGGGGGGGGGGGGGGGGGGGGGGGGGGGGGGGGGGGGGGGGGGGGGGGGGGGGGGGGGGGGGGGGGGGGAGGGGGGGGGGGGGGGGGGGGGCTTGTCGGGCATTGATAGTTCAGGAAGCTAAAATTTGGAAAGACTGCAGGATACCTTGGCTCTGTCACCGCCCCCCTTCCCCCATATATCGCAGATATTTATCTGAAGATAATTTTGCATGTGGTTAAACTTTTCAAAAAAAAAACTATCGTATTAGCCCGTGTAGTCCTTATTACATTTCCTGGCAGGGCCCTCACCAGGAGGTGGGGCAATGAGGTAGCAACCTTGCGAGGCCTCCGCTTTTGACACAAAATCTTTTTTTTACGGCAGTTTTCCATAAAAGGGCAGATTTTTGTAATTTGCTCTCTCCTTTAGAGAGTGACTAACATTCTACAGTGGAAACTGTTAGATAACTGCTTCCCTTAGGCAAAATCATTTTTCCGCCATCCCACTTCACAAATCCTGATTTCGGCTCTGTTTCTTGGCTATAAAGCTTCCTCCATTTTACGGTACAAAAAATAGACCAATTTAGGTTCCTATCAGTAGTAACCTATTTAATGAAATGAAAAATACCTGGCATAACAAATCGTACTGTTGCACATAAATCTAACAAATCTATATCACTAACCTCATTAAACAACTTACAATTCCTAGCAAACAGCTCAATGAGAAATAGGTTTAGCGGATGTGTCTTAAGATTAATTAAACACCTTTGGACAATTTCTTTGTAATAAACAATCATTTTTTTTCATAGCAGCGGCAATTTCTTTTAATCTGCTACATCTCTCGTCGCATATTCTATTTAATAATATATGACAACGGTCCCGATAACTTGATAGGTGATATTTTTTTGGAAGGGGGAAAAAGAGGAAATCCATTTAAAGCTCCGGGCATTTCTAACTCTTAATTTGATTTTTGGTTATATTCATAAACCACGCGTTAAACACTTGAAACGTTAACACTAAGAGCAGTTAAAAAGGTCTTTGTGTTTAACAATTAGTCATTATTTGACACGCCAAAATTCCAAAGATACTTTTTAAATTTTAGATAGATTGCAAAATTACCAAAATTTTAATTTAACGTTTATCAATATCTCGTTTTGCCCGTCAATATCTTGATTTAAGACTCCAAGACTTTTAATAAGTGATCGGCTTAGAAAGCTCAGTGACAAACATTCGTGTCTTACACGCAGGAGTTTTGAGTTCAAATCCATGCAGGAGGCTTTTTTATTCGGAAAATAGTAGACATACCCAACCACTTTAAAGCTGCTATGGCCTGCTTAGGCAGTAGACCCTAAACGATATGCCAAAAGTGAGAGCCTAGGCTGAAAACCTAGGTCGCCGGCGTGCGAGCAAATCTTACTATTTATGTCGGTAACTTTGCTGGGGTTAAAAGAGTCAAAGCACAAATCGGGTATGGCGCCCCTATAGGGAAAAGGTAAGGAAAAAACCTTTAACACAACTGTTTCATTAATGAAAATTTCGCAAAAGTGAAGAAGGTAATAAATGATGGGCGAGGATTTGTGTTCGGCCATTAATTAAAAATCATTTTTTTAACCGATTATACCATTATAATGTATTTAAATTTTTAGATTGGGACGCTCATGCCTAGCTTGTTTGCCTATTTTTCATTAAGAATCACGAGTTATGGGTTAATTAATAGACCTTTTTTGTATCGGTGATTATAATTAACATTGAAAAGCTTGTTAACATTGATGAAAGGTTAATAATAAATTTACCTTAATGTTTAAAATTCTCAGAAATTTTAAAGGAGATGTCCATTTTTGAGTATAAGGCTCATTTAAATATCAGAGAATTAACTCTTCCCAGATAAATATTATTCGATAAAAAGATGTAGAAAAGATAGTTTGATAGTCGTAGGTTTAATTGCACAAAATTGTAATTCTTTAGCCAAGGATGAAAACGCAACGAATCCCTTACTCAAGGGCGTAGCAAGTTGTAAAGCTTGGGGGGGGGGGGGGGGGGTGGGTCGTGCCATAGTGTTTTAGTTTGATTTGAAATCTACTGATTCTTATGATTGTTTTTTAATTTTGCTTTTTAAAATTTTGAGTAATCATTGAGGACTTTTATAAATAATGTTTATATAAACAAACATATATGGTATTAAGAAAATTATATTATTGATATATTATATGCAATAAATTTTTATATTAACGATACAATTATGTAATGAAATTATATAATACAAATATTTAACTAGTATTTTAATTTGTGGGGAAGGGAGATTTTAAATTAAATATTTAAAAATATTTTAAATGTAATTTAATTTTATATTTAATTGGTATTTTAGTTTGGGAAGGGGGGGGGGGGGGGGAATATGCACTAAAAATTTTTAGTTTGGGTGGGGATATGGCATGCTTGGAGAGGGGGGGTGTGTTTCATCCCCAAACCCCCTCCCTCTCCTACGCCAATGCCCTCACTAACATCTAATCAGGCAGGCGATAAACATATTTTAAATATAAAAACGTAATTTATGTTATTTTTTATATTTTTAATTCAAAATTATATTAATTATTTTATGTTAAATGTGGACGAAAGCTATGGTTTAGTCGTAAACACGACCGAGTATTCGTATAACGTTTTTAAAGCAAACCCATAAAAGTACATCTTAAAATAAGACACCAAAAAATGTCTTAGGACAAAAAAGCGGTAGCGATGTGATAAAATGCCATTCTCGAAACAATGTTTTTGCCATGTTAAATTAGTAATAAACAAGCTCGGACCCCCAAAATGGTTAAAATTTGGAATAAAAAAAGTTTTTATAATACACAGGTCAACAATTTTTTGAGAGTTATGAGTTAACTACAGAGATCAAACCTGCCATCTTAGGAAATATCAAATCCGTTTACCGTTTTTCTTAATCAAACTTAGTTAGTCAGTTATAAACATTGAATATTTTGGACAAAAAGGTTAAAAAACCAAAAAGATTTAAAAAAAAATAAATTAAAATTTTATTTTAGCATATTTACAATAGTTAAACTGTTAAATTTAAACTTCAAATAATATTTTCATTAAAAAATGATAATATATCGTGTCGTATTTAAGTTTGGACGCGAAATATTTTCTATCATCTAAATGCCGATGTAAGAGCTTGATATATTAATAAAAAAAATTTTCTATTATTTGTGATTAAAAATATAAGTTACGAGGGATTTTAATATGCAAAAAAGATTTTTAAATTGTATATTTAGATCTGTCAATTTGGTCAAAAAAGGCCATTTTTTGTTAAACGGATATAAGGAGCCAAAGATGGAAGAAACTAAGAAAAACGAAAAACATATATGAAATTAGGCCATCATGGGGATGCATTCTTTTAGGTTTTCATAATAATCTTGTTTCTGACATAATTATTTGTTGACCTGTGATATATTACCCGCTAAAACAGAAAGTTAGAATTTATAGCCTTAGAATACTAAAAGTAAAGACAGTTAAACAACTTAAAAATAGAGCCATTTTGCAATCGTCTCACTAAGTTACCAGATTTAATAATCATAACCAGAAGAGGCATATAGTATTTTAATTAACCTCGAGGTGTAAATATAATTGAGATAACAACACTGAATTGGCCATATATGCTTACAGAGGAAATATAATTTTTTAGAAGAATAACACCACTAACAGTTAATTCTGTTGATAGCCAATAAGTTATTTTTTTGTGAACGTATTTAGAGGGGACTTACATTATCAATGTTTATTTGGAGCTCTTATTTAAAATTTTTATAAAGTTCTATTATCATTAAAAAAATGCTATGGTAGTCTCCAATCCCATTAAATTATAAATTTGGGCTGGTCTGATTAAATGCGCTGAAGTTTTTGATCTGCTGTTACGCCAGGTAGTAAGTTTAAATACTACTGGGCCCGGGGCCATTTTTTACTGTTGAAATTGGTAAATATATTTTACCACCGCATTTTTATAATTGCAACTATTAGCACATTCACTTGTTTAATTAAATTCTTCGCTGCACTTGTGACAAAAAACAAATAGTCAGCTTAATATGAATCTAGTAACAGGATTCAATTGTAAATTAAAAAACAAGAGATGACAAAGGAGTGGAAATATTATTACAAGAAAATTTTACGAATAAGAAAATGTACGCACCACAGGCAGAGAGTTCAGTAAACTATATTGGAATTAAATTCTTGCCTTTGGATTTAATTTTTAATAATAATTTTTAAATCGTATAGTTCACTAAAAAAAACATCCCCCCAAAAATTTTACCTATTAAATTTTTTTTTCCCCATTTACTTTTTGCACAATTTGTGTGAAAAAAACTTAGGAGACGACGTTTGGCACAACAAAGAATTAGTTAGAGACAGGAGAATAACGAACCGACCGGGCGGTAAAAATAAGTGTTAAAATTTGTTCTTTTGGTTTTTCTTAATCCAAAAATGAAAATTTGACTTCTATTTTTGGCTCCTTTGTGCATGGGACTATAAAATCAGTGTTCTTTTTTTTGAAGTTTTTCCGCTCAAAAATAATATAAAATTTAAATTAAAAAAAAAATCCACAAATCCCTCTGTTTTGTCCCGCAAAAATATTATTTTACATTTTTTTAAACTCTTCTTTGAGCCTCTCTATCCTTTTTAGGGAAAAGAAGTTTGGAAGTTTAATTTTTTTCTCATTCCTTAAAAATCTTTGATTTTGTGTTTCAAAACAAAATCTTCCAAAAAATTAAAAAAACAACATAGAAATTTATAAAGAATAAAATGGTAAAAATTAATAAATACACGACAGGCTCATTCCAAAATTAAGTAAAAATAGAAGAAAAAATCATTGCATGCGGTGCTGTAAAAAGAGCATTTTAAATTAAAATACAGTAGGTAAAGGCAAAATGAGAATTTTAAATAAAGTTGAAAAGTGATTTTGTTTAAAAAATTAGGAAAACCAAAAAAGTTTCAGAAATAATAAAAATTTTGAAGTCTGTCGGCGTTTTTTGCCGATTCAAAAAGCAATTTTTTTTATTTTAATATTTTTTGATTAAAAAGCTGAATTTAAGAAACTCACTATTTATTTATATTATTTAAGTTTATAAAATTTTTAATTTATCCAGCGAAAAAGAGTAGGGAACTAATAAGATCCCGTTGTTTACTAAAATAGGTATAATTGTTTTATAAAATAATTGATAAAAGCATTAAATTTACTTATTTAATATATTTGTTTGTATGCATTAGAAGACTATTATATAAACATTGAAAGTTCGCTAACTTAGTAAGAGAGATAAATATATTCTACCCCGAAAAACAAAAATCATGAAGAGCTATTATATATTGATAAATTGTCTTTGCACCGCACTGTTATTGCTATACATGCTCAATATTTATTATGTTGACGTTAAAATGGGTTAAAAAAGTTCATTAGGGGTGGGGAAACACCCTAATTTTATAAATTTCATCTTAACTAATGGTAAAAGTATTTTTAGAAGTTAAAATAGTAAGAAAAATTTCGAAAATCCATCATTTTTAATACTCTAAAATGTTGATAAATCTAATATAAACTATGTAAAGATTTTACTTATTATCAATTCTTACCTGTTGCAAAATAATTACTTAAAAATTTCTCACTAGGTAAAATGCCAATACATGCATTTGTTAAAAAAGTGAAATAATTCATATTTATCTCATAAAAAATTCTGAAGAAAATATATTGTCTAAAAAGAGAATTCCTCATTTTAGTTAAAGACTAAATATTTAATTATATATCTAAATATTAACATGTTGTTCGATATCCCATGTATGGCCATGTTTATTTTCATTTTTCCAAAGATTGAGAATTAAAACACATAAATCATGGTTTTACATAGGGATTTAGCATTATTGCCTCAAAGCCATTATAACGCGTTCGTTTTGATAAATAGGAAACTGTTAAGAACTATTCATAAGCCGCTTTACAGCGGGTTACAGTGTTTTTTAATAATTCTTTTTAGTGTGTTCTCGACAATGTCTCCTACTCCGGGGGGGGGGGGGGGGGGGAGGAACCAAGTGGTTCCAAAAAATTGGCCGAGGGGGGTAGGTATATATGGGGGGGGGGGGGGAATTTGAATAAATTATGAAGTTTGTTTTATTATATTGAAATGCAGATCAAGAAAAATTTGAAATAATCATTGAGGATACCTCTAAATTTTGTAAAGAAAACAATGTTGATTTTAGTTTAAAACAAAAACGCGGCGAGGTGGACGTAATCAAAAGGTAAAAATAGTATATAATTCATAGCTACCGTATAAAAACATATTTTAAAGCTTTGGATCTTATCTTGATGCGATTTCACGGAAGATTTAATGACGATACTTTACAATTTTATAAAGGAGTCTCCTATTTACCACAGCTTCATTAAAAAAATACAATGAAGTATGTGGAAAATTTAAACGAGATATGTGCTTTTTACGACCTTGACCCTTATTTGATTTCTGAAGAAATGAAAATGTTTATTCCGTTTTTCCAGCTTTAATAGGAATCATTTCTACCCATTATTTGAATGGTTAATATTTTTTTTAAATTCTAGAATCAAAAAATACTCCAGAGAGTTTCTGTAACCATCCGGAGGACGACGTTGAAAAAAGTGATGAGGATGATGATGAAACCTTGTTTAGTTCAGATGACAATTTTTTAATACCTAAAAGGGCTTTAAATAAAACATACAACAGTTTTGAAAACCTTAAAAAAATATATAAAATCTTGCTCACAATAACGATCTCCAGCTGTAGCGCTAAGAGATCAATGAGCAAGATAAAATTAATTAAAATTTCTCTTCGTAACAAAATGGGAGATATGTTTTTACAAAATCTCCTTTTGTTAAAATCTGAATAAGACATTTTATTGCAATTAGATAATGACTTAATTATCAATTTTTAAACATTTATATCATTATAATAATTCATTATAATAAATAAAATTGAATTGATTTGAAGTGGCTGCTTATAATCAGACAAATTGGGTGGGGAGGGGGGGGGGATAAAAATACCTTCGAGATTTTGCCGACGGGGGGTAGCTCTCTATGAAATTTGGGGAGTAGGAGACGCTAGTTCTCGAGGTCGCAAAATCTGTCAATTTGGTCAAAATAAGCCATTAATTCAATATGGACGGATCTAAGGAGCCGAATAAAAATTACGGAAAATATATATAGGCCATTGGGATGTATGCTTTAAACTTATTTTTTCTGACATCGATATTTGTTGACATGTATAATTATATGATCACAACAATTTCTTAACTTGATTTGTCTGTTCAAACATAAATAAGTCCATGCTCTATGTTGCATTACAATTGATATGAGATATTTTATCGATCTTAATAATAATAAGTCGTGAATTTAATTTTGTAATCCATTATTATGCTAATAATACAATATTTTTAATTTTAATTGAGCCTTTTAAGGACGATTTAATCTTTAAATAAAGACCAATGGCCACGCAATTAGTTTTAAAAACATTCTTATATTCTAGATATATTCTCCAGTTGGAAGATTTTATGTTTTTAAATTTTTTTTATAGGGAGTGTGATCAAAATTTTGTTTAAATAACCTTAAATATAACAAAGCCGTATAACAAATTTTTCACCGGTAAATAATAGGGTTATATTAATCAAGGAATAGGTTAAATTAACATGACATATTATTTATATTATTAAAACTATAAATTAATAAATATTTTAGCATTTATAAACTATGCAGAATTCATGTAATCAAATAATTTTAATAATGACAATTAAATTGTGAATTTAAATTGGAGTCATAGAAATGGCGTATTATTTTGGCCGTAGCTGTTATTTGATGAGTTGATAGAAACATATGAGCAGGCTTGGGCACGATCTAGATAGAAAACGATCTAGATACAGATATGATCTTTTGCAGTTTTGGAAAATTATCTATGATCTTTGATCTAAATGGTTTTTTTTTCAAATTATCTGTATCTATGAAATTTTGACATAAAATAGATCATAGATCATTTACATTTTTATTGCTATTTAGCTGGTCCCTATTATTTTATTGGATTTAATTTATTAAATATAGATAATATTTAAAATTAGAAAAATATGTATAAATACAATTAAAAAATTTGGTATATTTTTTCTCCACATTTTAATTTCCTTGTGATACACACGGTAAGCTTATTGTTTTCCAACATGAAAGAGCAGAAGGTAGAAATTATAGACGACGATTATGAAAATAATTTTTCAAATTTATTGATACTTGATAATGTTTTTTATATAATAAAATCTAAAAGAGGTATAAATGTATTGGTTACATGTCAAGGCTGTAACAAGGCTATTTCTAGAAAAATAACATGTTCTATAGGCAGCAGCTTTGCATCCCCGACACAAAGCGCGATGGGTTTATGATGACGAGAAAAAGAATATTTTAATTAGATTGTTGATTTTAGAACCCTCAAAAATAGTCAACTCTCTAGAACCTATTGAGACCAAAGTTGCACCTTCTAATATCTCTACGAGCGATAATTTTTTTGGTTATGGTAATCATAACAATATTAAGGCATCCTACACGGTTGAATTGGAGGTTTCGAATTGTATGAAAGATCTTTCAAGTGAAATAAAATCATTAAATTTGTATTCATTAATAAAACCCATATTTAATAAATACAATTCTATTCTGCTATCATCACTTATTGTTAAACACTATTTAATTTCACTAATTCAGTTTTTACCCCGAATAGGCAAAGACTTACCAATGAAATATTGGAGACACTATTCATTCTAAAAAAATAATATTTTCTATGTTATTTTAAATGCCTTTTGTAAATTTTTTTTATATCAACCTTAATGTATAATTTTTTTCTTATATTACAAGTACATGCTAATAAATATACATTCATTTGAATTACTTTATTGTTTAAAATTTTATATATGATCTGTGATCTAGATCATTTTTTAAGGCCAAATAAATACTATCTATTATCTATGATCCTTTTAATTTTTAAAAAAACGATCTTTGATCCTTTATCTATTTTTATAAAGTAAATTAATCTATATCTATAATCTGGATCATTTTTTGGTGATTTATGCCCTAGCCTGATAGAGAGTGTTTTTAAATAATTTTTTTTTAAATCTATTTTTTGACTTTGCATATAAAACAAATTTTTAGATTACTTTAATCAAAAAATCAGGTCCAAACAAGTAATGAGTAAAGTAATAAGTAATCAAAAAATAGTAATTAGTAATTTAAAAAAAAGACCGACCTGTTTCAATTGTGTGTATTTATCTAATATCAAGTATGAGTAAAAATATCAATCCCTGCTCCTGACTTCTTATAGCAGATTGGTGCTTTTTATATTTGTGAGTAATATTCCAAACTGGGTTTTTAATATGCAATACCCATAGCACAAATTTGTTTTAAAATGTCGTGTTATTTTAACCTGGTCTTATGTATATGCTAGACCCGACCCCTTTATAAGGTTGGTCCAACATGGCCTTAAAATTTATATTTTATTTTGATCCGGCTCAAATAAGATCCGTATGTATTTGTATAGTAGTTTTAATTTATTGCTATAGAATTGTATCAAACTGTTTATAACACAGGTCAACAAATTTTTGAGAATTATGAGCTAACTACGAATATTAAACCTGCCATTTTAGGGATTTTCAAATCCGTTAACCGTTTTTTTTAATCAAACATAGTTAGTCAGTTTTAAACATTGAAAATTTTAGAAAAAATGCCAAAAAACAAAAGAGATTCAAAAAAATAATAATTTGAATTTTTGTTTTTGCATAATTACAACAGCTAAACTGTTAAATTCAAACTTCAATTACTTTTATTAAAACCCGATAATATATCATGTCGTATTTAAGTTTGGACGCGAAATATTTTGTATATTCTAAAAGCTGATGCAAGAGCTTAATATAATAAAAAAATTTGTTTATCATTATTTGAGATGATAAATAATTTACAATAAATTTTTATATGAATAAAAGATTTTACAACTTTTTTATTTTAGGGTATTCTCGATCTGTCAATTTGGTCAAAAAGGCCATTTTTTCGATATGGACGGATGTAAGGAGCCGAAGCCGGAAGAAACTAAGAAAAAATGTATATATGAGATAAGGCCATCATGGGGATATATTATGTTTTCATAAAATTCACGTTTCTGCCATTGATATTTGTTGACCTGTGTAATACAGGTCGACAATTATAAATTACACATAAAAAGAAGTAACATTGAAATGATTGGATCCCTCCATTTTTTGTATTCTTTCGCCTTAGATTTTGCTCCTTCTATATCAAAAAATAGCCTTTTTTGACCAAATTGTCAGATTTTCCAACCTTAAGAAACCCCTAAAGAAAAAATAATATTTTTTAGTAAAATCACTTATAACATTTTTTTTAAATCTCAATCTCAAATAATAAATTGTTTTTTTAAATCAAATTCTTATATCAACATTTAAAGAAAATTTGGCATCCTAACTTTACACGATAATAAAAATATTATTTGAATTTAAAAGTGTAGCTATTATTTATATGAAAAATAAATTTTTTATTTTTGTTTTCGAATTTTTAATGTTTATTAACATTATTTCAAAAATTTTTGTTTATGACTTACTAAGGTTAATTAGAAAAAACGGTAAAAGGATTTGAAAAACTCTAAGATGTCAATTTTACTCTCTGTATTTAGGTCATAACTCTTAAAAATTTGTTGACTTGTGTAAGTAAGTGAGTGATCCACAAAAATTGTTTACAAAAATTTTTAAGCTCTAAAAATACATAAATTACAAAAATCATAAAAATATTTTAGGGTTACATACATATGTTGTGGAGTGTTTACAAACTTCGGGCAATAACACATTGCCCTAGGGTCTTAACAAATCGGCAATAATTATGAAGTAATTTCAATTTATATATTGTATGCTTGCAAAAAAAAATTTGTAATTTAATGAAAATTGAACGCTTTTTCTATAAATTATACTTTTAAACATATTAAAATATTTGTATTAATATCTTTTGTAATTTCATATTTATAAAAGCAATATATTGGCGTAACGACTTTCGACAGTTAAGCTAATATCTCACATTAAGCAATCGTAAAATATATTATATAAGAAGACAATAAATACTATATAGAAAAAATGGGCCAATGTGAAATTTTTTAAAAAAAAAATCGTTGATATTTTGAATTTATTACAAAGAATTGGTTTGGAAACTTTTGGAAATGGTGTCTGCTTGCCTTGTGCCAATAGGTATTTTACAAAAAATAAGTTTTTGAAAATATTGAATTTCTCATGGAAGCGTGTTACTAATTGGTAACCCTGGATGGGTTTTATGCGGATTTATTGATATATGAAAGAAAAATATATATAAAAATGACAAAATATTTCAAACATATAAAAAAAATTTATGGGATTAAATTTTTTTAGCTACATCTCCTTAAAATTTATGACGTCGTAAAATTAAGTTCCTTGAATTTCCAAATATTATAATCTCGATAATTTTCCATTATTAATATGGCATATGTAAAATATCTTTTTATTTCTTCTTTTGACTAAAAGAAACATCATTTCTGGTTGTTACATTTAAATATTCTTGGTCGATTCATAAATCAAATCATGCCCAGCTAGCGGCATTTTCTTTTTAATCTATTATACCATGTACAAACACAAAGAAAATCGCAAATCACGCCTAAATATTAAAATAAAAAGACGAGAAAGAAATAATAAAGGCACAGAAAAAAAGGAAGCAAAATAAAAAAGAATACAAGACATTAAAATAACACAATAGGAAACGCAACAAGGAAATAATACCATAAACAATATTTATTAGCAATTTTACATATGGTATGTATGAATAAGTTTTTGAATATTTATTTAAAATATATATATCAGAGAAATACCAAAAATCTTTTATGGGGCGTTTTACATTTTCATTTTGTTTTTTATATAGAGAGGGAAAATTTTTTTCTACTTTATTGGTAGAAATTGTGACATGGATAGGCCGAAGCAAGCCATTTTGGATAAGTTTATTATTTGTAGAAATACAATATACATTGTCATAATTTATTAAACATATTTCTAGGCAAAGAGATATTTTAATATCTTTTCTTTTGTGCTTGTGATTAGAAATATTGATACCGTTCAAATTTAATATATTCTTTAAGGATAGTACATGGTAGAAAAACTGGTTTGAATGTGTTTTGAAAAAATGGGGCAAAAAAAATACCCGGTCTGAGGTTTAATGACCACACAGCAACGGTTTCTAACATGGGGACAAATATTTAAGAAGTGATAAAATAAATTCTGATACTGATGATAATGGGTTTTTGTTAAAGTTTTTGGAAGTCAGTATATTAACATTCTTTAGTTGTAACACCGAAAGATGTAATTATGATTGATATCGTGCTAAAATTTTGAAAAATGAGGCATATACATAGAATTTTATTAACCCAAATAATTATGTTGGTTTAATGCCGAAAACCGAAAAGCATAAAAAATTATTCAGAGGAGCTATACAATGTATTTTTTAGTATGACTGTTTAATGACAACCAACATGACTTTATTTTAATTCAAGCTGAATTAAAAAATTATGGAGAAGTTTTTATATTTGATTTAAGAAATATGATATAAATTTGTCCATTCAAATCTTACTAACATATCTAGAATTATTATTATTCCCAATTTTCGCCCGATTCTCGGGTCGGCTGGCACCGGTGGGCAGATGTTTAGGATCCAACTGTAATATCTGGTTTAAATATTAATTTTCCTAGAGCGATTTAAACATCTTTGATTACATTGTAAAACAAATTCATAGATAAAAATTAATCAGCATTTCTTTCATTTAATTATACCACAATCTTTTCTAGTCAAATTTTGTAAGTCTGCTATAAATATGGAAAATTCACTAAGAAATGTTAAAAAAACAAATAAGATTTACAAACTAAAAAACTTTAGAAAGTGTTATTTATGTTTATAACAACAAATACGTTAATTTTGAGCATATCGACTCGGTAAAATATCGTGCCTCGCAAAACGTTTTATACCCTTAATATCATTAATACTCAATAATTAATGGTTTCGGATATAAAATCAAGTTATAATATATATTAAATTATTATTTAATAACTCGAAGTCGCAAAAATATAATAGTTTGATATTTTGCCATTTTTTCACTTTCCCGGAATAGTAAGGGCTGAGGCCAGAGGTTAATTAGAAAAACTGGAGAAACATTAAAACCATGTTATAAATTTTCACTGTAGTGTCTAAAACTTCATAAAATTCATATAAATTTTTGTAGACCTGCGCATTATTGAAAATCTCAAAAAATTTAATATAATCATTCTTTAACTAAACCAGCTTTTCCAAAATTAATTTCTCCCACAAGAAGGTATTTTCCGCTCTATATAATTTTAGGGAATAAATTCAAAAATAAATATAGTTTTTGTATTAATATTATTTCAAATTAAAATATTTTGTTGATTAATCTCGCATTTAATTTAATAGTTTGTTTTTATAGCAAAGAAAATAAAAAAATTGTTGTCAATGCTTTTCCAACACATGTAAGGAGGTAGTTTTTATAACGCTAATTGTTTTAAATTTTTATAAGACATCTGTACAAACATACTTTTGGTTTTGTTTTAAACTCAATCTTAATTCATCTTTTCTTGAAAATTTCTGGTGTTTTTATTTCATTTTTTATTTTATGGCTACTAGCAAATTTTATCATCTATTCATTCACCAAAAAAATTAAAAAATATATAAACATTGAGTATTTCAAATTTATTTGTTGATTGGTGCAATTTCTATTTTTGCGAGGGTAAAATAGTGTTTTTTGCAACCAAAAATAAGGTGCTCATGCCTAAACAACCAAATTTTTTTGCCTATATTTAAATACATCAATACGCACCACATTTGATTGGTACTTTGTATCGATCACTACTTAAATTATTTTACGCGAAAGGTACCTGAAAATTAAAATTTATATAAATTTAATTCGCCGATATTAGTTAACATTTTTTTTCTCTGGGTACAGTGGGAACTGCTAGGCTGCCTCCATAATTCCTGAGGTAAGTATGATTGAATGGGTTTTTTCCGTTAATTTCATAGAATTCTTCTGAATTTTGCACCATGCATGATATACAACATTGGCAAACACAAAAGGTCTACGCCATTGGACATTACTCCTCACTTGCAAATTAGTTGGCATCTAGTGTTACAAAAGCCATAAAATGAGTTTACGATTTGACCCGCAGTTGGGTAGGTGATAAAAAGTTACATGAAGTGCCTGGTGGGTGACGGGTGTACCCCAAATTTAAACCTTTTATATCACAGGAAGAATTAGAGTTTAAAATATTAATTAAAATTTTGCAGAGAATTACATTAATTTAAATATAAATGCAATTTTTTTTAATTTAAACTTTGTTTATTCAGCAAAATACAAAAACAAATTGATAACAAATAAGAATTTTGTATTATTTTAAATAAATAAATTCTACAAATCAACATAAAAACTTGCAACAAGCGCATTAATGTATCTAAATGTGGTTGAACATTATTGCAAAGTTTTAAAAACCATTTATAGAAAAAAAATTTCAATGCTATAACATCGCTTTTTGCAAGCATGAGTTCTGAAAAAGGCATAAAAAAACTAATGATTGAAATTTTGAAAATATTTAAAAAAATTGCTAAAAATTTGATATTAAGTGTCAATTTTCAAGCCTTTACAAATTAATATCTTCTTTCTAAATTATTTATTTTTTAACTCATATATAATATACCTGCATAAAATCACATATCAACTGTAACAACATATTGTATTATAAGATATATTCGTAAATAAAAGTACCTTGATATGAAGGCCTTTACATATATTCCAGAAAGTCATAGTAAGGTTCCTAGGTACCCCAATTTTATTATGAAATATGCTTGAAAATACATTGATTCGCTAAACTTTTTTTTGGTATTTTGATTTTAAAAACATTTAACTTAAATTGTCATAGAGGTAGATATAAACATTTTTGTTCGCTTGGTTAATGGTTATATTTAATTAAATCAATGCTGGGCTCCCCAGATCCCCCAATTACCCAATCGCCGTTTAAACAGATTAACATTTTTAATATTAATGTCTGACTTTGTTAAAGCCCCGAAGGTTTATGAAGTAATTTTTGGATTAAACATTAATTGGCAGCTTAATTTTATTTAGAAAAAACTTAAAGCAACGACTTAAAGTTCCGGTCATTCTACGAGTGTCAGATTGTTAGAAAATTAGATTATAAATGCCTTGAAATAGTTATTAAAACAAATGTTTGGAATTTCATATAAAGGTGCAGCTAGTGACCAAACAGTCTTAACAAAATTTGTCAAATGTTTAGAAAATATCTTGGTCATATATATTTCAAAGCCGGAACATTGCCTTATGGATAATATATATATGATCCACAAGAGATAAGCAGAATGACCTTAACATATTTAATATGAGTATTAATAGATTTTAAGGTTAGACTTTCTTATCGATCATTGATTGAATAAGAGACCCCATAAAGTCTACCTGGGATAGAAGTTTACTTTTAATTGACTATTCGCATGTAGTTTGGTTCATAAAATTATTTCTTCAAATACATTTTTGGTTTCAGTCTTCACCATAAAATCTAAATTGTCGAATTTTTAAGCCTGAACATATTCAATTGACAAACATATTTTTTGTTTTTTTTTCACCTTTATTTTTTATTTTGCTTTTTGTGACCTCACACATATTGTTTTTAACCTTCGACTTGCATATTTAAAAGATATCATGCGTTTTTTGACTCTTTATACATCCGTATCAATCATAGCACAGACTTTAAATTAAGCAAATGACGTTATTTTTCACAATTAGATAAGATGAAAAAAAAAGCCGACATGCCTTATTACTAAATGCCAATAGTGTTTAAAAAGGTTACAAAAGGGCATGTTTTGAAGCACCTCGTTATAGCCCTTTTTTATATGAAACGAGGAAAAACTGATCGCATAGTCATTATAGATTAAAGTCGCACCCGACGGCTCGCCCGAAATAAGAGCCGGGCCTTGTCTGTTTTTGAATCTCATTTGTCTCATTTTTTTTTAATTATTGGAAAAAAAACTAAATATAATATATTTATCACGATCAAGGATATTAACTCTCTTCAATAGAACATTTACACCAATAGACAATGATACTACCAGTACAAGCCCATTCTCAGATGCTAGCAGACCAATAACTTGCGTCTTGCTTATCTCCTGACCATCCCTGTCACAACCTCACTCATCACCCTACGCCAGCCAGGAAAATGAAAGGAACACTCCACTCTCATTGTATTAATCAACTAAAACCTTTCTTTAATCAAAACATACCTATTAAAACGCTAATAAAAACCATTCACACCTCTGCAGTTAACACTGCCATTGCCACCTACCCAACTAACATAGTTTTAAACGGCCGACCCCCTCCCGTTTCCTCTTCTGAAACCTTTTTATCCCGTAAAATCCGCTGCCAACTAGCTCAACTTCGCTCTGGACATTGCCAATTACTGGCAAACTTCAGAGCTCGCATCGACCCTTCTCTGAATAATATTTGCAATGACTGCAAATCTTCAGCTGATAATATTGAACACTGGCTCAATGCCCAAATTGTGGGCCACCTATCTCCCCCATAGATCTTTGGCTCAATCCAGCCCTTGCAGCACTCAAGCTCAACTTTACATCCAACTTCTCACGTCCAAAGAACCGGGGCTAACAACAACAATAACTTCTACTCTCTGTTTTTTATTAATCGAAAAAATTATAGCTTTTGAAAAATCTCAGGGCCGAGCCTAAAATTCCGGGACGGGCCAGGTCTAAGTTGAAAAATATGCCGGGTGAGACGGGCCGGAATATTATGGCTCGGTTTGAACAGAAAACCCAGACATCTTGACTATAAAATATTAAACTCCTAATTAAAAACCAGTGACATGTAAAATATGTGTGAAGGTGAAGTTTATTAAGTTTCAATATTGGCCTCGAACAAATATTTTTATATTAAAAATAACTAAATTTTAACAATAAACGAAAACAATAATGAAAAAATTTAGTGATAGTATAGAATTATTATTTGTGGGTTAGCTTTCAAAATCAAAATTTTTCCAAATATGAATATAATAAAGTTTGATAAAATTTGTAGTGTCAATATACATTCAAACTTAAAATGTTTTTAATAAGTTTTTTGAATCGATAAATATATTTACAATAAATAATGTTGATTAGGAAAAACGCATTTAAAATGTGCTTTTACCTCATATATTCTTTTTATTGCAATATTTATCTCAAAGTATGCAACAATCTTGGCATTGGAAAATAAAGAATTCAAGAATATTTAATTAACTAAAAATTTGCCGTTTAAAATTAAAAGGGAGAATTTATCTGTGTTAAATAATTGCAGGGGTATAAAAATATATTTTTTAAATTTCCTATTTGGTCAAAATTTTTTATTAACAGAGCATGGACGCTGACTTCTTTTGATCGGGCTTGTCACCAAGCGACAAAGAGGGTTTTAAATTTTTAAAAATATACGTATAAAAATGTAATTGATTATGTTGAACATAAAAAAATGTGTGAAATTATTAGATCATATTTAAGGCCGCAAAATTGGATAAACTTATATATGTATAGGTGTCTTGGAGACGCAAAAAATTTAGTGAGGTCAATTGGATCATTCAAGCTGACGCAAAAAATTTTGGTTTTTGAACAAATCTGGAACGGGGCAATCGAGCTGCGCGATTATTTTGTAGATGCATTTCTTCCACGAGGGCTCACGGTCTCGACAACTTGCTATGGATTTGAAGAATTCCATTAATGTGGTTTGACAAACAGAACGAAAATGAGGCGGAACCTGTAGGGGAAAAAAGCAAAGGTTTATCATAAATAATGATTTCTTAAGTGGCAATATATATGTGGGGTAGATATTTGGGCACAGTTAAAATGAACTTTTCTTTTTTTTAACGCTGAAATTACCCATGTTATTCAAATGCATAGAAAAAAAAATCGTTATAAGTTGTTTTATATTCTCGACAGAATGTTGCGTTATAACTCAGGGTTATAAGACATAATTATTATTTATTTATGGATGCAAAATATTACATTTGCGAAAGAGAAAAAGGAAACATGGACTTTGAAATCACCTTACGCCAACCAATTAACTTACAGAGAAAGTACCCACGCGTTAAAGATTTACATCACAATTAAAGTGCAAATTTTCTAAGTCAACACTTTGATCAATGTACCAAACAAAATTTTGATGCAGCTATCGTGCTGGGGCTAGTAAGCTTACTTAAAACATCCCTGTCTTTAGCACAAGACTGGTGTTTGATTCCGTACATAGGCAACTTTTTTTCTCTAAAAATAGAATATGCAACCACTTTGAAGCTATTGGGTGGAGGCAGTAGACCCTTTATCATATGCCCAAGGCAAAGCCGGGCTCGCCGGCATGCGAACAAACTTACAATTAAAGCCGGCGGCAATATAAAATCTTTTTCTCGGGCTAATATGGGTCTTAGCATGTATGGCTCCACTAATTGGGGGAAGGTATGGGGGAAACGCCAAAGTCTTAGGCCAACATTTTATTTTTCGGGTCCAGAATTTAAAAGATTATTCTGCGGTTTAGAAAACAAAAAAATTACACTATTACAGTGTAGGCAAGCTGATACACAGGTCAACAAATATCAATGACACAACCGTGAATTTTATGAAAACATAAAATAATTTATCCCCATGATGGCCTTATCGCATATATATATTTCGTTTTTCTTAGTTTCTTCCGGCCTTGGCTCTTTAGATCCGAGCATATCGAAAAAATGGCCTTTTTTGACCAAATTGATAGATCGAGAATACCCTTAAAAGAAAAAATTTAAGAATCTTTTTTTCATATAAAAATCCATTGTAACTTATATTTATCATATCAAATAATGAGAAATAAAATTTTTTAGTATATCAAGCTCTTACATCAGCATTTAGATAATACAAAATATTTTGCGTCCAAACTTAAATACGACACGAAATATTATCTGTTTTTAATAAAAGTTTTATTTGAAGTTTGAATTTAACAGTTTAACTGTTGTAAATGAAAAAAAAAATTCAAATTATTTTTGTTTTTGAATCTTTTTTGTTTTTTGCAATTTTACTAAAATAATCCATGTTCATAGCTAACTAACTAAGTTTGATTAGGAAAAACGGTAAACGGATCTGAAAATCCCTGAGATGGCAGGTTTGATCTCCGTAGTTGGCTCATAACTCTCAAAAATTTGTTGACCTGTGTAATAGCTCTAAGTTCTTTAAGATTATTTTACCCAAAAACTCACAATTTTTTTTTTTTGAAATATGTATCATTAACTTTAATTAGCATTTTGCATATCTTAATTTTTCATGATAAATTTTTATATATTATTAATAAGTAATTTTTGAAATATAAAAAGGAATAGTTATTGCCGTGTAATTGAAGGAAATGATTTAACAAATTATATTGATTCGTTTTTGACCTCAAAACTTATAAACTAAAAAATATTCGACTTTTTTATTAAGTTAAATAAAAGCTTGTTTTTCAATAGAAATAATTTTTTTGATTTATTATTTTTATTCTCAAAATACATATTGTAAAAATAAATAAAATTTGCCCTAAAGTCAGTACATGTTCTGCGGTATTAATTGCTAGTGCCACTGCTGATATTTAGAAATGCTTATTGCTTGAATATATTAATTTTTATTTTAATTTAATAATTATATAATTAAGGAAACTGATAAGTGTTTTGCAAATTTTTATAATTAAGGTTCTAACAGATTTGTGGCTATGGCCGTCAAATAAAAAATCAAATAATTTCATCTCATAATTAAATTTAGCTTTTAAGCTGTCATATTCTGCACACAACAAGTGTATATGCTAATGAAATTTGGCCGTCTAATAAAATACTTTAAAGATATTGTTTTTATTGTAAGTTTAAATCTTTTCCCCTTAAATTTATTTTAATTTTTAAGTCTCAAGGTAGCAAAATGTCAATTTTGGTCAAGCGATATATTAATACAGGCACGCCAGCCTTTTTTTTTGAATCTTATGATAGGAACATGTTTTTTTTTGAACTTAATATATTATATTACAAAAAATTACCGTGTCTGCTCTCCAAAAAATAGCTTTAATGTAATATTGTAATCACTAAAAAACAATTCAAAAAACACTATTAGCATAACAATGTAATAACTTTAACAGGCTTAATTAAAACGTCTAATAAAAAAACTCTGATTTTAGATAAATTCTATAATGAAATAAAAATGTTTAACAATTTTATATAATTAGAAAGTTTACCGTGAAAGTGCTTTTGCACACCTCTCTAAAGATAGGCATCATAGATCACAAAAAAGCGAATGAGATTGGTTATTTTGCTTTTTAAATTTAAGGCCATTACCATTTTTTAGAAATTAAAAATCTTGGACCATATAAAAAACAAGGTAGTCAGTTACGCGATAGGCCCCTTAATCAAACAATACTCGCTTCTCACAGCCATTTAATTGATCGAACTGCAGAAAATAACAATTAAACCTTTTCAGAATTCTCTTTTTCTTTATATTTTATGGTATAAATTGCTCAAGCGTTTAGCGTAGAATATTTAATTATTAAAATTGTTATATGCAAAAATACTTGAATATGGTTATTCCGGTTGTAATGGACAATCAGAGTTCTAAAGAGTTCCGAATTTTCACTGACACCGAGGTTGCTGGGATCTGTCACCCCTTCAGCCAGTGCTTGTCTTGCATGCTTTTCGATTTGAATGTAAAAGAACTCCCTAAACACAACCAAAATATAGATTGAATTTACAAATATTTCCATTTGTCAGGCAACAAATTTATTTTTGGGCGCGTATGAGCCAAGAGACGTTTTGCAATTAGTATTTGGAACTTCTAAGTGCAATTTTCTTTAAAAAAATTCAACAAATGTCAAATGACCTAATTACTTCACCTGGCGGTGCCCGTCAACGGAGGCAAGCCATCAGAAATGTTGACTATTTTAGTTCGAGATAGCAAATTTTATTAATCATTTTATTAAGATTTGTGTATTGACTAATATGTTTAGCAAAGCTGTTAACTTTATCACAAATATAAATTTATTGCTTCGTCTGAAGTATTTTGTTAAGTTTAACATCACCTTAATATTTTTATTTGTATATTTTTTATTTACCAATCGATCACACAGCTCAAAAACTGGAAATCAAAAACAAAATAAGATAATTATTTGTTCCTTGATTCTTGGATACAACAAAAAAACTGAAAAAAATTAGCATGAAGTTAAAAAAAACTCGAATATAAATGGTTTTTGGAAATGTGTTTGGAACTTATTTAAGTCAAAAACTTAAGAAACGATTTCAATGTTAAAAAATATTTTATGAAACGCAAATATCTAGAAAAAAATTGGTATGAAACGCAAAAATCCGTAAAATTGCGCAAAATAAAAAAAACCCGGTAGAACTTTAATATTAATTCATCGCTTAATGATAGGGATTGTATCCCGAAGCATGTAATGCAAAAATCCATTCAAAAAAAATTTACTTCCGGTTTTTTTCGGTTTCTTTAGTTTCATACCCACCCTTAATTTGTTTTAAACCAAAAACCTGGAAGATTTACACTATTATGATGACCAAAAGGAGTAATGATGTTTTAAGTTTCCTATAGGAATGCTGAAAAATATGCAAAAAATTTAACTGAAGATGTGATCGTTTATGCTTTAGAAGCCATATAAGATTCAATTCCGTTAACAATGCCATATCCGATTACACACTCTCTCTCTAATTCTCGATTTGTCCTCTTCTCCAAGAATATAAAAAAAAGATAAACACTTAAGGACCATCCAATATAACATTGCACTAAAATTTCCGTAATAATCATTTATAAAAAGTATTAACACAGAGGTCAGCCAAATGTTAATAAAATCTTTTTTTATATTACTCTTTTAGTAGGATTAACTAAATCAAGGTAAGTTAAGAGACTCGTTACACTACAGGTAGAAAGAACGAGAGATTAAGTCAACGAATATTTAAAAACCTATGGAAAAATTTGTAAGATTTAAATGAAAATTACCGTTAAGTTATGCCAAGTCACACTCATGAGATTGAATTTGCTCTAATTTCAATCTTTTTATTTTAATGTAGGCCCCTTTAATTTTTTCAAATAGACTTGTTTAATGCTATTCGTCCATGTTTTGACTCTTCCTTTATAGCAGATATATAAAAATTAAATATTTTCCGTCTTAATAAGTAAGCTTTTTAAAATTTATAAGGTAGTGTCCCACGTAAAAACTGCAAATTTTTATCACAGGCCGTACATTTAAAAATTAATTGGAAACTCTCTTTCGCTGTTTTTGCGGCAGGGCCTTAATCAGGTAGGAGATGTTACAGTCAGCATTGTAATTATATTTATTCAATTTTATCAAAGATGAATTATTTCTTCAGTAATTACGATATTTAAACTATCATAGGAATAACTAAATTCAAAATACCAAGAGATACAAAAAGACAAATTTATGATACCGTTTCCTATTGTTTTAACCTTTTCTTTTTGGTTCCCTTACAAATATGACAATCTTAGGAGGTCATTGCAATTATGAATTGTTTTTCTTGCAATTAATTCTTCTTATCAGCACTGTCTACAAATAATCATGGTTATTTTACGTTATTTTACATAGATAACGAAAACGAATTATCTAATACACTAATTATAAAATTAAAATAGTACGTGTACTTGAGATATGAGTTCAAAATCTCGGTATGGGACATTAAATATAAAATTAATGAAAAAATTAACAAGTCACATTACTACGCTGTATACGTAATAATCAGCATAATCAAAGCATAATTAAAACGATATTGGCGGGGGTTTTTGACTTACAAAAAAGTCAACGTGGTTAGTTGATTTTAAATAGAGTATGGTGGTTAACAGAACTAGGGGATATGTCAAGGTTTTGGCGCTCTTTATATTTGAGTTATATCAAAATATAAATAGAGTCTCTATCGAGGGCATATACTTGAAACAGTCGTGTTTAAGCCTTTTTTTTGACAATATCAAACAACCTTTAAAGGAATTATTCGATGACTTTTGACCCTGCCCTACTTTAACAGAAAGATAGAGAGAAAGAACCTTTTTGTAACTTCGTTATCGCACACAACATTCAAAAAACATGGTACGTAAAATTACTAATGTGTTATAAGTTAAGCAATCTTATTATAAAGGCACGTTAATTAATTCGATTGGTACAATAATAACTAAAATAATTTTGAATTTATTATTATTACTATTAGGTATAGATAGATTAGAAGAGGTCACCAAACTAATTACGAAATGAAATAAAAATACCCGGTGTTTAAAGTCCTGGTCAGATTAGGCGGACTAGTATTTTAATTATACCGAGAGATTTTATATCTCGTAATATTGCATTAATGCGATGAATGTTTTAATATAGGAGATATGACTTACGATTTATTAGAATTGGAGGATATTATGTTTAAAGTTGTATTGCAATAGAGTTGTATAGTTTTTTATTAAGGAGTGCAAAAGAGACAATGTTTTATTTAAATAAAATTTTAAAAAGCGGTTTTATTGGGTCATGAGAAACATAAACAAATTAGCTGCTTGAAGGTTTCAAGTATTTTAACGATTCCACTCTGCCATGAAAAAAACTATAATTTAGCAAAGGGCACTAACTAAAGAAAACTTAACTGAGTTAGAGTTATAATGAAATTTAATTAACTATCAACTTTTAGCTGGGTCATCTTTTTTAGGGGTCAATCTTCAACTATATGATCGAAAATTTTGATTTAACTAGCGTGAGTTAATTTTTATAAAGGTCATTGTACATTTTTTTATAATGCCAATATGTTTTTTTTATGTTTTTGGACTGAAAAATTTTTTTTAACACCATAAGGAAATAATTTAAAGTAATATTGTATTTAAAGTTTAAGAAACCATTAATTTGAATTGCATTAGATAAATGCATGAATAAAACTAAAATTTTTACTCAAGTTAACTAAAATCAACCATGATTAAAAAATTAACTCAATAACTCTTTGTTGGACATTTGACTATTAAATTATGAACAATTTAATTTAGGTTAAAATTTAATTATCTTTGGTCATCCTGGTACCTTTTAGGGGCATTTTTGAGACTCATACTTCTTTATTTCGAATAAATTTGTCCATTAAAACCGAACCAAAATTTATTTTGCCAAATATATCGAACAAGATAATTAAAAACAAACCTAAAGTTGCTGAACCATTTCACAAGTTGGGCTATGTTATTCCGATTAAATTTGATATCGGGAAAGTACGTTTTTAGGATGTTGGAATTCGGGTATCTCGTATAGAAAAACATAAGTTTTGCCTTCCTCAAATGTATGGGTGTCAAACGAGCTGTATAATTAATTAATCGTAATTAATTAAGAAATTGTAATAGTTTTATAGTTTGGGAATATAAAATTTTGTTATTTTATGCGACCAGGGTTGATCCATTCAGTAAGATAAATAAAAAAAACTAAATGACTGTATTTTATAAAATTTCGCATATTTTACGATTTTGTCTATGGGTACAGGTGATGGATATGGCAACTTGCTTATTGTCCGCATAACTTAAAATTTTGGCCATCGGTTTTTAGGGCACGTGCAAAATGTGTTTTTATTCTCGCAAAATTTTAAAAATTTTATATTTTTCAAAATTTTTATTTTAGAAGCATTTTAGGTGCATAAAATAAATTTGGCAACTTTGGAAAAAATTTGCCTTTTATTACTAAATTAAAATTTTTCAAAATTTTAAAAATTTCACGAAAATAAAAACTCACTTTGCACGTGCATATAGGAATAGTAAAGTAAAGTAATTACATATTTTTTTTTGGATATTTTTTATTCATTTAGCCAATCTTTTACCTACTATTCTTTAAAATTATTAGCCAAATGTTAGTTACCATGGCATTAAGTTTGGATAAATTAATTAATATATGCCCTTGTTAGTTAAAAAACCTGGATGACAATCTTTAATTGCGCCTCTTTTACAGACAAAATTGGTATATATTATATTACATCCATTTTAAATTGTCCATCGGCAGTAGAGTGTTGGTTAACATTTTCCTCTTCAAAAAAAATTACTTTACCTAATCTTAATCAATACCCACAAACCCTTAAATTTTTATATATCTTGATCAGCAAAAATTGCTTAGAGTAGTAGCACAGCAGCATCAATAAACCAACTTATTTTGACATTTAATTAAAAGATACGTCTTATTGCATTTTTTTTTAAAAACATTTTGGTGGTTTAGTTAGGGAAGCGAAGCAAATTATCCCAATCTATCCATGAAATGCATTTCGACTTTGGATAACGGTTTTTAGATTGAAAACAAAAGTAAGAGGGGGGAAAAAAGGTAATTGAATTATCGTCTCTCTGAATAATGCCATCGCCTCACTATATTACAATTTTTCTTTTATCGCCCTGGAGAATCTATGGTATTATTTCATCTATAAATATAGTGTTAGGTGGACATAACTATTGGGGGCACAAAACGCGACCTACTTTCCTATAACCGCAAAATTTTTATTTTAAGTATTAAAAAAAAATTCTGACACGTAAATGCAATTTAATTAGTTGCTTTGTTTGGAATATAGCTATTATTATCAAGCTCGTTGCTAATGGTACACTTGGTCAGTTAATAACCAGTGCCCTCAATAAACGTAAGGAAAAAAAAATCCTTTTTTTTTTATTTGGGAGTAGATTTTTTTAAAATTTCGCTTAAATTTTTTCATAATCGGTCGAATGAAAAATTCATTACATGTGACCATTTCACCAATAAGAAAAAGCTAACAAAGGTCTGAGTAATTCATTGAAATATATAATAATCTATAATAATAAGCTGCTTACTTATTTCGAAGTTGCTATTAAAAATTTCGGCAAGTTCCTCTTTCAGTTTCGCTTTTGAGTCCCGAACGGCCGAGGGGAAACTTGCCAGGGGCGACAATCCATTTATGTTTTGCATCCTCATCCCAAATTTCGAGTGATTTTTAGTCGTAGAAGACTCGAGCTCTCTCCTATTCGATCCCTTTTGATTGCTCGCTCGATTCGAAGGGTTTGACGGGTGATTGGAACATTTGGAATCTGTGTTGTGGCTGTTGCCGTATAAAGGAGGTCGACCCCGTTTTAAGGGCACGATTAAAGACGTGGTGGCTGGAGGTGGGGCGGGCAAAAAGAGCGAGCTATTACTCTCATTCCACGCAGAGGTACTGTTTGCCATTATGTTCGGGGAGGGGTACCAGCAATTGTAGTAATCGGGTATGGTTTCGGCAGAGCTCGCACCTAAGCCTACTAATGCAGACATTTGTCTATTATCGTGACTATTTAACGACGGAAGAGGCTTACCACCAACTTCTTCTCTCTTGCTTGTAGCAAATCTATTTTGACCTTGTAAAGCTCCGTTTAATTCTGTAGTATCGTATAGGCCCACCTCATGATGATTGTTATTATTATTTATACGTTTTCGCTGACTATCTCCGCCCCCTAAATTATTATCCATAGTCAGGTGATCGAGCTCGTTACCGTTATGATACGAGTCCTGCTGTTTGTACTTTGCTCTAAAACTACCCGCTTCATTTAAGAAGTGTTGTTCACATTTATCGGCCCTAAAAGGTTTGACAGTGGGCAAAAATTCGTTTTTTGGTTTGTACGAGGTCACCCCAAACGCATTAGGATAATACTGAGGTGTTTGATGAGAGTGTTGCGTCGGCGGTGGGAATTGGGAAGATGGCAACGGCACGTAAGGTGCCGCCTGTTTATCAAGCATGGGAAAGGGGAAAAAGGGCGGGGCGCAATCATTGCCATTGTAACTAAAGAAGTTTGTATGGTTAAGAGGGAAATTTAAGGCGGTCACTTTCGGTTCTACTACTTGCCCGTTGATTTCTCGTGGGCGTTTTTGGCAAGGTGAGCCAAAATTATAATTCTCGCGTTCTATCAGCTGGTGGTAGTAATTGGCTAGTTGGAGAAAACTCGAACAAAGAGCTGGTGCTGCCCGATAAGGCATGAATTGCGATGGAAATGTAGGCGGATTCATTATGGGGGGCTGGTACTGAGATAATTTCTCGAATCCCGTTACTGTAGGAGTCTTTTTCGCGTAATATAATTTTGGTGCATTGCATTCATTACTAAAACTTTGGGGTGATGTATTTTTCAGCATGTTTTCAACGCTAAAAGATGCTCCCGTTGAGACCTGAACTTTAGGCACGTTTCCGTTTGGCCTAATAGCCCCTGTGTAAGAATGATTGCTTGCGCCATTTAAAGGTTTAATTTCGGACTTAAACTTGTCGTCTGGATTATATTTAGCCGTAAAATCCATACGACAATCGGGAAAAATTTCTTGACTGTTTTTGCGACACGGAGGTACAGTTTTAAGCGTTATAGCGTTGTTGTACATCGTCTTCTTGAGTCGTTTTTTACGTATTCTCGACAAGTAAAAATTTGTGGCCACGCTATGTTTAGGCGACGGAGCTGTAAAATACTCAAAATCGCCGTTGCAATCCAATTCAGGGCTACGGGCATGTTCGTTAGAGTGGTTCGAGGCATGCCCGTTATTAAGATCTGAGGACAGTTGATGTGTTTGGTCAGCTATTTTAGAGTATTTGAAGGCTTTGGCGACCCGAATCTTCTCGTACCTGTCGTAACGGTTAAGGTAGGCATTGTAATAAAAATTAAAGTAATTTCGATTAGCTACGTTTTTCTTGCGTTTATACCGAACGATGCCTTCATTGATGGAAAAGTAAGGTGTCACAGGTGGTCTGTTAACTAACGATGATGTAGGCTTCGAGATTGGGATCGCTTTAAGGTGTATGCCGTGATTCTCCTTAAAGTTTTTGATTTCTGAATGTTTTATATAGCCATCATTCTCTTTGTCTACCTGAACATTGCCAAATTTTGCGGGCTCGCGTTTGGATTGAGATACCATGGAAAAGTTGTCAGTAACATCCATCAAAAGTCCAAGTGGACAAGAATTATTTGTAGGTTCGGTCGAACCAAAATAATTAATTTCGGATGACGAAAAATCATATTCTTCTTCCTTTATGCATTGTTGGCCTAATATAGATGGAGGAGACTTACTCAGGCTTGTTCCAAAACCATTCGTATAGAAATTTGGGAATGATTCGACTAAAGGATGATTTTGGCTTGGTTCTTTGCTTGCGACTTCTTGCTTGCCTAATATGGCTAAGGCCGCATTACTATTTCTCAATTTTTCTTGATTCTTATGGTCACCTTCAATACCATCTATTCCATTTAATATACCGGTAATTGATTTGGTACTTGTCTCCTTTACCGAGTTTTTAATTTCAGGTATAGAGTGATTTGATATATTATAGCCTTCGTGTAGCGGGATTTTACTTACGATATTTTCAACAACTGTATCCAAACTATTTGATTTTTGATCTTCAATCTCGGGGGCTTCAGGTGAATTTTTTTGGTCAATTAATGATCGGCAAATATGATTTAATATGTCATACCCGTTTGCTATTAGGTTATCATCCCCATTTACATCAGTTGTAATTTGATTAGATATCAATTGGTGCTTTGATCTTGTTGACTTCTCCAACAAATCGTGCATAATTTTTTCAATTAACACTGGCATCATGGCATCCAATTCATGTTTAACTAGTTTCGCTAGAACGGGACTGTCGTGAATCTGTTCTTCCCTCATAGAAATGCTGAAAGGTGGTTTAGAGTTTGACAGTTCACTCAGATAGAGATATGGTGACGGCTGTTCGGTTGTTTGATGAGCCGGTGGAATCGTGATAGTTTTAAAGATGGATTTATTGGTAACACTCGTATTCGTGGGGCCATGCCGGAGAGTTGTTGCTTCAGTGCTTAAATCGTCGGACGAATACATTTTCATAACTTTATTTGATGTAAGCACGTCTGTTCCTCTTTGGAAATTGTGATGACGATAATAGTTAATCGGATCACCGGGGGGCGAAAGAATGTTTAGGGCAAAACTGTACGATTTACTCCTTTGTAATAATGGGAAACAAATGTTACTTTTACTTGCCCTAGTACAACTAGTTGGGAATAGTTGCTCGGCACCAGGTGACAAAGATGAATTGTTAATGCATGTGGTTTGCCTGTTAAATGTCGAAGCCACTGATATAGGCATTTTTTGACTGAAATTTTTGTTCGTCAAATTTTGAATAAAGAAATAAAATTACATATAGATAGAGTTTATGTCAGAAAAAGGAATATGGGGTTAGAGAGAGAAAAAAAAGGCGCAATTTAAAACAATTTGTTATTATTAAATAATTATTGATCACAGGTTGACCAATATTCTTCAAATATCACGACGATTTTATGATAAAATGATGAAAATGAGTTTTCGGACCGAGATGCATTTCGTTTATGTCATTACAATCTGAATGTGTGGGAAGATTTATTATTATTATTATTATTTTCATTATTATTAATTTTTTACCGACTTTTATTTATCTTCTTTATGGTATTGTTGATCTATTTATGTATATATTTATATTGATGATACAATATGTGAACATAAAGCCATCCCCATGTAAAGGTGTTTTTAGAGTTGTTGTATGATGGTTAAAACACCTGTGATTGTACAAAAATGAATTTTAGATGAAAATAGATAAAACAAAATTAATTTATTGGTAATTTAATGGAAAAATAAAAATCTTGACAATTAGCTCCAAAAAATAAATACTAATAGTTCTTTTTATGAAATAAAAATATTAAAAACTTAAAATGAAGTTATAGTGATTTTGTCCCGAAAGCGATTTTCATGTTAAATGTGGTAATTCAGGGTTATAAAAATTTAAATGATGAATTTAAGGAGTCAGGGTTGTTTTCATTTTTTTTATGAAACAATTTAAATGTTTCCTTATGGTAATAAAATTTTAAGAATAACCTAAATTTTCAAGACTTTTAAATTTTCAGTGTCTTAAAAAATTATTCAATTTTGCAAAAAGATAAAATTTAGACGGGGCAGCTTATGTTATTTTTAAAGAATCACTTATTTTCGGTGTTTTTTAAGGGGAGGTTATAAAAAATTTATTTTGAGGAGTGCGTTCTTTAATTTTTGTTTTTTGTTTTGTACTCGTTTTTTTAAATTCTTTTCCCTCTTTTCTTTTTGTAACGCAAAAATAAGACAAATTGGAAGACTTCGGCGCAAGCGAATAGCCACAAAGTCACACAAGAAAGGTTTATAAAGAAAAAATCTTTGATGGGGAATCGCTTTACCCCCCTAAGCCTACAAATCCGTTTATTGCAATTTTCAAGAAATAGGGAGTTTGAGATAAAGATAGAAAAGAAGTTGTTCCTTGTTTGTCACTATTTGAGACTTAAATCTCAAAGAATGGGGAAGAGAAGATTGTCAAAATCTGTAGGGAATATTTTGACCCATGACAGAGCACGGTAATTAAAAATTTAAGTTTTTGTTATCCTAAATATAAAATCTACCTTGAAAATGATTGGTCCGCGTATAACTAGAAATTATAAAAAAGGCATAATTAAAAGAATATCTCTTCGGCAATTTATTTTTTGCTGCTGAAGGCATCGAACGTCTTACAAAAATTTCTCGAGTCCACTTGCTAATGAAGCGGGACAATTAGAATAATTTACAATTGTATAGAAAAATACTGTTTTTAAAGAGGAGCACTTTACCTAAAGGGAACCTAGTGCATAATGGAAAATATAATCGTTATGGCCGGTCCTTGACATATTACCCTAAGCAAAATGTTAGCCTAAAACACAATTATATTTTAAATTTTTGTTTTAAAAATCTTTTTATTTGTCAAAACCACATGACGCCTTTAAGCACCGCTTAATTGTCCTCGGACAAGCCCTATATAATAATATTTATTGAACCTTGGTGTACTGGGGCGTATGCAGAAAGTTTTCTAAAGGGGGGCAAGAAATTTTTTTGGAGGCAAGGAACTACAAATTTAATTTTAATTTTAATATTTTATTTGCAAAATTATTTTATAAGGCTGTATATTTTCCAAAAAATAGCAATTTTATTGATTTCTATTTCCTTTTATATGTTTGATACATAAATTCAACCGCTAATTACATCATAAAAATTAATAAAATCTAAAGGAGGGCAATTGCCATCTTTTGATCCCCCCCCCCCTCAATACGGCCCTGTTGGTGTGCAAAAGCTGCCAAAAGGCCTATCCTATACAAAATGGTTACTTATATTGTCAAAATAAACTTAATTCCTACCTGAAATAAAAGAATTTGCCCATCAAATCGTTTAAACTAATATTCATTGTTATTTAAAAAAATGTAACCTTGTTAAAAAAGATCATATATGATGATATGAATAACATTTCTTATTTTTTTACAAATTTCGGATTTTATTAGGTTAAACTTTGTGTAATATTTTTATCAAAACTAGAAAAAAGTCATTCCTAGGCAACAAATAAAACAAACATATATGTTTGGCCCGTTAAAAATGAATTTTTGTTTTTTCATAAAAAAATTTAAATTTTTTTCCCTAGGTTGTTTTAATGAGAGGTTTAAAATAAGGTGTCGTTTAAAATTTCGACAACGTTGTTTTTAAATAAAAGTATCAATAAATGTCAAAATATTTATATACGTCAAAAAGCAAAACATTATATTTTATTCTATCTAACTAAACTATTTTTTTTATGTAATTTGACAATATAAAAAATTACACAATATAAAATTATGATTTTAAACGTATAATGTTTCTTAGTTTAAAAAACAATACGGATTTCAAAATCCTTAGGATAGTAGTGTTGATATCATAAATTAGCTATTGAGTAATATGGAATGGCTGTAGACTGATCCCATAATGTATATAGGATCGATCAAGCATCGTAATAATATTAGGTTTGTGGAACCCTTATATTATAAATGCTTATAACTTCAAATATCCGTTTTGTCTGAAGGGCTCTATCATTCTATGAAAAACAAATAATGTTCTTGCGTTTTCTTATAATTTGAAGTTAATATAATACCTTTTTAAAATATAAGAAATTGTGATTCTATTACAAGGCGCATAAAAATAAGGCCTTTCCCAGAATTTTAGCGATTGGTTGACATCTATCAAATTTTTTAAGAACCGCAAGGGGGCCGAGTAAAATATCTAATTTTGAAATGATAATTTAACTGACGACAAATTGAAACTTTGAAGAAAATCAATCTAAAAATAGGAAATGAGCTTGGCCAAAATTTAGTAAATTTATATGAAAAAAAAATTAGTATTATTTTGGCCTCCTTACCTTAAAATTTTTTCCAGTCAGAAAATTTGGGTAGCCTTATGGCTTCCGGACGTATTTGTGTAATCTAGGAAAAATGAAATCTTTTTGATTCACGGTCATTAACTGAGGACAGAGGAGACAAAAAAACATTTTTTGACTTTTACCTGCATGAAAAATGCAAATGTAGCGGGACCGTTGGCTATGTTATAAAAGAGGGCTGCCCACCATGTAAAAATAAATAATTCATTCTCGCCCCCTTTAACAGGCTTCCAAAAAAGTCAGTCTTTGAAGGGAAATAAGGGCTTATATGCTAAAAAGCCCACAAAAGGGCCAAAAAATAAAATATACAATTTTTTGCATAAAAAGGGCCTTTTTTAAACGCCCCACTTTTTTCCTGGTGGCTTTGTGGGCTTTATGTAATAGGCCAAACTCAGAATTTTGTTTTATTAAGAAAAAAAAAACATTTTCAATGTTAACAAAGAGTTTTAGTTAGCTATAACATAAAATATTTATTAAATGTAAGATATTCTGCTTTAGATTTAAATATTTTTATAGTTAATTTTCCTAAACTTTCATAAAGTTGTTATAAAATAACGAGTTTAGCCAAATGGGGCTTTTTTTAGGGGCTTTCCTAATTATTTTTCGGGGCATTTTTGTTACTTAAAATTAAGCTTTCATCCCCTTTTTTTGGTCCGAAAATAGCCCATTATCCCCTTTGGTCCACACTTTCAGCACTGCCCTATAACACATGTCGACAAAAACCAATATAAAAAAAAATTATGCCACTAGGGCGAAATAAGTTCCATGATGGCCTTTCATAATTCCATTTTCAGAACTCGCCTTCGGCTATTTTCTTATCAGAAATATGAAATTTGGTCAAATAACTAATTTTGCGACTTCGATATTACCTAAAGGAAAAAACTAAAAAAAAATTCTTTGCAAATTAAAATCACTTGTAACTTATAATTCTTAACTTAAATATTGATAAACAACGTTTTTAAATATATCAAGCTTTTACATAAATATTTAGGTTATACAGAATATTTGGCACCCCTAAATAAGACACTATATAATACCTGTTTTTTAATAACAATATTATTAAAATGTAATAAAACGGTGTAATTTTAAAAACAAAAATGTTTTTTAATTTTTAACTATTTTTGTCATTTTTTTAAACATTTTACTTAAATTTACTTATACTCGCTCAAAAGTTTGTAAATTTATTTAGCAGGCATTTAGCTAAGCGCCCAAGCCACCCTATAAAAACATAAAAATAGCAAATAAATTAATTAGATTTTTGATGATATATTCTTATTTAATTTACCAATTTGTCTGCATTGCCTATTTTATATTATCGAATATAAAAGTGGGAAAAAGTTACATCATGCGCATCGTGTGGGGCGAGCTTATTTCAATTTTTTACCTTCTATAATTTAGAAAATTATATAATATGAAATATGTTTTTAGAAATTTGAAAAGAAATACTTGTGCTTTAATTTGAAAATATAATTCTTTAGTTTTATAATTTTTTTATTTATCAAAATACAAAAAAAATGAAAATAATAAAGATTTTTTTATTTTTGCTTTAATTTTATGATTATAATCAAAATAAAAAGTCGCAACAAGCGCAGAAATGTTGTCTCTAGATATGAACTACAAATTTTTATAAAAAATAAATTTTTTTATAAAAAAAACTTTAGTCCCATAATATCGCTTTTTGCCAAAATGAGCAACACAAGAATAAAATTAAAAATCAACAATTTTAAAATATGATTTAAACATTAAATTTCCCTAAAATAATTTTTAGTATTTTATCTCTTTTATCTTTTCAAGCGTTATAAAATCTATATTTTTGAAATTATTTAAAGTTTCGCACCTGAAAGTTGATTATCAATATTTCTAATTAAAAGATTAAAAAAATTGTTTTTTTCCGCGACTTTTGACAAATAGCACAATCTACAAAAATTTATATAGGTTTGATAGATTATAGAAATGCAGCAAAATATTCTACAATGGGGCAGTTTCCGTTTTTCCAATTATTAACGGAACAAGTCCTTACACCTTTGAGGAAGTGAAAAAAAATGTAAATCATTAAAAGTGACGGATTTTCTGATTTAGACCACGACCTCAAAACTTTCTCACTAAAAATTAACAATTTTTTTTTCTTTATCAAAATTAATTGTAAATTATGCTGACCAAGAAATAAATTAAGTATATATAAATTCCCAACTCCTCATGTAGGCTATATAAAATATTTTGCACCTCAGCACAATTTTTTAACGGGTTAAAAAACTATTATTATAATTTAAATGTATACAAAATCAATATTTTTTATGTTTTTAGTTTTGAAATCTTTAATGTTTATAGCATACTCGCAAAGTTCGACAGAAAAAGCGGCGAACGGTGTTAAGAAGTGAGGTCTGATTGATTAGACGAGCTAGACAAATGCACTTTTAATCATCTATCTCCAAAGCCTACCCCACCTGAGCACTTTTTGCAATGCACCGGCGCTTATCTTTAATTCTTAAAAATGGGCTTTAATAGTTTGTTCCGGCTTTCAAAATATATTTTAAAAATTGAAAATTTATGATGAAAAAAAAAACAGTGCTCGACAATTTTTACTCGTGGGACAATACTTTGGACCAAAAGTATTTAATCTCATCAGCTCTGCTTGTAAGAAAATATAATTTTGCATTAAAGGATTAGAAAACAAAATATTTTAATGGGCCCAATAAAGGAAAATATATATTGGGCAACCACCAAACTATTCTAGCTACCAAACATAACTAGCCCCTCAGAAATTTTTTGCGCGCTTTTTAGATATCTTCAAAACTTTTGCGCTTTAAATATCAACAAAATTTTTGCGCCCGTACCAGGCTGCCAATTTCGGCAAGCAAAAAAATAAAACAATTTTAAAATTCCAAAAAAATATGGACGCTTTACTGTGACATTCGACTTAAACATCCAAATCGCTTTTAAATTTTCTCCTATCGTTTCTTGTATATTTTCCTTTAACAATTTTGCAGAGAGAAAGTGAATAACTTTTAATTAATTAATAATTTATGATTTTTTTTTCTTAAGTTTAGGATTTTTAAAAGAATTTTAGTATGACCATTAATTTTGGTCATTTATCAGTGAGGCCTCTATTAAGTGTTATTATGCTGTTTCTAGGGGGGGGGGGGGGGGGGGGAGGAGTTTCGAAGATAATAAATGAATTGGAATTGGTATCGAATTACTAGCTAGAAAATGATAAAGGATAAAATAATTTAAAGGTCCTTGATGCCCTCTTACATCGAAAATATCTTGGTCCAGCCCTAATTAATAAATTGTCTAGTAGTTAACGCACTTCCCAAACATAAATTATTTAACATTGTTTTACGGAATTCTAAGAAAACCCGTCATTCGGATGCCTATACTCTCTCGAAATTCAAGATAAGCGAACCTGAAATAAAGTTTTATTAAGGTTTGACAATTTAATTCTCAGATTTTAATACAGGGATGCCTATATTAACATTGTTATTTTGGTAAAAACGAATTTGTATCCTAAATTATAGATATAATTTAGAAAGCATTTTACTAATTGTTCACGTTAAACCGGTATTTAATGGCCGATAAATTTTTAGATCACTGTCGCCTCGTCAGGCATCTGCCTTACCAAGAACGTTTTTGCAAACAAAAAATCTTTGGAAATCAAAAAAGTTATATGACATTCAACTATTGATCGTTATTAGAACTAAGAATTGAGTGAATTTGTCCATATAGGTTGACATTCGGCTGAAACTATTTTAACAAATTTATTCCTAATTTCACGCTGGAATAGGGTGGGTTAGAAATATTTTGTCAAATTTTGAATTTTTTTTTAGTTTAAATTAAATGTTTAGTTTGCACCTAAAATGAATCAATTAATATAAATTTAATTTTATTTCTTTAAATGAAATCTTCACGCGTCAGCAATTAAATGGGATTACAACTTTTATAACTGTGTATACGTAGTAAAACTAGAACTTTTCGCCATTAAATATGAGTTCATATAAATTAGTTTTACCTAATACCTGATAAAGATTTTTGCATTCAAATCCTGTATGTTACATAAATATATCAAAGTAGGCCAGGTCTAAAAGTTTTATTTAACTTTACATGGTCAATTGTAAAAGAATTTTTACATTAAGCCTGTCCAGCTTAAGTTTTGGGTTGTATTGGTTTAAATAGGAGCTCTTGAATAGCCATAACATCAAGACGGATGAACTTTTGAGGACCCTCTTATAGTTGAATACATCTAGTAATAAATGATCTGCATGTTTTTTGAATATTTCTCCCCACGAGTTTTTGAAATCAAACATAATTTGATTGGTAACCAGAATCGATTCAAAATTAGCAAAGGTAGAGTCGCCCCCCCCCGCCCCTAATTGTGCAGACAATGTTTTTGCAAAATCTCCGTTCTCACGTCTAAACTGTTGAAAGGATCTTAATATTTTTTTTCATAAAGCCAACTAAAAATCCCTTAGAAACAAACACTCGTTTGAAATGTGTAGCGTCCGTCCATGTTAAGTTTTATTAGCTTAACCCTATGTTGTGTCGTGTCATCATCATTATAATTAATTCATTGTGCTACAATAAAAGGTTACCCCACACATAAAAAAATCTAATCAAAGGTATTCGGAGAAGCATTTTATTGACCCAAGCAATGCTCTCTTACCTGGGAAATTTTAGAAGGTACACCATCATAACCTTGCTAAATTTCAAAATTCTCATAATTTTTCTTGCTGCAATTATTATGGGCTTGTGTGCATGTCATTTATGAGAGAGAGAGACCTTTCTCCGCTAAAAAAAAATTAGTCGCGTATTTTATTTAGCTGAGCGTTGTTTACTGAAAAAGTGTAACAGTCCATCAAAATGCAAATTTTTGTTCTCTCCTCCCTTTAAACAAAAAAGCCATCTCAACAAAATGGCATCAATTATTGGGCGTAAAAGTTCATATAATAATTTTTTTATCTATCCGCAAAAATGAATTATTATTAAATCATTACCAAATTTTTACATAATCTATTAAATCTGGGAATGTAATTTTTCTGAGACAAAATTTTGATTAAACTTTATGATGAATTAAATTGACGTTAATGTCAATCGGCTAAACATTATACGGATAAAGGAATTAATTTTTGGGAAAGGATTTTTGCGCTAAATGATGGGAGCAATGGGCAATATGGTTGCCGGTTATGTTGGGAGCATTCATTAACTATCAGCTAATAAATTATCTAAAGATTAACTAAATTTTAATTCAATTCATTGTTTTTTATGGGCATAATTCAAACCGAACCATGATATTTTGGGCTGGCCCATCCGACGTAATTTTCAGTTTAGACCCGGCCCGGCTATTCACAAATAAGACCTTGTATTTGCAAGCGATATTTTTTTTCTGAAGTTATCAATAAAATACCAGTGCGTAGAAATAATACCCTTGAGGGATAAAAAATGTAATTTTTAGATCTTAACAATAGTTTTAAAGAAATAAGGCAAAATGTGATTTTAGAAATCGCCTCGGCCTGGCCATAAACTATTCTTTTCCAAGTTCGGCCCGGCCCACCAGAACCAGCCCTTTTTAATTTTGGCTCAACCAGGCCCGTTCTTCGAGCGGGCTGGCACCAAGCCGGACCTTCGGGTTTCGACTTTGATCAAATCTGCTATCGCAACAGCTTTTAGCGATAAAATAGAACTAGAGTAAAAAGTTTTAGTTTTTTACTATTTGTAGGAGAAAACAAAGAAATATTAAATTTTTTTAACTAACCCTTTAGGATATTTATCTTTTTAATCGACAGTTAATACATTTAAAATTTATTGAAGTTGCGCCTATATAAAACAACTATATAGCTTAATAAGCTTGTCAAAAAAATTATAAACATTGTATACCAACCTTGAATCAAAAATCAATTTTACTAAAATCAAAATACAAAAAAAACTTATTGCCTAAAATAATTCCGACCAAACTCATCAAAGTCAGGTATACCGTGAGAAGTCCCGGAAGCAACAGTTAAAACCTACACACTTAGCTTAGCTTCAATTTTGAAGCCATCGGGAAAATAGCAAACCATTTTCCTACCAATTTTAATTTAAGCGTGTTACATAGTTATTTAACTGTGTATTTAGTAATATTGACCAGCCAATTTTCAAGTATTTTCGGAAGATAATACTCTCAACGCTTGGTACCTTAATGCACTCCGGTCTAATGGATTCGTACATTACCATATTTTTTGTTATAAACGAGCATTTGATCGAAGAAAAATTTGAAGGTGAAGAATCAATGTGGTCACCTATACATTTATAATATTTAGAAACCACACAGATATTTTTAACTAACAATATTATTGTACCTCTATACAGCTTCACAATCGTTATTACGCAATTTTAAATTGAAGGTGATTAAAATTGCCATAGCTTAATAATGGTGAGAAAAGTTGACTTTCAAATTACTAATACTAATATATTTTCTAAATAGAGAAGTGGCTTATTAGTTTGAATTTAAATGGATGGACTTAGGGAAAACTTATGCAAAAAAATAAAAAAAATTAAGATTTTACTGATTTTCCTGATAAAATATTATTCCTATATTTCATATTTTGCAGTTTAAATTTATTGCGCTACTCCTAAGACAATGCCATCCTCCTTCTATAGTCAAAAAATCGTATCCCTCCACCTATGGGAGAGTCTAGTAAAATGTTGTAAATTAAAGATAGAACAACAGAGAAGTTTTAGGGACTCCTAGTAGCCGTACAAAATTTGTCTTTAACTCATTAAAAATCTGCTCTTCGACAGGTTGAGTGAGGTACAAGGGTTAAAATGATCCCTTACATTGTGGGAAAAGGATTTATGAAAGAGATTTAGCTCATTATGAGTTAAGCAGTAAGACCACTTCATTAAATCTCTTTTTTTTGTATTAAAAGAAAAGATTACGTAAAGTTATGAGAGTCAGACGACAAAGACCAAAAAAAAATTTCATTAAACTTGAAAATAAAATTTTCTCACCGGTATAAAGGTACACTCATCCTTCTTCCTACATATACTCTAATCGTGACCAACAAACTTATTTAAATAACAATTCCTACATTTATTATTTAAGTTTTTAATCAATCCAAAATATTTGAAAATAATTTTACCCTGGTGAAGACAAAGAAAATTATTTTTTCTTTTCTTATATGATTTTGATTCAAAGACAATAATCTACACTTCTATTTTTGTGTTATATTTAAATTTAAGATAAAATTAGGATATTTATATCAAATTTTTCCCTATTCACTTATAAAAGTACACCGACGAGTTCCGTTCGACTACAAATTAACAATCAGCTAACCGGCCTGGGTGTAACCAAAAAGGATTAAACTAGGAGGCTGGGCCAAATAATTCTGGCCCCTAAAAATTGGTTCAAGGCTTGTGCAGATAATTTAAGAGGGAGTACACTCAAACAGTCTTACCTCGTGGAATGTTTATTCATACATGCAATCTAGCGTTGATAAGGAGCATCTAATTTGTGCATCTCAGAAATTGTGTTTCGTAGGGTGTTAATTAATATTTTAGAATGATTTACAAATGGGAACTATTCTAATATGGATCATGAAGATGTCGACCCAAGATAGCAACGAATTAAATTTTTTGGATAAAATTTGGATAAAATCAATTTATGAGAGGCGTCATAATTACCTGTGAAGGTTAAGATGCCTCGGTTGGGCCCCGCTTAAACATAAATTAGAAACTCTAAAATGACTTATTTATTAAAAAACTGTTTAGTTACCTAAACACCGGCCGTAAATTTAATTCTCCTGTATTCACCACCTTAAAATTAGCTTTAATTTACTTGAATCTCCTTTCCTATAATATGATCTATGAACGGGGTATGATGTAGTTCATCAAAAATTGAAAAAATTTTGCAAAAAAAATTATGCCAAATCCTTCTTAATAAAATGTTAAAAAAACTTGGTCAAAAAAAATTTAAATCAAAGATTTAACTATATTTATAATTTCATGGCATGTATTGGCGAAATTTCACTCGGAAATTATCCAAAAATCAAATATCATATAAATTTACCTTTGATTTTAAGGAGGAATATTACAAATTTAGTATATAAAAATATTTAAAAACAATGAAAAACAATTGTTTAATATTGTATTTTTATTTCATCGTTAAACAAAACAAATCAGTGAGAGAAAAGGAGAAAAAAAAAGTTAAAAAAAAACAAAAAGAACATATCTTCAAGACATTCTCAGGCATGTCAATCATTTTATAAATGTCAATTAATACAAAATATTAATTTTCTTCAAGTATAAAGATTTAAGATTTATATAAATCGTAAAATTTATTGAAGTAATAATTAAAATTCTTTTTTTGTAATTAAGTATCAAGTTTGATGCTATCTTAATAAAAGTGACATTTACATTAATTAAGTCTGCCAAAGAGCCGTACTAGAAGGGGGGTGGGCAAACTTGGCATTCATCTTTCCCCCCCCAAAAAAATTCAAATTTATTGTTATTTTTCTAATATAAAGGGGTACTAATTCTGTCGCTCCCTCCCGACTTCCGCCCTTTACATAAGTCAAACCTGTTTTAAACAGCAAAACTAAATTGCTGCCAACGGGCGGTAAAATTATTTTCAATTGAAATCTGCCGCCTCTTTTTGCAAATCTTAATTAAGACTCTGGCCTACCACCTGCTTCCATAGGAAATGCAACCACTTTAATGCTTCTTGAGTAACTTTCAAAGGCAGTAGGCCCTAAACGGTGTGCCTAAGGTGAAAGCCTTGGCTAAAACCTAGGTCCCTGGCGTGCGAGCAATTGCTATTTAACCCGTCGGCAATATAAAATGCGGCTGGGTCAAAAGAGTCAAAGCCTTTAACGGATATGAATTGCTGCACCGGATTAAAAGAGAAACGCTAAAAGGGTATGGCGCCCCTGTAGAAAGATTTGGTAGAAACCTCAAACCCAAATGTTTTTTATCGAATTTGGTCAAGAGGACTGTTAAGGTGGTGATAATTCTATTATAGTATAGCTATTATACAAATTACAATTGTCAAGAATTGATTTACATTTTTGGGCTTATTTAGCTTTTTTATTTTTTTATAATAAATGGCGCTTAAACCATTGATATCAAAAATCTGATTAGGCTGTCATCTAAAAAGGCAATTAGTAGAGCAAGCAAATATAGACGTAGATTTTATATTTATGGACCATTTCCCAGTAATTTCTTAGAATATTAAGTAAACCTTTCCTTCTCAAATTTAGCGGTTTGATGTGCAAATTCCATAAGAATATTTTTTAAAGCATCTAACCTCAATATTGTTTTAAAATTTTATGTGAAAGAGTATAACATTTTTGAAACTTATGATAGGTAATATCAAATAAATGTGTATGGTAACTCAAGTTTTTTATACTTGCTCAAAAAATTACATAAAATCAAAAACTTCTTAAAATGATTTTTTTTAAACCATAACGTAAGGTAAACTATTCAAGCAGAACTACAGAATAATAAATTTAAAATTTTAGAATCCCATGATTAACAATTTAGTAAAATATATAAGAATTTGTATGCTCTGTAATATGCATAACCCGTATTTGCAACTGCAGGGTGAATATCTTGGGGGAAATATTCAAGATTAGATAAATATTTTTTTCACTGCAAGTTCTTGTAAATTTCGCGAATGAATTAACATAAGAATTAGAGCCGCGACATTCACATTTTAATGAGGAGAGACCAAATATATAGAAGGAGGATTAGTTTAAGAAAGTAATTAAGATGGATCAAATATTCATTGTTATTTTACAATTACCATGCAAGTTTCACAATTTTTCTAAATGTATATTTATGAAATTCACGTATTGTTAATCTCTTTAAAACCATTGTATCTGCCCAAGAAAGCTTTTAAGGCGTTAGGTGAATATAGCGCCTATCATCATCCATATAGTTTATCAGCCTTGTTTAAATAAATTAAACTGGTCCTTATTTGAAATGTTAAAAATCAAAAAATACATGAAAATTCGTCTATGGCCTATTATACTTTGAAATTTTTAATGTAAAGCAGATTAAATTTAATGGGCCAATAAGCCAACATTCAAAAAAGGTTGTATTTTTAAAAATAATATCTATACTAGGCCATAGGTCCGGTCTGCCAATATTCAAAAATACCCAGCAAGGCCTTTTGGCCAATTTAAAAGTTCCCAAACTAGTTCCCTTTTTTAAAATGGACAATAAAGTTTTTTTGGGGGTCAGGAACATTGAAATTGCTATGAGGCGACGTTCTTAACCCGTGGGATCATAAGGATTAAGTGCGTCTCTTCATCAATACCATAGTATCCATTGAAATAACGCCGCATTCTTCGGAATATTATAGCATGCAGGCTTTACAACCCTGGCAAAAGTCGAAAGCCAGAGTCATTCACTTGCTAAAACATTGCTCCCCTTGCCCTAAATCTCTTGAAAGAGACGGTAAGAATAAATTACAATTGATTTGTTATAAATTAAATGTAAAGTCTTTCACCTATATATATTGTAGAAATATACATATGAATTGAGGAAGAAAGCGAAGAAGAAAAAAAAACATTTATTTTACGCCATTGAAAACTCGGCCCGGTCCCATTGATATACTGGCTTAGTGACAGCCCGTTAACGGCGCCGCCCTACACCGAGATGGGTAAGCTAACGACACACAATTTAAAAACACTATTTTTTAAAAACTTTAAATATATATTAAAAAAACTTATGAAATATATAAGGAGAAATTTGTCGTTTCGGACATTTTTTTTTAAATAAAATGTTACCCAACACCCGACCCATAAAATATATAAGCAAACACAGCCTATTAGGCACAATTTTCAAAATATGGTTAATTTAAAAACTTGTGTAAACATAAAGCTCTGACTGATAACTTCTTTATATCTGCACTGCAGGTATGCTAAAGCGGAAAATGTGCCGATGTTTAAAATAAATTAATAATTTTCTAAATTTTTCTACCCGATAAAGTGATTATGGGTGTCTAGATTTATTGGCTATAGACAATAAAATATGATATTACTAGAAATAAAAAAGTGCAACACAGAACCTTCTTTATTTTTACACATTGGAAAATGTTGATATTGATAACATTCAACCACCCTTCCCCACAAATACTTCAGAAACAAGATAAAATACGCGACATTTCCAACGATTTTCAATTAAAAATTAATCGGTTTTTTTGTGAACTTTCCCGATTTCAGTTAACGGCTTGGATTGAAAGATAGAGAGAGAGATTAGTGGGTATTTTGTGAGACAAAGGAATATAACAGATAGAGCCAGATTACGTAGTAACTCACCTTATCTTTTTGCAACAATCTCTAAACTTAAAGCTTATATTTTCAGACTAAAATATTGGTTCTTCTCTAATACTAATACCAATAATATCAACCCCAATTACGACAACTATTAATTGACAAGGGTCGAACCTCTCGCCGGTGAAATCGAGCTGAAAGAATCATTTAAGAAGAGCGGGTGTGACTTTTTTTTGTGTGTGCAATTTGTCATACAAGAAAAGGGCTTTTCTGAAAACGTTTAGTTATACACGATTTGTTTTTTTAACTGTCCCTATATATGATCCCTTTTGAGCGGTGCCAACTGCAATATTTCACGCTTCTTCTATTGTTTATTTCGAAAGAAAGATTAAGATCTCGTCATCATAATAACACTGATATGTTATGATTTGTTTCATTACACATATAGGGGGGACGGGGGGAAAGGGGGGGGGGGGTGAAATTATTAATAATATTCTCTAAAAAATTTATTCTTTATTATATTTTTATTTTTTTTTTTAATCCTTATTTTTATATTTTTTTTAATCTTTTAAAAATTTTTAAAATAATTAAAAAAAAAATATTTTTATTTTTTAATTAAAAAAAAAAAAAAAATACGCAATCTCGGGAGGGCTAGAATCCATCACCCGAAGGGAATAGTTGTACAATACATACGTCTCGAAGTCTAAACCTCGCTCCCATAGCAAGTGGTGTATAATCAAAGTTTTATAACTGTCAAGCTGGTGGTGTCCTTACAAGATTTTTAATCAATTCGTGCCCTTTTATCACCATGGTGATTATGACCTCAAATCCTATTTACAAATTATAAAACTCTGTTGTCTGTTGCACTTGGTGGCCCGTCGCTTAAGCATGTTTTGGACCTGTAAAGTCAAAATTATGTGATTAAATAGGCTCCACTCTTGACAGATTGCTTCAAATATTTGAAAAAAAAGTTAGCTACTTCTGAAAATATTAGGTCATAAAAATGCGGATTAATTTTCGAGATAGGTAAAGAATTGTTTGATACATAGCGGTTGGTTATCCACAATCCTCAAGAACTCACTTTCAGCTCAAAAAATTGACCTGACAGTCGTTGATGTAATTATTTACACCCTCTTTCTGCTTCGTTTAAATTATTTCCTCGCAATTTTTGCATTATGACGCCTTCAACAATTTTTAATATTTGGAGAGTTTGGGCACATAAGACATCTAAATAAAAAAGCCAAATGCGGCCATGAAATTTATAGGAAGGGGCTTTATATTATTTTTACCGGTTCTTGGTATGTAGTTTAGAAACCCCCTTTTCATTTCCCAAACTAAAAGCCCTGCCAATAAGAAGTTTGAAAACTAATTGCTTTTAGCCGTCAAAACTTGATGCAGCAATTTAAAAATGTAAATCTTTCTAGGGGGGGGGGGATAGCCTAAATGACATTGGATAACGGAGTTTTCGAACTTCTGCGCCCAAAATTTTTGCTATAGCTCTACCCTAGGGCATGTCAAATGGGGGGCGGCATATTTGACGTCGCCCCAAATATCAAAAAATTTTGAGTTATATGGATTTTGAGTTATTGCTGCACTTTTTAATTTGCGCCCTCCCCCCTCCTTATTTTGACAAATCCTGAGTATACGGCCTTCCTTATTTATTAAAATAACTATATAATTAGGCTTATTGATACTTAAAAAAAATTGATGACTATTTATAAGTTATTTAAAAAATATTTCGGGTTAACTACCGACAACCAAAACATTTTAATTTGAGAATCCTAAGTTTTTGAGTCCTTGCCTGATATGTAGAAACCGGCCTTGATCATATTTATATAGCAACTCATCCTAATTTAAAATGAATATAATTTGATTGCGACGGTATATTCAATTCTAAAAATATTGAATGAATTGACAGATTTACGAAAATCAAATACATGGCCTTCGAATATGCCTTTTTCCTCTTTTTTTTATATTTAAATTTAAACAAAGGCGATGTTAAGCTATTAAAAATTTACCTGCTCAGGTAAAAGCTATAAAATATCCATTTTACTAAAGATTTCTTTTTAAGTATGTTATCCTTATTGACTCTTTTCACATAATTTTAATTTTCAGTTACCGGTAGGCTATTTAAAATATTTTTGCGGCTTATTTTGTTTATCGAAATTATAAAGACAATTTTATTAACGGGGCAAAGGTTTTTTTTGAACCGTGATTTAATTAAACATTAACTTCTTGAATTTAATTTTTAATGGGTAGTATGGTTGACTTTGTAATCTATAAATAATATACTATTAAACGAATATCATAAAAAGTGGGGCAAGGTGTTTAAAATTTCTATTTAAAAAAACTCATTTGCAACTTAAATATACTGCTAAGGGGACCTGTTCAAACTTTAATCTCTTTGATTTATACAGGTGTGTAATAAATTGATACTTTTTAAAATTTGCAAAACTGTTACGACAGACCTTGGATAGGTCCAGATATAACTATCCTGGAGAAATATTTTCTAATTATTTAATTATGCGTATATATCAAAAACAATAAGTCAAAATCGGTCATAAAAATTGTTACCCAAGAGAAATTTGCGCCGTACGCCACATAAAGGGGCATTTATGTTTTGATGCCTTAAAACGAGGTGGTCAGGGTTGGAATAGATGTTTTTGTTTGCAAAGATACTTATCATAATTATTATAAAGATCAATTTAAAAAAATTATTTAAAGTTTTTTATCAGTAATTAAAGTCCCTCTAAGCAAATCATTGCCAAGTGCTTCACAGGTTAACTGTTTCTCAATTTTATTTGGCAGTTCTGAGCACTAGTTTGGTGTTTTTTAGACAACAAACTGACCATACCCCTTCTGTAATTTATAAAATATTTTATTTAAGAACATTTGCTAAAGCCACGCAATTATAATTTTAATTTTTTTTGGTTTCCCTGTGTAGACAAATGCCACCCTGCATAATTTATTTTAACATGGCAAAATTAGAAAATAAATCTCAAAATAAACCAGGTGAAAATTTAAAAAAAAAATAAAAGTGTCAAAACTTATTTTGAAATCTGGCAAGCTTTTTCTGGCAATAACAATCGCCGATTCCTCACAGTTTATCCACGAGAAAATAATTCTATAAGCACGTTGCACGACATCATTTCTGGTTAATATCATTTTATATCTAATTTTCTTTTTCTGTTTTTAGGGTCGAATTGGTGAAATGACAAAAAAGGAAAACTGCATGGATAAATAAAATTTTACAAATTAGATTCTAACAAACAACCAGAAAAATTTAAAAAAATTATGACCTGTCAAAAATATTCGTAAAAAATTTATTGCGATTTTGTTGGTCAAAGATATTTTTGGCTCGTAATAATTAGTCATTGATCTCAATTTAGTTGCTGAGTTATATTTTTCGGTAGCATATGTAAAATTCGACGACTGAGTTAAGAATCTTAAAAGGAGTAAAAAGTAGGAAAAATTTAGATGTCATCACCAAAAGAATTTGTTATTTAGATCAAAAATTTAAAAAAAGTCAACATGAAGCTAAGGCTATATCAATTTATTTTCATAATATTTTTTAGCTATAATAATAATCCATGGTATAAACATTTTTAATGTAAATATTTATTTTACTCAAATTTCTACCTTGCTCAACCGGAGATCAGCCCGAGAGGACATTCTGGCGGGGCTAAAAATATTTCATTAATCGCACGACATATTTGGCTTAATTATTGTACATTTCATATCTTTCAATTTCTTGTCTCATGACCTATTCCAAATTAGTGTAGCAATACAAAAACCCCGATATATCTGGGGTCAAAAACTAACTGAGAGGGGGCGGAACCTTAAAATATGACGGTCCTTTAAAGCCGATTCGGAAGACCTCCGAGTACCACGTAATGGGGCCGTATACATTTTCTTTGTTTGATTTGAGTATTGGGCATCAGAGGATATTTTAGTTTTTGTATCGCGCGCGCGTTAATGCAAAGACTCAAATTAATATTTAAAGCTCATTAATAAACAAAAAATAAAATGTTTATCCTTTATTATTTTCAATTTAAAGGTCAATTTTCTAAAAACACAAAAAAGTAGACAATCGAATTCTTGGAAGAGTGCATTAAGCGCCCATTTATCCAGGGACACGTAGTATTTTAGGTAATTCTATCTAATTAGCGGTCATAATCTACTTAAGGGTGTGTCATTTTTTTTGAAAAACACCTATGTTTGTTACGTTATCCAAAACACAAGCGTTTGTTTAGATATGGCGTCGAGAAGGTAATACAAAAAGCAATTAAGTAAACTGTGAATCGCGTGTGCTATTTAATTTCATTTTATTTAAAAAAATATGAAATAAGACAAGTTTGAGGACAGCTTCAAGCATATTGTGTGGGCTAACATGCTCTTTTGCAATATATATACATATAACTAGAATACGATGATGGGAAGAGTTAACAGTCGAGACATTTAGAGAATTTGTTATGTGATGTTTGGAAGAAAATTAGTTTTATTAGATGGATGGATACTTTGGCTAAATTTTTTGGAATTTAGGACGTAAGTAGATTGCATATATATATATATAAAAAAGCTTTTAAGAAGTTGATAAATAATTAATTAGGTTTTTCTCGGGCGATGAGGGGGGCACACCTATATGTAGACTTTCAAATGCATACGGGAATTTTGTAAGGGCTCTCTAGTTAAGCATCAAGATAAGTCGTAAAAGGGCCAATATCTTATTTTCATTTTCAATCTTTCACACCACCCCCTTTTAAGGTGATATGTGCGTGTAACAGCGCGTCGTAAGCTCAGGTGAAAACATTTTAGTTCGTAAGTAAGTAGGTATAAATTAAAAAGCACTTTAAAAATCAAAAAGAGTGATCTTTCGAGGAGTCAAATTTGAAAAATAAAAAGGAGTAAAAGAGTATATTAGCCGTTTTTCGGAGAAAAATTTAACGGCTTTGAAAGAAAAATTAATACATAGTAATGTTTTTGACGCTTCTTCTCTTTGCTGAGGGATTTGTATAAATGATAACCATAAGAGTCGTAAGGTTGTGATTTTGGTATTGGCTAAAAACCCTTTTTAAAACCTATACGGTATGTAATGTATTTGAAATTCGGGTAGAGGTGAGACAAAACAAAGTAATGTTTTGGTGTTATACAAGGAATAAAATGGGCTTTTAAAAATTTAATTTAGGCAGGTGTGAAAAAACGGTAATAATCACCTTTATAGAATAAACATTTCTCAAGCCCTTTTCGCGTATAAAACCAATTTTATCTCATCTAGAGCTATTCCTCGCTTAATGGTTTTTTTAATATACAAAATCTCATCACACATGTAAGCTCATATTCTTAAAATTTGCTAATTTAAGAACCACCATTTATATTCTATTTGTCCATTCTTAATTAGGGCAAATTTGAAGCTTATATATCTGATAAAATTGTTACTTTTGTTATACTAAATTATTTACCGTTCTCAATTACAATTAATATAGTCGTTCTGTAGGGCCGGTTAAATTTGGAGCCGTTTAAATATTTTTATTTTCTTATGCGTGACTCTACTGTTTGCCCCCCCCCTACCCTTCACCCCATTTTTATTTTACCCTGAAATAGCCTAACATTAACTTGCCGTCAGGGGGGGGGGGGGGGGGATTTATTTTACATGTCTGTTCCTACTCATCACAAATCGTGGGTATGGCTCCGCTTTTAATTAAAGATGTAGGCGGTATGTATTAATATGTCCGAAACTCAAAATACAAAGAAGCCTATATGTGTTGCTATTAAATGACTGCTGACACAAGCTTGTTGCAAGTACCTATCACACCTGAATATAATTTGCATACGCCTTCAAGCATTTAAGTTGCCTTTATGGACGGGCCGGGCCCTCTGCATTTGCAACAAGGACAGTTTTAAATTCTTGTTATTCGTGATGTCAGACCGATTTCCCTGGTATTGAAAGCAATCTAGAAAGGGAAATTATAAGTTTCACCACCAAGCATACTACTGAAAAGGCAGTCACAATTTTTAGATCCTTTAATTTATTTATCCATTATTTAGTTTTTAGGCGACATCGAGAAGGTGAATTGATTGGCTCAGTGTACAGTCTATTTGAAACAAGAAGTTAGTGAAGAAGTGTAAAAGATGAGGGGGGGGGGACTTCTTATGCAAATCTATTAGTCCTCGGCAGAAGGATAGTTTTTTCGTTTATTGCAAATGCTAGGCATAATTTTTTTCAAGTTTATTTGCTTGGAACCGGGGGCGGGGGTATTTTAGAAATACTTTAATACAAGGTTAAAAAATTATTGTTTTGTGATTGAGATATGTCCGAGACAACCAAAAAAGGCCATTATAGTCCTCCATTTGCACATGAGTTTCTTGTTCTGATTCAATTATAAGCTAAGTTAATCGGCCCACCCGTTATCAATTTTCGTAAAAAATTTAATTTTAACTCTAGAATTATTTCCTTTTCTACTCGTGCTCAGACTTCATTTATTAGTTACAGAAGAGGAAAAAAGCTTTGTTTTTTAATGTTTAACTATTAAGTAAAAGCTAACGGCAAAACGGGCTGTGTTTTTTCTGCCACCAGTATATTTTTTATGATCAACCTGGCCTGGGATGTGGCTTGACCCGGCCAAAAGATTATAATTTATATTTCTTTGTTGAAAATTTGTATTGCAATGCGTAATTTCTATCAATTTTCGTAATGCTAAATTGAAGAGGTGATCCATTGAAAATCATTAAATGAAAAGGGTAATAGAGCCATTAGAGAGATGGAGTAGCAGTAAGGAGAATAAAAATCGGTAGAAATTGTGTTGATTAAAGCCCCCCGCAAGCCCGTCTCGTTTTTAATTTTTACCCAGCCTGGTCATTGGCGTACTTTTAGGCTAAATTGCCTAAATTATAAGGGCATCATCTCGCTAACTAAAATTAATTCTGAAATTTCATTATAAATATTTATCATTCGACTTTTTAATGGTATTCTTTGTAAACTCCACCACGTTTTCAATGTTTATATGTTGTTTCAAACATATTACGTTCTGTTAGGGTATAAACAAAAAAAAATGCTTTCAGTAGCTAAAATCCATCGAACTTTAAATTATAACTATTGACATGATGTAGTTGGCCCTGACAAACAAATCGATGCGCGCTCCATGGCGTATACTCTTAGTTTTTTCCCTAATTATTTTAATTAGATATCAAGAATTTTTTAACTGTAATGATAAGAAAGTGAATTTTACATTTCTACTATGTCAGAATCCTAAACCTAGCTTTTTAGAAATAATGCGTGGTATTGGCCTACTTATCCGAACTGTTTATAAACGGCTAGCTTTTTTTACAATTATATTGGTTTAAAAACCTAAATCCTGGTAAAGCCTTTTTTTGCCATAGACGGACCCCTGCCCATAAGTCAACCAAGCAATCTTTAGGTCGTCCCTTATAAAAGTTTAATTTCATTTTTATTTTTAATCGAATTTGCTTTTTATTCCTACAAGGAAGTTAAATGACGCCGCATTAAAAACGATTTATCATAACTCGCGTATGTAAAAAAAACAACTATTGGACTTTCCATGACGACAAATTACATTACATAAAATTTTATATCGAGCCTTGTAAATTTACTTAAGTATACCCAATATTATCTACACCATGTTTGTTCCAACACAATTATCTCATAAAACAAAATGTTATAGAAAAATAAAACGAATGACAAAATTAAATACAATTATTTTCAGTAAAAATAATGCAGCAAAACGTATTGGCCAAACAAGTTTGTCTGAAAATAAAAAAAATTAAATTCTTATTAATAGACATTAATGTCACCAATTTATTTTCCCCCCACAAATATAAAGTTCGGTATTTTATACTAATAGCTTTCCAATTTGTATTAATATATTATTGAAAATAAATGGTAAATTATATCAGCAACCAAGGCACTTTAGAATTTTTTTTTTTATAATTTAAAAAAAAAATTCGTTAGCGCAACGCTTATAAATGGTTCTCAATTCATATTTTACACTAGAAAATGACCTCGTCCCAGGTTTTTAAGTTTTAAATGCTTCCCTCTCTCTTGCATATTAAACGGTAACTATAACATAAATTTTATAATGATGGGACTTATACACTTGTTGTGGTCCAATGCCTATTAATATCTCACTATTCAATCGAGCTAACTAATTTTTGAAGTTTTAAGTTTAACGTTGTATTTCCATTTATAATTGATTAATTAAATTAAATTATTGGCTCTGCTCCACGAGGTAATTGCTGTTCTAGGGCGACGTGCGATGACAAAACCAAGATTTCACCACATCTTGAAATTATTTTGGGCACATTTATTGCACTCATGTAAACACCTTAAAAAGGTAAACCACTCTAAAATATTCTATTAAACATTTAATCAAGAGTTAAATTAATAATTTTTGAAGGACAAAAACATTTATTAATTAATAATAAAAACAAAATAATTAGAAAAAATGTTAACAGGTATATAGAACAGAACAACTTTTGACAAAGGCTTTATTCTTATGAAATAACTTAAGCTGTATCTTCTTTCTAATTTAAAAAAAGAAAAAATTTGCTTATTTTACATATAAACATGATTTATATAGCTTTGCCTTTTTTATTTTTGCAGGGATTATTTTTGCCTATGTGTTTTTGTGTTTGCTTTGACCAAATAAATTTTTTTTTGCATTTAACCCTATAAATTATAGAAAATGCACTAATAAATTGATCTTTTTATTATTAATAATTGATTTTAAATAACTATGATGTCATATAAATATTTAGAGGCGTAACCAGAATTTTTTCCAACACGGGTGAGGAATAGGTTAGGCATGGAAAATATTTGGGGGGAGGGTATAGGCCTAATTTTATTGCATTTTTAAGCATTTCACAAGAATGATTATCTAGCAAGAAAAGGAAGCGCACCAGATTCCCTCTCGGTATGCCAATGTAAATATTAATGTTCCTTTTTAAACACTAATGAATTTTACATTTAAAGATTAAATGCCCATCTCTAAGCAGTCGTACACATGACAAGGTATCCCTATACATAAACCAAATCTCCAATAATGATCTGATTTTATTTAATATCTACACAAAAACATTAAATAAAAAAAAGTGTTTTAAATATTGTTAAAACTTACTACCAAAATTTTCAAAACAAATTTGAATTTTTTTGTTAAAAAAACTAAAATAAATAAAAATATACTACATTTAACTATAAAAAAAAACCGTATGCTTTATCGGGGGGGGGGGGGGAAGATCTTTAAATGAGGGAAACGAAATTCTGTGCCTCTTTAAATCTATTTACCTTTTCTCTATCTTCGAAAACTCATTTTTTGAATAGACTCTTAAAATTTGGTAATTAAACAAATTTTCGACCATGTTATCCTCTTTTAAGTCGTTGAACTTGTGTTTAAAATCAATAATTTAATAATCATTCATTTATTATAACTTTTTATAATATTTATTTATAAATACTAACATAAAATCAAAACTGCATCTTAATATTCAAACTGTTCTGTCTATATTTAACAAAAAGATGTAAATTCTTTTTGATATAAGAGTTATTCGCACGCATAAAGTATTTTTTGTGTGGTGATACTGGCGGTTGACCCTATGGCGAAAAACAAACTTGATAATTAGGACACAAAGCACTGCAATAATCAGGTATTTGCTCTCGTAAAATTTTTTCAATATGTACAACCACATTAAATTTTAAATATTTATCTATATTTTTTTTTCTATATTCGTGTGCGCAGTCAATGCAAGGTATTTTTTACTTACATCTTATTTACTCTGTGAACTGCACCGGGCAGTGAGAACTGTTAAAATTTGCTGACGGGTGCTAAGCTCAAAAAATAAACTATATAATAGTAGGTAAAAATAGCTTAACGGGCATGAAAAATTACGGCCTGAATTAAGAGATCATATTCAGCGGTATTGATCATCTGAAATCCACGCCCACAAAGTAGAGTGAATCTAATTCTAAAACAAACATATCTCTAAAGCAAATATATATTAATAAAATGATCATATTTGTTTATAAAAATAGTAATAATACCTAATTGACATTATACTCTGCCTCTATAAATGGGTTATTAATGATATATATCATGTTGAGTGATGAAAGCATGCATACTTTGGCCCTATTGATAATATTTTTATAAAACTATTAAAACAACAACGATGTTAATATAAATTGAGTTTTTAGCGAGCCGAAAACAGTAAATATTAAGTAATTTGTGAAGGGAAATGTGCATTGCGCATTTTAGAATCTTATTAATAGCCCTAGCATGACGGCATATTAAACAAACAAAAAAAAATAATGTGTCAAAGAATCAATTTTATGCGTTACCTCAGCTTTTTTTTTAATTATTTATGTCTCCAGAATAAGTTTGCAACCAAATGTCTGTTTTGGAAAGGCTCAAAGCTCAAAAATTATTGGCAAACATTGTAAATTTTGTACATTTTACCAAAATATGTTATGTATTATCATATTAATAATACTTTAGAACGGTGTGACAACTGCAATTATTCATTTTGTCAATTCAGTATGTATAAATTGATGAGAATAAAATATGTTTAGGAAAAAATCGGGGAAAAAGTAACGATTTAGTCTACCTTGATTTGAAACAATGACCTGGTAAACCTGATTTACATTTTATAATACAATGATTTTTTACCGTACAACTAAAAATTTCCTGTTAAATCATAGGTTAATAGGGAAATCGCAATATACTTGAGAAGGTTTATCATCGCAATGACCCAAAATATAACCTAATTTTAAGATTTTTTTTAGTTACTTTGTTTTCATTATTCTAGAGAAAAATAAACCTTCTATAACTGAAATTAATTTCTGCACATCAAATACTGTAAATTAATATAAAAGCAAATAAAAATTTATAATTAAATGTATTAACATAGGTCAACAAATATTGATGCTGGAAAAAATTAGTTTATGAGAACACAAAAGCATACATCCTCATGATGGCTAAATCTCATATGTATTTTCTGTTTTTCGTAGTTTCTTCCGCCTTCAACTCCTTAGAACCGTCCATGAAAAAATTGCTCTTTTTTAAAAAAATAGACAGATTTTGCGACCTCGAGATTACCCTAAAAAGAAAAATTTCAAATATCTTTTTTTTTATATAAAATTCCTTGTAACTTACATTTATTATCTCAAATAATGAGAAATAAAATATTTTAATATATTAAGCTCCTACATCAGCATTTAGATAATACAGAGTATTTCGCGTCCAAACTTAAATACGACACGATATAATATCGGTTTTTAATAAAAATATTATTTGAAGTTATTAACAGTTTACGTGAATATGAAAAAATTTCAAATTATTTTATTTTTTAATTTTTTTTGTTTTTTTGACATTTTTTCTAAAATTTTCAATATTTATATCTAACTGACTAAGTTTGATAAAAACGGTAAACGGATTTGAAAATCTTAAAGATGGGGTGAGATCTTTGTAGTCAGCTCATAACTCTCAAAAATTGGTTAACCTGTGGACTTAAATTTTGTAATAAGGAAAATTTTAATAAGATATATAAGTAATAAATCATTTTTAATGTTATACATGAGGCCGATTTTAGGGTTTTTTTCGAAATCGACCAAGTGTTAGTAAGGATCAAAGTTTTTATTTAAAATTATTTATAATACTTTTTAAAACTTTACACTTGTTTTAGTTAGGCTATGTTTAAGGTAGTGGCAAACTATCTGATGGGTTAAAGTTCCTTTCCCTGTTTATACGAACGTTTGTCAAAGGAGGATAATACACTATGGGTATATTACCACAATTGGTCAAAATGTAATTAAATGTAAATTTTTTGACTTTAATATTCTTTTTTACTAGTGATTGCAATTTAATAATAATGGATAGAAAATACGATATTAAGCACAGTTATACATATTCTACAAATTTCATAAATGAAACGAATCCCAATCATGCCGTGTATATCAAAGATTCATCAGGTTTTAAATCATTTACGATAATTTTGTCACCTTCGACAGAGGGCGCTTTTTTATCACTCCAAAATTGTGTTGACTCATTTTGCTTGGCAATGGCCACATGAAAATGGGCTTCACCAATTATATAATTTATAATGACAAAATATTTTTCGACACCTATCCCTTGACCAGGCATCCGTTATATTTAAAATTGAGCAATCCTATTTATTAATTAGCTTGCCCATGCAGGGACTTAGTGCTTGCTGGGACACCCTGTGTATTAAAGCCTCAATAAGATATAATAATGGGTATATATATTCTTGCTTTGACAGCTTGTGGTTAATAGATTATATCACAAAAGCCAGCAGCCAAGGGAATTTTATAATTTGTTGCAAGAAAACGGTATATCTAGAATTATTAGAGTATATCTAACAATATTTTACCATATACACACACACACATACCTCTAATTACTCGCCGCTCATTTGAGAAAAAGGTAAGGTTATAATTATAGTTTCGAAATACTTTTTAGATAGATAGATAGATACGTATGAGATTAATTTGGAGACAGGCTGATCACATATAATGTTTAGACACTAACCAGATTTTTACACCGAATATAATGAGAGGCCAGGTAACTCTTTCATTTTTCATTAATGCCATTCGGAGAGTGCTCTAAGAAGAATCTTGTGGGGTAATTAGAGTTTTACAAATATATCATCAGATCATTTAACCTGCAGAAAAATTAAAATTTAAGGGGGGTTTTTTTTGGTCATTCTTGACAATTATGTCATTTGTTCAAAACTTATTAATATATAATTATGACTGGATAAACAAACTGCATTGATGGGTTAAGTTATTAAAAACTTTCCAATTGCAAGTCGCTTTTAAAATAATAATAATAATAATAAGAGGTAATCTAATTTTAGAAAGCAAAACGTTTCCGATTAGAGATTTTGGGTCTATTACAGTTTAACAATATATATTACAAATGAATTTCTGGTATGCCAATGGGTTCTCCCTGGTCTTCATATATAGGCAAAATTGTTTTAAGATATATAGAAGATAAATTTTTTTTCAAATATTAGAGCTTTTCCAACTTTTTATACACGTTATGTAGATGATATTTAATTATTTTAAATGAAAATACAATAAACGATTTGTTAAAACTTTTTAATATTGCATTTGAACTTAAATTTACTTGTGAAAAAGAAAATAATTGTCAACTTTCGTTTCTTAAATTAATGTTATCGAGAAATTTAACAAATAACAATATATAAATTTCTGTTTTTTTATAAATTAACTGCTAACTCACAATTTTAAACATAAATTCTAACAGTCCAAATTCATCGTTCTATGCTGTAATTTACACACATTTTAAAAGAACACTATTTTTACCCAGTAGTTTTCATATTTCAAGTCAACAAACTAAACTAAATCACTTTGAATTTTTAAATCAGGGTTAAAATTTAAATACAATTTTAAAAATAATGAATATTTTACAAACAAAAAATACACCTATACATCCGACATCACAATCCAAAAGTTTTGATTTACAGCATCTATACAAACATAATGACATATCCGAAAACGAAAAAAAAACTCATCTTCTTCCTCGCACACGAACAACATAATTTCCGAGAAATAAGACTTACCCGCATTAAAAAATAATTTAAATCTTCCAAATATTTGTACTTTTATTAACCACCTTAACCATAATGTACGCCACATATTAAAAAACATGCCAATGTATTTTTTAAACCCACTAAATCTTCTTGTAAGTTCATAAAACAAAATTTTCACAACCAAAACTTATCTAATTGTGTCTATAAATTCAACTGTAATTATTGTAATTTTTCTTACATAGGGCAAACTAAACGGTTTTTAAATATAAGAACTAAAGAACACATCTGCTATAAAAAACAAGCTTTTTAAATCTGCTTTAGCAGAACATCACCTTTTAACCTCGCATTCTTACGCCACAAATCATGTTAAACAAAATAATTTTAATAGAAAAATCTTAGAAAGTTTTACTACACAAAAAAATTCCCATATTAATTAAAAAAATTGATTATAATTACATTTTAAATAATGTGACTTCACATTTTATCAATGTTAACAAATATCGTTGTGGTTTAACAAATAAGATTGAAGTTTGATATGAATATATTTATTGTGTATATAGATTTCCAATCAAGGCTTTATATATTTGGTCAAGTACAACTATTAGCCGCCAGGACTAAATATATATAATAGACAATAAAGGTTAAAACATGAAATCTAAAACAGTTAACACAGTAAAGGCCGTTGGCCATATAAACAATCAATTATAAGGTCATTTAAACATTTACCAACAATCAATAGTCACCATTTTCTATTTAATAATTAATTTTTTAATCAGTAATCACCATTTTCTATTTAATTAAATAATTTTTTTTCAAAAATACAAATAATAAGCTTAATTTAATTAAAAACAAGTTTCTACGCTTTCAAAATTTAGTTCATAATTTTTGTAATAAATACCATATATATGTTTTTTTAAAATATTTCACATTATTAACACCATGACTTATTAATTTACATTTTGACCATATCAAATTATAATTTCCACTTACAACATTCCATTCTATTTTTTATTTTCTTTCCAAAAAGAAGAGATCTATATTCTCGAATTTATTTAAATTTTTTTTTGTTCATATTATTATTCTGGATAAACCATATATATTCAATAGATTTCAATTTTGTTTAGTGAGTTTTTATTTTCGTCAATTTTAGAAATTTTATTTTGTCAACGATCGCAAATTTTAAAAAAGTTGCCAAATTTAGTTTGTGCTAAAATACTTTTTCTGAAATAAAAAATTTTTCAAAAAATTTAAAATTTTCAAAACTTAAAAAACGAAAATGAAAACTTACTTTGCACGTAAGAAAATATAAGGTTAAAAATTTTCGATGTAAAAACCCGAATTCATAAAAATTTGATTATTGTTTATAAAACTTTTCGTAAAAATGAATGAACTCTAAATACGTCTCGGCGAAACATCGCTTTGGACGTGCACTAAAGGCTGTGTAAAATACTAATATTAAAATCATAAAAATTATAATATAAAAAATTTGAACGGCTAATCAAAAAATGAGAATTAATGTAATATGGTCGTTTTAGGATTAGCCTAACAACAAATTTTCGAAAATTATTAATTTCTAATTTTTTTACACTAGCCATCTTAATTTTAATAAAATGCGTTAGATTTTTTTCTTCAAAATTTTTTTCACTAGCCGAGGCCATAGGTAAATAATATTCCATCGGCGTATTATTCGTGTTGAACTCTGACATACATCTCTCGCCTTGAAGAATTATAACATAGCTCAGTTTTTCAAAAAATAAGAAATATAGAATATTGATGATTAAATGTTCCAAATCTTTTTTAATAGTTATTTCCAGTTTTGGCTTATATGACATTGAAACAATAAAAATGATATTAAATTTTTGTATTCATAGACATTATTTTATCGAGAAGTGAAATTCAAAATTGTCTTTTATTGAGGGGTTAGTGCACTTTAACTACATTTCTCGAAAACTTATTTGCACCCAATTTAGGAAAAAATATATGGATAAAGTGAAAAAAGTAAAATGACTTTTAAATTACTGTAGATAAAATCTTTTTGCATTCCGCCATTCCATATAAAATCCAAAAATTTGTTTTCCATATCTCATAGATTACATCAATTTTATTTTATATAAAAAAAATTGTTTTCTTTTTATTTTTCATTCTTTAATTCATTTCGTAGTTGTGTTTCCTCAAACCACTTTTTTTTTCAAAAACTTAGTGATACGCCATTTAAGGCTAGTGAAGGCAGAAACTTATTTGGAAGAATAGAAAATAAGTCAAATAGAATATGTGTCACCCTTGCCAAACGCAATTTTTCTATTAAATGATTAAAATATTCTTTTAAACCAATTTTTTTAAGTATAATTTAGGGAAAAGCTCTTGTGATAACCAATCGAGAACCACTTTAACATACCTTATCACATGCTGTTTGATGATATATAAAGGTTTCAATCGCACTTTCATTTTATCCATTCTAATATAAAGAGAAAATTTGTCGAATAAAGTTTTTTTTTATCTAGTAAAACTATAAAATCATTAGGGAATTATATTGTTTTGTATTTTTTTATCGGAAAATATAACAAGTTCCATGTTCTATCATAATTCTTAAGGTACCTACCGTAATGCCTTATAACAACATAATAACTATTCGTATAAAACTTCAAAAAATAACTACATATTTTGTTTTTTTTTTGTTGTATTTCAGATCATTTTTAAGATTATAAATGATAATAATATTTTTATCTGAATAGCACAATAAAATGTCACCTCATCCTTAAACAAATATGCGAAACACACTTTTTTAAATAATAAAAAGTCCCTCCGAATAAATGTCGTGGATATTTCAAAATTTAGGATTAATTACAACGTGAACTTTGCCCTAAAGAACAAGGCCAATGTCACATATAATAATATTTATAATTCTGCTCAAGTTACGAGCCATAAGCAGGATATTAAAAAAGAGTAAAGGCAGCCCAATTTGCCAGGATATTTTTTTTATTCGTCTGAAATATGGGAAATTTAAAGCCTGTTAAAATTAAGTAGGTTGCAAAATTTCTTACAAATCATTTTAACTGCTTAGGTTCTTAGACGTATTTTATGACACTTTAGCACGTCTAAGGTTTTAAAATTCTAATAATCATCATTGTAGAAGACGAATTTATTTGAAAGATTATATACTTTATATGTTATAGGGCCAATAAGCCTTAATTGTGGATAAAAGTAAAAATTTATAATGAATTATGTTTAATAATGAGTAAAGCAGGAGAAATTAAAAATACTTTATTATTTCCGGTATTTAGAGGTTAATTTAATAATTCTAATGTGGCAAAAATAACAGTTGAATTTTCCAAAGTGTAGCAAAAGTAAATTATGGTAAACAAACCGTTATGTTTAAGTAATTGTGTGATAAAAAGCTTCTTATTTTGTGTTAGTCAACAATAGTTAAAAAAATAAGATCAAAATGAGAAGAACTAGCCTGTACTGAGACTCTTTTTTCCTTGGGCCAGGTTTAAATATCAGCCGGGGGGCGTCACCGGCTTGGGTTTTGACTTTTGCAAGACTTCTCAATGGTAAAATTCTTAAAACAGCATTTTAATATATAGGTTAAGATGCTTATTATATATTTTATTTAATTTTTTGTTTCCGAGTAATTGACCCGTTAAAAAATGCAAACTTAAGCGGTTTTAATATAAAAGAATACTAAAACTCTACGTGAGATAATCGATGGGGTAAAAAATTTAAATTATTATCAAATAAGGGATATCTCGGTGCAAAACAAAATTAAAATTTTAATGTTATTTACGACATGCACTGATAAATTTAAAATTTAAGTTCAACCATAGCGCCTTTTTACCCATATATATGATACAGCAAAAAGAAGCGTGGACTGTCCTATATATATATATTTCTATAGATTATATAAAATAGTTAAATACTCATCATATAATTGCAAATCGAATTATTTTCTAATTTAAAATGAAATGCTATGTGGTGGCAGTGTCGCCGCAACAATGCACTTAACCTAATTGTGGTTAAATCGAGAGGTAGTTTTGCACCTCAGACAGTTTCAATAATTTAAGTTGCTTGCATTCTTCGGCCAATTTTTTTTTTTTTTGTTAAATTAAAGCTTAAAAAGATTACCTTTAAGAAAATAATGGGAAAAATTGTGTCTTTTAGCACGCCGTATTAACTTTCCGTCTCTCAATGCGAGTGGATTTAATTTTTAAGCCTATTAAAGTAATTACCTTTTTAACCCTTTCCCCCGCACTTTTTAACTTAGGAAATAGGCAGCTTAATAAATTTATTTTTATTTTCAAAAGCTAAAATGGTTTTTAGGTCAAACACCAATTTTTTATTTAATTAAATGTTGGAAGTAAAAGACTTTTGTGGGATTTAATAAACAACCTATCCTCAAGTATCTGACCCTTTCCTTAAACTCCTAAAGTTGCACAAATAAGATTAAAGTAAATGTAGAAGACTTTTTATTTTTTAGATTCCCTTTTTAACATTTTTATTTATATTAAAATGCTATATTCCAAAAAATAGCTGGCCTCTTCCATTTTTAAAATTGAAAAAAAAAATGAACATAAAAAAATTTACTAGTGTTATATAAAAAATCATTAATATAAGTGGCGAGTAAATACAAACAAACGCCTGACAAATCTTAAAAATTATTTTATTTTTTAAAAACTTTTTTACTTTTATAAAAATTTAAAAAAGGCCATTCTAACGTTAATTCATTGTGTATTTTAAAATTTTTATCAATATAACAGGCCATTCAAAGGTATATAAAAGCATTTAAGAGATCTAGCTTTTCTGTTCACTATAGCATCGTTAATTTGAAGAAGTTATAAAATAATAATATTTGTGTAAAATATTTCAATATTGCTGCTGAGTTCAGTTTCAACGGAATTTTAAAAAAAAGATAAATAAAAACTCACAACGTCAAACATTTCACATAGCGGTTATAAATAAAGAATATCAAGACTTAAGTTTTAAAACGATTTTCAACCATTGCATAGATATGTTCATTTTTAACGTGAGAACTGCCAACCATGTGATATTTGCATTTCATATGAAAAAAATATCCAAAAAATACACGGCCTACTTATCTAAAAAGTGTTATTTAGCATTACAACACACTTATTACTGTAAATACAACAAAAGTTTCTCAAGTTGAGGTCACGTATAACTAAAATAAAAAAATCTGATCTCAAGTGCTTTGCAATGGATTTAATGCCATTGGCAAAAAAGGGGTAAATTGAGGCTAACTAACTTTTTTACAAATACTATAAAATTTGAATTAATTTATAAAAAAAAGAATACTGCACCGAATCACATGCTAGCATACATTAAAAAAATGCTAGGTACATTTCATTAAATCCTGGCAATTAAATTAATTTTTTTGTTTCTATCCCCATATTAAAAAGTAAAGGTGAAATTATTTTTTCAATTTTACATATATATTTATTAAAAATAAACACCAAAAAATAATTAATTTTAAGAAGGTAAACCCATAAATTTCGATCCGGCAACTACAGGGAAGAGAAATATATTACCATCCAAATATTTATTTATCTATTGTAAAAAAAAATTATAAACATTTTCTAAAAAAATCTTAAATTAATTATACTTATCAAAACAAATAATTTAAAATATACAAATGTAAAAAAACAACAATCTAATGACATATAAATGCGTATTCCCAACCCAGTGCTACACAGATTTTCAACTACGGTCAAAATAATCCACTTTGACATCGAGAACGTAATGTGTTATTTTGGGTCCATAACTTTTAACTTTGATCAAATCTAACAAAGTTATCTTGACTCGATATCCATTTAAATCGCAATCTGAAAAAATGTTATCCTCCGCCAAGTAGTCGCAATCATTTCTCACTTGGGTAAAAATGTTGAGAACTCTAGTAGAAAATCTGTATATTTGTGTAAGGGCCCGGAATATCCAAAGGAGAGTTAATATACGGTCCCATGTCTTGAGATAGGATGGTGGCTTATTATTATTATAATTCTTGCTATTGAGATTACTGCAAATGTTGTTATTATTTAAATTATTCTCAATATTGTTTATATTAGCAAAGTTAATATATAAAGTTGTTTGATCTTTAGGGATTGACGTTGTTTTAAGGAGTTGATAAAAGTCCTTATGATGTTTGCACCTTTCTAGAAAAAATTATTTCATTCATATAATAATTATTATCTGATTTGCAAATTAAAAAAAGTTGTAAAATACAAATCATATATATAAGTAGCTAAATTTAGGCACTATACTTGCCAAAAGTGTAATATTCATTAGATGCGTTATCATAAAATCTGCACACAATTTCTTTAAAACATCATTACTGATATAGATATTGGACAACATATGTTCGGCCTGGGGTGATAAATTGTTGCCTAATTAATATCAGAAAAATTTTAATGTTTATTTTGTTATAAAAAAACATCAGCATTATTTTAATTCAATTTATTTAGTTTGATTAGTCAAAAACAAATAACAATATCAGCATAATAATAAAAATATTTCATTACTATTAAGATCGACGGTTTTCCTTAAATGTGGTATTAAGATTACAGATGTAAAAGCATCACAATTAAAACGAGATTCTTGTTTATGAAAATATAAATGCAAGTCTTTTTGTGGATGAGTTGATAATGGTTGAGATAGCAAGAGATCTAAATAAAATCAAAATAGACAAACAATATTCTATCCAGAAGTTCATATTTTTGAACTCATAGTACTAAGTTCAGTTCTTTGAAAAATAAAGCCGCTCAATTGATAAGGGTGAAGATTTTGGTTTATATGTTAAATAAAAAACAAATTTCCAAACGAGTCTGAAAAATTGGTCTACGACTGAATAAAATTTGCGATTTGGCTAAAGACTAAAATTTCGGTTGGGATAAGGACTACCCATAAAAATTACAATAGGGGCATGTGCCCTCTCTAATTGCCTGTTTGCACTATTTTTTTAACACGTCCAAAATTCATTTATAATATTGCAACTTTTCGTATATGTTTACCATACTCATAAATTGTTTAATATTGCAAAAAATATATAATTTTTTTATATTTTGGCCCAGTATGTTGTGTTATAATGTCAGATAGCAATTATAAAATTTTTATAAACGTCCAAACTTAATTTTTAAAAATTGTGTAACAGTATATTACTTTTTTGTTTCTATATTATAGAATATTTATTTGTTTATTTTTATTAAAACTAGTTGGATAAAATTAAAAATGCAAATTGCACATAAAATTAAAATTCGAAAGTTTTAAAAACTAGAATAGCGCATAATTTACCATGTCCAAAAATGTAACAAAAAACATTCGGGATTAAAGAGATAATAGTTTATACTTTGCATTAAAAAATTTTATTGTATATGTGAAGGAGTATTAGCTCACTTTTAAAAAAAAACTAATTTGGAACTTAGGTAGTGGATCCACTGTATTATTCAACGCAATAATATTGGCAAAACAGAAAGGCACGTCGGATTGTCTATTTCTAAAAACAATGTTAACATTTTTCATGCCTGCAGTTTTATAAGGAAAATTTTCACATTTCGACATTTCCTTGTTTTTTTTTTGCTAAAAACTTTTAACTATTATGTTGTCTTCGAAATAACAATCGTTCTAAATAACATTAGTAAAGACGTTTTTTACATGCCTTAACTAGCAAATTTTTTTTAACAGTTATTAAATTAAAACTGAACCTAGTTTTTAAGCTTAAATGTTTACGTTAAATGTTAATGAAAGAGCTTGATACACTTAAAAATGATATATAAAAATTTATTTAGTCGGTACTCAATATTGATTAAACTAAATTAAGTCAATGTGGTTAAATGTTTAATAATGTGATAGAATACAATCTACAAGTAAGCTTTAAAATATTGTTTACGTTTTTTGAATCATGCCTTCAGGGCACACCAAATCCTGTACCAAAAAAAATGGCCAAATTAGGCAAAATTGACTGTAAGGAAACAAATTTTAGTGGCTGTGATTTAGATTGTGGTCATTCAAATTTATAATCTAATAAAAGACTAATTTTTAACCAACATGGAGTGCCAAAGAGCTTGTAAATTTTTACATAATGCGTAAATATTAAGAAATCGACTCAGTGTAGACCTGTTAAATAAATTTAATTTGGGTTTTCATTCTAGGGTAACACATTAAAATATAACTTTTTTCATTCTTTTCAAATCCTGCTCTTAACAAACTTAAATTTTATTTGATATTAATAGCTAAATGGCACTCTATAAACTCTAATAACTATAAAAAGTGCAAAATAATTTTTATTTATATGTAATGTTAAAAAAAGATAATAACTTTATCTAATATTGAATTTGTTAAAAATAAAAAAAATATTTAAAAGTAAAATAATTCAGATATTTTAAACAAAAATCACTATTCATTACAGAGGTCTACAAAAGTGTTTGGCAAAGAAATGATGCAATAAATTAATCTACAAATCTCTAATGTCTTTTTCTTTTTCGAATCAACACTGTGACAGAGCCCTACAGACTGATTACAATAAAAAAGGGTAAATTGACGAAATTGCCTAATTTTTGGAACCTAAAAAATCCGTAAACAATTATTTTTCTTCGTGAAAATAAGCTGTATAACTTAATTTTTCTTTTGAAATAACAAGATTGAAGTTTTAAGTACCAAGCTCCATCCATAGGTTAAACAATGTATTTTGCACCTAACCCAGGCAGGATTCTAGACCCCTTTTTTTCCAAAAAAAAATACATAGTAATTTTATTTTTGCCCCTCCCCCTTCCCCCCCCCTTAAATACGTATAAATTTTATTTTTGCCCTTCCACCCCCATATAACTAAAATTGTTCCCCCACTAAAAATTATAATTTTTAAAATATTTACTTTTTTTAAAAAGTGTTATCATTCATATCAACACTTCTCATCCGCTAAAGAGATCTAACTAATACAGAAATTATTTCTGTTGTTAGTTGATATATAGAAAAATATGATGTTACAGAAAGCTGTATATTTGTGAAAGCAATTCATAAATCTGATGCCAAAAAAATTTATTGTCAACAATATTTTGTTAGAATATAATCAGAACCAAAATGTCGACAATGTAGATGGGGGAAGTAATGTGGGGAAAAAGGTGGTGCAAGTATTTTTAAGCAAAATGGCTGGACACCATGTCCCGTATATTCACTGCTTTAAAAACCGATTGCATCTTGTTGTAAAAGATTGTCTTGAAATTTTAAGTGAAGGGAAAGATTTTTTTGATATTTTTTCTTCCCTTAATAAATTTTTTTATAATGCAATCAAGGAAGTAAGTGAATGCGGGACCATACCCTGGCTGTTGCCCCATCGGTGGTGTGGACACTACGATGCCATTGTTTTTTTTTAAATTACATAAAAATATTATATACTCTCTTAAAAATTAAAAATAAAAAAGTTTTTATATCTTCAGGTCACCGCCGAAACGTCGGGGTTTTTTGACCATATTTATAATCATCAATTTATTTTTATGTATTTATCATTTGAAAAATTATTTTATTTATTAAAAATAATTAATGATCAATTTCAATGCAAAATTTATGTCCAAAACTTTATTTAATACACCATTGTTTGTTAGAAATCAAACAATTAAGAAATACAAAAACATTTACAGATGTATTTTAAAACTGTTGATATATATTTAATACTTTTTTAAATGACAATAAATAATTTATAGATAAAAGAAAAACTAAACCTAATGATTTGATTTTTATTTATATTCTATTCATAAATGAGAATAATTTAAAATTATTGATAAATTAAAAAGTATTTATTATAATATTATTGATATATTTATTGATTCTTTTAATAATAAATTTTTTACCGATGATATTTATTTAGAATCTTTAGATTCCCTTTATAAATTAGATTATCCTTTTTTATAGATATAAATAAATTAGAGCCTCTTTTAAAAATAAGTATTGATAAAAATTCATTATCTAAAGAAATTAACGTAGAAAAAATTTTTTTAATAAAAAAAACTTAATAATTACAAATGTGTTACTAATGATTTTGTTATTTTTTGAAGATTACAATGATGCGTTTCCTAATTCATTTAACATTTTTTTATAAGTTTGTTATTTGGGTCTTCAACGTCGAGTTGTGAGGCCACATTTTTATTAATAAAAAGTTTGAACATAAATTCAAATGGTGTGCATGCATATTTTTTACCGTGACATTTTTTTCTGCCCCACGAGTTTTTTTTTGCCCCCCCCCCCCCCAAATTGGAAAAGCTAGAATCGGGCCTGACCTCACCTTTAAATAACCCATCTTTTACCAGCTTATAAAAATCTTGTTTCAATTATGAATTTAACAGCCTAACTGGTTTATGTACATAACAAATTTATTTTAATATTAAATCTCATTTATCTTTTTAACATTTATTTTAGAAACTATTAATATTTATAGCTGGTTTATAAAGTTCGACCACAAAGAGACGAGAAAACTTTATATGTTTTTTGAGTAGAGAGCATAGAAATAGCTGTACGAAAACGTCCATTACCCCTGGGGTCAATAAGATTCAGTACTACTCTCCGCCAATGCCTTAATATCTATTGAAAAGAAGCCGCGTTCTCCGGTAACTGCATGCAGGCTTTACAAAAGGCAAAAGCCAGAATCTTTCACCTGCTAAAATAATGCTGGCTACTTGAAAGATATGGCATACCCGTCAGGGCATATCCCTAGGGTATTAGGTTAGATCTTATTTTGTCATATAGTGATTATATTCACCTTTTGTTTTTCATGATTCTTTTCATTATTTAAAGTTGTAAATTTTTTTTTTTCAGTTATAAATGTCTAGCAAAACAGTTTTTGCCATATAAAACTTCATTTTTTTGTTTGGAACAAAGTGTTTAAAAGTTAATTGAAGTTTTCAAACAAGCTAAAAAATGTTTCATTTTTAATTTAACATTAACCATATCGCTTTTACCATATTAGCAACATTAGATGGTCAATATATCAAATGATTATAAATGTTGGAAAACAAATAAAAAGATTTATAAAATAGATAAAATAGCCAAATATTTTTTAAAATCATTTAAGTAAACTTTCTAGGAGAGAATTGATAAAAGTTTCAGAAAAAGGATCGATATCTTCTGAATAAGGCCCCAGTTTAGGTGACTGATCCAACTTTGTAAAAAACTTTGTAAAATAATGTTGACTATGGCCTAACACATCACAATTTTGGTGTATATGAAGAATTTTCTCGTTTAGTTTTTTTGTTCTATTGCAAAAGTTGGTATTATTATTATGAATATTAACATTGTCACTATCATTTTTCAATTCAAATTTAAGAGCTTTTATAGCAGGCATCCAAGAAGAATATGAAGAAGGTATAAGACCTAAGATCACCCTATTGGCTATATTAGAAGGTGTCACCTTAAGATTGATAGTAACAATTATAAGAATTGCGAAATATATACATATATATTTTACATTTAAATAAATTAATTTTTATAGGCACAAAGAAATGTATAAAATATATTACTACAAATTTAAGGGTTCTACACTAAAGTTACTTGATAAAAAAGGTATCTATAAAAGTGCAATTACTTTTTGATTGTTCCCAAAAATAATTTCACATCTATTTGGGTCAATACCATTTAATATAATATTTTTATTTAAAAAGTACAAAGCATGTGGATTCCAATCAATAGCTATAACTTTTGACGTTAACAGTTTCTTATTTTTAAGTAGTGGTATTGTAAAATATCCAATCCCTTTTAATCAAAAATCATAAAATTGTTTAACATAATAGTTATAAGTGTCAGGTATGCACAATAATGTCAAATTACATTAAATACCAAACATGGAAAAATCTTAAATCATTAGTTTAATACAAAATGTAAACTATAATTTTACGCAAAGACAATTTTTTCAAAGGACTTTATATTAAAATTTTTTTTACATCCAGCTTTGCAATAAAAATTTTTGGCAAGTGGCCATTTAAAGCATTAATTAACCTGCAAACAAATCTACAATAATATCATCATCCCCATTAATATTTAACATTCGATTTTTTTCATTGACATTTCCACAACTCAACATATTTTGAGTTATATCATATGTATATCTTAACATAAAAAGTAAATTCTATACTTCAAACCATTTTCCTTATATATTATGATATTATTAAAGCGTTCCCGGTATAAAAATTGCACATTAGGAACCCGAAAATCGTTCAAAATAATATTTTTGTAGTACATAATTCCTTTGACGTTAAAAAAATCGCATATTTCAGCATATGAATCTATAAAAACATGAACATATTTGGTGACAAAACATAGGTAAATATAAAGAATATTAATAACAATTTTTAAGAGTGGTAACATCTGTATCTTTAATTATAATATAGTCCCCTCTAATTTCAAAAGTTTTCAAATCGAGCATTTACGCATAACGATGCAATCATGTAGGCATTATTTGATGCGCAATGTCTTACTATGCTTTTTAAATATAGGTTAATAACAAATACTTAATTCCCTTAAAAAACGTTAATCTACTTAAACATGAAATTAAAATATAGAATTTTTTTTACTACACACTAAAAACATAAAACCAAAAATAACGAGAATAGAAATTTACAATTTTTAAAAATTAAAAAAACTATTCAAAAGCACTAAGAGTTTATTATTTATTTGCATCTTACAATTAGAAATATATGATTTATCAGTGATCTCATATTTAAAATTTTTTGACTTATAAGATTTATGGGTATTCTGCACTCTCTTATAAAATCGACTCCATTTTTAACCATTTTGTGATTACCATTTGTGCTTTTGGTTTAAGAATTATTAACCTTAAAAATTATTTTAAAATTATACAACCTCATCCTTTATTTGAAATATAAACTAGGTAATTTGATTAAGGAATTGCTGAATATTAAAAATTTATTTTACGCGCCAATTTGTTAGAGCAGAGACAACCCGATTGTTTAATGTTTTTACAAAATAATAAATAAAAAAATTACAAATTTTTATACATAAATTTTTTGAATTTAAGTTACACAAGCATTGGCTTGCCGATAAAAATGGTTGAACAAGGTGGGCCCTCAACTATTTCTATTTTTGTAAAACATTTAAAAATTAAATAAAAATTAGGCCCATATAAGAAAATACCCAACCCCATCGTTTTTTCAAAATACTACATCTATCCCCCTCCCCCCAATTATACAAATTTTGTTTTTGAATGCCTAAATTTATATATTATTTGGTCTGATACTAACCATAATCTTAACCTAAACAAATTAATAGACCAAAATTAAATAACCTTAGCCTAATATTTACCTAAGCTAACTTAACCTCAAAGTAACGCATATCCCAGACACGTAGCCAGGAAGGGTCAAACCTGGCTCGGGTCCCCCTTTTCCGGTGGACTTTCATTTTTACCTCAAAATTGTGGGCGCCCCCCTAATTATTAATGTAGTTGCGTTTTGCCAGGTTAGCAGCTAAGTTAAACGGCTGGGCCCCTTAAAATTTAGAAAAATGTGGGCATACATATAAAATAACATTATATAAATTAATCGCTTGACCAAGGCCGGTCCGTGACCCGGCACCTTTAAGCCAGCTGTGTCTAGGCGCTTAAAATGCCTACTTTTTCTATAATTTTGCTTAAAAACCTTTAAATATTGTAAAATCAGCTTGACGCCCAGCATTGCTTTCATTGCCCTTATAGATGGACCGGTTCTGTTCCTTACCCTTACTCTTCCTAACAACTAAAAATCAAATCGAGCCATATTCTATATCTTGTTACTAGCCATTAAGACTTAATAGAGATATGTGGTAATAATTTCCAGACCTTTTTCCTGTTTGCCCTTTTAACGCTACAGCAGAACCCGCAGAGTTTGAGATTTAATGCGCGTCGGTTAGGTTTGCTTATAGTCCCAGATAAATGGACGGCTTTGGGAAATTGATGGGGTCACCAATATAAATACTAAACAGGCTCAAGGGTGCTTATTAAATGTAGAACACAACCAAATTTAACATTTTAAAGGTTAATATTTCGAAGCACTGTCTTGTATTTTAATTTATTGCACAAACTTATTGCTTGAAATTAAAAATTTCCGGCTCTATTTAGAATTTCGTTGGGCACAAAATGAGTTAAATAATAAACCGGGCTGACTCGTAGATTTGAATAAATGAGTTGGGCTCAGGTCCCGCTTTAAACTTGATTCTCTCTTCATTAAACATAGATATCTTTCAAATCTAGATCTACTTTTTACTTTTTATTAAATAAAAACAAATTTTATATTTTCTTTTTAATTTAATATTTTAATTTTTCGCCCACCCACGCTGTTTTTAATAGTGCAAAAGTTTTTAATTTTTCCTTTTGCCTGGTATGTTTGTTTTCTCTCTGTTTGACCCATAAATTTCCGCCGAATACCCACTCCAGACCAGGTTTGGGGGAAAAGAAGCCAGCCAAAGGGGAATTTTTAAGGGCTTTTCTATGAAAAAAAGCCCACACTCAAAGGACTAAAAAAAATAAATATACTATTTTGCATAAAAAGAGCCTTAAAAAGCCTCACTTTTTTTCTAACAAAAAAGGCTATTTATTAATAGGGCTTTGTATAACAGGCAATTAATTTTTTTCTTTCAATAAAAAATAAAGGGGTTTAGCTTTAATCAATAAAATATGTATTAAAATGAAGAGATTCTGCTTTAGTTATGTATCTTTTTATAATTGATTTTTCTAATCTTGCATGGAATTGTTAAAAAATAAAAACGAGCTCTAGCCAAAAATAGAGCTCTTTTCTCTCTTTAAATAAATATCCCTTTTCCTCATTTTTGGGGCTTTGTTAATAAAATTAGTATAAGCTACCCCGCCCCTTTTTTGGCCCGATGAAATAAAATTAATTTTATCTCCTTTGGCCCACACATTTTTCAGCACTGCTTCAGACTACACTCTTTTTTGTTTACTTTTCATATATTACTACTAAATTCTTAATAATTTTTTGCATTTTTTAAAGTGAGCCTTTGGACGATGAATGATTTATTTGAATCTATCAGCAAATCCGCCAATAATAAAAATCCAATATATAGACAGAAGTTTACAACCAGGCGGATGCCATTACGAAAAACACACTCGATAATTGCAAAAAAACGACCTGAATTTAAACAATCTTGTCGGCCAATTTTTCGACGAATAGCGTAATGGCCGGTCTATAAATGGCGTATAGAAAAATTCAGGATCCTTACCTAAAGGCGACTTATTTTTATTGTGCCTCGCACAAATTAAATTTGGCGGTGCAAGAAAGAATTAAATTTCATTATATTCAAAATGGTGTTGTATATAATAAAAAAAACTATAGATTTTTGTGGGTCGAGCTCTCTTTGAAGGGCTAAAATAAATATACATTTTCTTTGCAAAACTAGATTTGTCGATAAATTTAGGGTCATTAATAGTTTTAACATTGAAAATGTGGTTAAAGACAATAGCATGACAAAAAAGTTGAAAAATAAGTTTCCTCTTCCCGTTAAGGGCTACTTAGTCTACCGACTCGTTTAGGGCCTTCAATTTCAAGGCTAGTTTTTTGTGCTTTTTTTGATATAGCCTTCTTTGGTATTTGAAAAATGTAACAGGTGTCTTAAATCAATGCCTAAAAAACTTATTTTTTTTTAACTCTTTTTTTAATTAAATATAACTTGCTCGTGAGATCGGAGAATTAAAGGACATTTAAGTTTTCAAAAAATTTTTTTTATATAATTTCCCATATAAGGACAATTTTGCTTTAAGATTTTTTGTTTTAGTTACCCCTTAGCTCTTTTAACGTATCATTACATATATATTAACCTTCCTAAAACTCAACATTGGGTTACTTTTCTAACATGCCCAAATATATAAAATTCGGACGCCTTTTATGGAAGTCCTTAAAATTTGGTGTATATAACTGTTACAGGGTTTTATGTTAATTTGATAAATTACCGTCACATGGACCTCGAATTTAATGCATAAACTTTTATGATACCTTTATGTTTGATAGGGCTAAAATACTGCAATTTTAAGGGGTTCGGGATGATTACGCTATCATGTTCTCTTCTTTCGGGGTTCATTGTGGTAGCACACTTGCTTATACTGTCTCGTACATTGATTCCCTTGTATTATTAAGGTGATAGGGCCATAATAACCCATTTCCATTTTTTACCATATTTTTTCTTTGCACTTTTAGTGGTTTACACATTCGTATATTCCAACAAAAATTGGCTCTAATGATACCGCGTTTACGCCGTGGAGCTATTGTTCTCTATTGAGAACACAAATGGTATCAATTTACTCACCTTATTTCGTTATTTCGTTGGACATGATAATCCAACAAAAATTCCGGTGTAAAAAATGGAGGTCAACCGTCTTGTTTTTTTAGTAACCGTTCTTTAACCTGCCAGGTCAATTTTTTTTACCTTCTTTATTAAATTTTTTAATACCGGCTGATTACGCCTTTGCCCCCCTTATATTTAGCCCCAGACCAATATTTTTCTTTTTTTTTTGCATACAAAAGTGAGACCAATGACGTCATTTTTTGATAAATAAAATAATATTGGGCCGAAAAATAATAAAGCCTCATTATTATCGACTTTTTGGTCTTTTTTCTTACTGCCTTCCTTTTTACCCCTGCCCTAATTGTAGTCTCCAGTGCATTATAAAGTCTCCGCCGTATAAGTTAATAATAATATTCAGTAGTCTTTTTATGTGCCCCTACAACTTACAATTGTTAATTTTTACCAAAACAATAAACATTAAAAGTGTTATTAATATTGATATGTTTTATTATTAAAAAATAGTAAATGCTCCTTTTAACATTGAAAGCTAAAAGGTTGTGCTAGCATTTTGGTTGGTTTGCGACTTGGTGTGGCATTATATTAACATTGCTTGATCTACCTACAGTGGTAAAAATACTGTCGTAGTAATTTTTTCCCCTTGGTGAGTGCTCTTATTACCTTTCCTTTGAGTTTTTTCCCGTTCATCGTGTGTTTCGGCCGATAGCCAGTAAATGGCAAACCCTTGTTATTATTTTTATTTCTTTTGAATATGAAATTATTATTTAACATAAAAATTTAACAATTCAAAAACACCATCTATAATTCAAAAATAAGCTTGAGTATAAAGATGTTTTATCATGCAAGGTTTCAACTATAAAATATTTTTAGTCAGCTAAGGTTTAATTGTAAAAGCAGACAAAAAATGGTTGAACTTTAAAATTGTGTCATCATGGTAAATGGATAAATAATTTAATTATTTATATTATAAATATATTTTTATTCAATCGCTAAATATTATAACTTATATATATACCATAAATAAATTAAGGATTTTATTTATATTTTTATTATAGGGGAGACCGGGGTAATAGTGATACCCAAAAGTCAAGAGGACATATCTCTGAAACTAGTAATCCAAATTTCATATAAAAACTCTTAAATTGTCCGTCTCATTCAGGTTTATCAAAAATATAAGTCAAATTTTATAAGATTGAAATTTGAAGACAGACACAAATATGTAAAATTTGTGGGGTAATTCTGGATAGCGTGGGGGAATTTTGAGCTATCTATCGGGTATTTTTGAGCCCATATCTTTAAGCAGTAAAATCATTGAAAATTATGATTTAATAAAAAAATATTGAATTATATATATTCTTAATCACATTTATAGCATATAAAAAGTGGATTAAAGGCACATGATGCATGTGCCCAAAAATGACATACTGTTGATAAACCTAAAATTTATATAATACAATTACCAGACTCATCAACATTGCAGTAAAAAGAAAATTATGATTTAATAAAAAAATATTGAATTATATATATTCTTAATCACATTTATAGCATATAAAAAGTGAATTAAAGGCACATGATGCATTTGCCCAAAAATGACACACTGTTGATAAACCTAAATTTATATAATACATTTACCAGACTCATCAACATTGTATATATCCTGAACCTCCAGGTTGTTGTTTTCATAAATTCCTCCCAAGTTGTCAAAAAAAAATTTAACATTTATACAATTAAAGTTAGATATCCTGGAATAGCTAGTACACTCAGGCTTTCTAAGAGACAAATCTTTTTTTCTTTCTAAGAAGGTGTGAAGCCAATCTTTACCTAAAACATTAAAATAATAGAAATAATTTACCAGCACAGCCATTATTTGCTCATGGTTTTGGCATATCTATTTTGTATAAGTTGGCCAAATCATGTGCTACTTACTAATGAAGGAGTCAAACCTAAATAATTGTTTGATGCTTTTATTAGGTATTCCTTTAAAATTTTTTCTTCCTTTTCATTAAAAACAGCGTTTTTATTTTTTTAATAAGGGTTTCCTTGTTCAAAATCTTTTTACCTGTAAAAAATTATTATAAAAAACTAACCTTTTAAATGCGTAGGCTATTTTGTGTTTAGAACTAAAATATTATTATATATATATTATTACCTTATATCCTTAAGCATTTTACCTTCTAGGATTTCTTTTTTTATTTGTTCGTAATCTGTATTGCGTATTTTTGTACTAGGTCTGATATCCATATTTCTCTTGAATATATAAACACTTCTTACAATGATATTATCATTTGACATACAAATAATATAAAAAATATATAAACGCCATCTATAATTTCAAAAATATTTTATTTAGAATAAATATAAAGATATTATATCATGCTAAGTTTCAATTTAATATGTTTTTAGTCAGCTATAGTTTTCTAAAATTAGTTTATTTATAACAAGCACAGTGGCCATGCAGCCAAATAATGGTTGAACTTTAAAATTGTGTCATTATGGTTAATAATTAAATATGAAAAATATGTTTTATTTAAATTGCCAAATATTATTACTTATATATTTACCATAATTAAATTAAGGATTTTATTTAGATTTTTATCATAATATCAAACATGCAATATATTTAAATCATATATGTAATATACAACTAGGAATGCATTTAATTCAAGCGTGATAGAGCAATATGTTTGATAACTTGTTTTTTAATGGTTTAGCCACGATTTAGAGTAAATATAAATCTAGAATGTCGGGCTCTAACCTATTACGCTCATCGCTAATGCAATAGCCGGCTTGATAACAACCGCTCGGTGTCCATACTGGTGGGAATATAAAACAGTGTCAAACTTGCCGAATCGGCAAGTTAAGGCAAACACGTTTGGTAATCCTCCCACCAGTCGAAGACCGGCACTTCGATTCAATATATTGATTCAAAAATAGTCATTTAGGCTATTGCAGAGTTACATTGAAAAAACTCGTCCGGAACTGATGATGATTCCTGTGAACTAGAAATAATTAAGGAGAAAAAATGTACTTTTTTAAAGTATAGTGCTTTGCTGCTGACAATGCTTTGCGCTGTACTATTGCATTGATATAGATGCCAAATATTAATATGTAATAATAAGGCTTATAATTAAATTCAGTTGCACGTTTTTATAATCGGTATTTTATTGTAATTTATGGCGTTATAATACACAACAAATATCAATGTCACAAAAAGTTTATGAAAACATAAAAGCATGCATCCACATGATGGCCTTATCTCATATATATATTCCGTTTTTCGTTGTTTCTTCCGCCTTCGTCCTCTTAGATCCTTCCACACAAAAAAATGGCCTTTTTTGACTAAATTGACAGATTTTGAGACCGAGAACCCTAAAAAATAAAAATTCAAGAATCTTTTTTTCATAAAAAATTCCTTATAACTTATATTTATCATCTCAAATAATGAGAAATAATTTTTAGTATATCAAGCTCTTGTATCAGCATATAGAAAATGCAGAATATTTAGCGTCCAAACTAAAATACGACACGATATATTATCGATTTTTAAAAAAGTACAAATAAATTTAAATTTAACAATTTAGCTGTTAAAATATGCATAAATTTCAATTTATTTTTGTTTTTGAAATTTTTGACTTTTTTCTAAAATGTTCAATGTTTATAGCTGACTAAGTTTGATTAAAAAAACGTAAACCGATTTTTAAAATCCTTAAGACAGCAGGTTTGATCTCTGTAGTTAGATCATAACTCTCAAAAATTTGTTGACCTGTGTTATAAAGAAAAATCCTGTCCTTTTTACCATTTTGCCCAAGAAAACAGACATTTTGAAAACCAATTTTTAGTTTTTTTTGCGCGTGTTACCTTTAGCTCCACAAGCAAGGCACTTTACAATCAGAGCTGGCAAAAGTCATATGAAAAAAAGCTTTTTATTCTCGGTTTAAAAATATGTCCTTATTATTCTTAAAGAAAAAAAAAGCCCTCCAATAATAAGTAAAATCTTCGTAGCAAAATGATAAAAAAAACTATTTTCTTTTAAGTTGCATTCTAATTCCCAACTATGCTCTATTCAAGGTTCAAAAGAAGAATCAAACTATGGGTCCGGTATTGCTGGATTTTGAAAAAATTATATGAATACTAAAAAGTAGCAGCTTTGCTACAAATATCTTAAATTAATTAAGTAATGTTTCAATTATATTCTATAATTTAGAACACACAGCCATAAGTTTTATAGATGTTGTTTTAAAAACATATGTTTGCTATAAGGTTTATATAGTATGCCTTTGATCCTAGAATTGGGTATAAAGACATGATTAAATTCATTAAAAATGAACTTAACCTAGCATAATTTAATCAAGCACTAAACAATGTCTCATATACCATCAATCCAAAAAATAGATCTGTATTTGACATTTATACTTATGAAAAGTACATTTTTTCAACTTATTTCTAGTTCACAGGAATCATCATCAGTTCCGGACGAACTTTCTTCAATGGAACTCTGAAATAGCCTAAATTTTCAAATCGATATATTGAATTGAAGTGACGTAAATGCCTTCGACTAGTGGGAAGATTACCAACGTGTTTACCTTAACTTGCCAATTCGGCAAGTTTGACACGGTTTTATGCTCCCTCCAGTGTGTACAGCGAGCGGTTGTTTTCAATCTCCGGCCATTGCATTAGTGAAGAGCGTAATAAGTTAGAGCCCGATATTCTGGAGTTATTATTAACTCTACATTCGTGGCTAAACCACTGAAAAACAAGTTATTAAACAATATGTTGCTTTATCACTCTTGAATTAAATGTATTCCTTGTTGTATATTGCACATGTGATTTAAACATATTGCATGTTTGATATTATAATAAAAATCTAAATAAAATCCTTAATTTAATTATGCTATATATATAAGTTATAATATTTGGCAATTTAAATAAAATATATTTTTCATATTTAATTATTTACCACAATGACACAATTTTAAAGTTCAACCATTATTTGGCTGCATGGCTACAGAGCTTGTTACAAATAAACTAATTTTAGAAAACCATAGCTGACTAAAAACATTTTAAATTGAACTTAACATGATATAATATCTTTATACTTTTTCTAAACAAGATATTTTAAAATTATAGATGGCGTTTATAAAGGGAACTCCCCCTATATTACACTATAACAGTGTATATAAGGGATCCCAGTGTATAGAAATTTTGATTTGCGACATTCAATATGTAATGATCAAAGACCACATATTGAACGTTTCACTTAGTGAGCTCCCCTCATAATACTTATACTGGTAGATATTAGGGAACTAAGTTCTTTAAGATTTTAGTCAAGTGACACCAAATGTTAATTGATCGCGTTCATTATGTTGAATATATTTCTAATTACAAATAGATATCTTTGAGCGATAATTTTAAGTATTTTTGGCTGATTTCTCCTTTATGGACTCATAAATGCGAACTTTCTCTGGGGTCTATTTCGAATATGGTTTATGTGTTTTTGTATTGGGGACATTTTCCTTATCAAAATCGTCATTTTCAAGAAGATTGGCAATGTTTTCATTATTAAAATTGTCATTTTCAAGAAGATTGGCAATGTTTTCATTATCAAAATTGTCATTTTCAAGTAAATGTTAAACATTAAAAATAAATTTTTGCTTATAATTTTAAAAAATTTAAATTTATAAATATGTAAAATAATTTATACATTATCATTTTTACCCCTTATACAATCAAGTTTTTCCGAATATTTACAATTGAAGCCCTAACAGAACTTAAAACAAATATCCTCAAGTATTGCAAAAATCCAACTCCGGAAAATAATACCGGATCATTGATCAATGTAAAAAACAACATTCTCTTTGAAACTCATTCAATTACTCCAAAACTTAATTAGATAACAATGTACTCTCCTTCCGTGCACACCGGAACATGTAAATACACTTTACATAACAATATATCTCTTTGTAATTAGAAATATATTCAAAATAATGAACGCGATCAATCGACATTCAATGTCACTTGACAATAATATTAAAGAGCTTAGTTCCCTTATATCTACCATTATAAATATTATGAGGGGAGCTCATTAAGTGAAATATTCAATATGTGGTCTTTGATCATTACATATTGAATGTCGCAAATCAAAATTTCTATACACTGGGATCCCTTATATACACTGTTATAGTGTAATATAGGGGGAGTTCCCTATATTTGTAAGTCAAATAATAATATCAAATTTGTAAGATGTGTTTATAAAAGAGAATAATGGATATCAGACCTAGGGAAAAAAAGAATGGGTTTTTATTTAACCTTTTAAGTTTTTATCCCATAATGCCCACGAGAGTGTGGACATGGCAAAAAAAAGCCCCTTTTCCGGCTTAAAAAAAGGTACATATTTAAGAAAAGCCCTTTTTCTTCGAAAAAAATTCTTAGATTAGAAAAAAAACGCATTAAGCTTTGTATTCTAATTTTTCATATTTAAAATGATTTCTTGAGGTCAGTTGAAAGTGGCACAATATCTACGATATTTAATGTTCGAATTACAAAACTTTTTCATTTACAAATTTAGAAAAAAATAACACAAAAATTCAGAAGATTTTAAAAAACATTGGAAAATAAATATAATAATTTGAATGGCTTAGTTTTCCAAAGTGCTGGGTCGTGGGTCGGCATGCCGGGTCTTTTTAACTTCCCTGATCACGATATATGTATATCAAAATTTTAAAAATTGAAGGTCAAGATTGTGTGTAAAGTGATAATTAGTTATCGTGATAATTCTTGTGTGCGACATCATGTTTCCATAACAACCTCTAATTAAACTTAGTGTCAAACATTTAAATATAATTTTTTATATCTACGGTTGGCTGATCCCTCCTGCCTGTTGTCGTCACCACAGATTAAAAATAAACTGCATTTTGAAATTATATGTGCGATGCACATTTTTTAAAAATTTACAGAAATAAATTTTTGACCCGTGAATTCAATTTGGGCTTTTTATGACTATATTGACCTAAAATTTGACCTGATGTAAATTTTCTGTCAAGGTTTTGAAAGATTATATAATAGTGTAGTTTAGAAAATAAGTTTATGGCAACGGTCATCTAGATAGCTATTTCCACAGGATCTACATTAACGTTAAATTTTTTGTTTTTTTTTGATCTAATTTATCATAAACCTAATCATATTTGGCTTATTTTACTTTTTTAAAAAATGCAGGCTTAGCTAAATGTTTTAAATTAGTTTTCAGCCTGGTGAAAATTTTTTTAACTAACGCCCGCTCCACATTGAATAGTCCGGCCCTTCTAAATTACAAACTATATTAAAAGCTTTATAGTAAATACTATTTAGAAAATTCATTTGAAATACTATATGGAAAACGTGAATCTCTTTAACTTCGCCTTAATTTTTATGAGTAAATATTTCTCATCTTATTACCCTTTTATTTTTTTAACGTTCTTAGGTTTATTTTTGCTAAGAATAGTTTTGCATATAAATCAGGATAAAACTAATATGATTCTCTCCCACTTAAATCTTAGAAATTTTTTTGCAGCGCTTGACATCAAAAGTTTCATAAAATTATTTAAGGCTTCAAAATTTTTGAACTACACTCTGCCACCCCCCACCCCTTCGAACTTTCTAAATTTAGAATTGCATTTAATTACCATTAATTTAAAAAGGATTTACTATTTTTATTTTTGTCTTCTTGCATCAAGCAAAGGTCAAAAATAAGTTTTCGGTAGATTGATATATTACAGAAAGAGGCAGCATTAATTTAAGACCGTATTATGAAAAGTCATGCAATATATTGTCATAATTAAATCATTTAAAAAAGCTTAGGACTTACGAAAAATTAACTAAACCAAAATCTTTAAGTTTTGGAGCTTATTTTTACTATAAATAAGGATATTTTACTGATTTTGTTCATTAATTAAAACACAGCCAAAAAATTTTTTTTTGAAATTCGATACAACTTAACATGTACGGCTACAAATGGCACTACTTGTTTGGCTTCGTATTATGCTCATTGCTGCCAGGTAAATTAGTTATATATTAGATCATAAATTAAGATGGGGTGAGTGAGATAGGTAGGAGGTAAAAAGTTATAGCGAAAGCTTATATACACAGGTCAACAAATATCTATGTCAGAAAAATAAGTTTATAAAAGCATAAAAGCACACATCCCCATGATGGCCTTATCTCATATATATTTTCCGTTTTTCGTAGTTTCTTCCGCCTTCGGATCCTTAGATCCGTCCATATCGAAAAAATAGCCCTTTTTGACTAAAATGACAGATTTTGCGACCTCTAAAATACCCTAAAATGGATTCAAGAATTTTTTCTTATAAAAATGCCTTGTAATTATATTTATCATCTCAAATAATGAAAAATAAAATTTTTCAAGGATATCAAGCTCTTACATTAGCATTTAGATAATACAGAATATAACGCGTCCTAACTTAATACGACATGATTTATTTCGGGGATTTGAAAATTCTTAAGATGGCCAATTTGATCTCGGTAGTTAGCTCATATTTCTCAAAAATTTGTTGACCTGTGTGATCCAATCTTGCAATTTTTTTAGCTTTTATTGTAAAATTTTTAAACTGCTGATACACATGTGTAATGCACTCGAAATGGGGAAGCAATTTGATCTTAAGTATTAGTAGTAATGCGCTTTTTTACGTGTTCTTTGGGAACTTTTAATTTATAGTATTTAATTAAAACTTTGTTGATGAAATAAAGGCGATTTGAAATTTTGTATTATTGGTGAGTTATTAATATTTTATTTAAAAAAAATAATTTTTTATAAACTGTCTTTTGATGTTTGTTTAAATGTAGGCCCTATAAACTTTATAATACATTTATTTTTTGATGAAATAACAATTTGGTATTTGTTGATTATAAAAAATTTATCCCTTTAGCTCCTAATATTTGATGTAATAAAAATTTTCCTTTTTATAATATAAATATAAAAACACCCAATAAATTTGCTTTATATATCACAGGGAGCCCATTGGGGGTTAGGGTCATGGGTCTACACTTATCATGCGGGTTTATAATTTTTGTTGGTTATTTTTATTCTAACTAGTTATAGACTGAAAAAAAAAGATTTGGTGCTGATTTTTCGCGACCTTAAAATTTTATAGTTTAAATTTATCAACCAAACATAGTATTTCAAAATATTACATTTCGTGATAAAATATTTTAGTCTTTGTTAACAATATCTAAGGGCAATAAGGCAATTCAATTTTTAAGGTTAAAAATTAAAGCTAGGCCCAAAACTATTGTTTAGGCTGGCTCGGGTAAACTTTTGCGGCCCCTTTGCACACAAGTCGAATAAAAAAATTGGTGAATTATGGTTATAAAATGTTGTTTAGGCATGTATAGAATAGAGTTCAAAGTCAAGATTCGAAAACCCGCAAGGCCCAGTGCCGGCCCTCTTAAAAAACGGTTAAGGCGATCCGAGCCTGAAATAGAAAACATAAATTACAGCCCGGCCGGGTCAATTTTATAATTTTGCCTTATTTTGATGCAATTGTTAACAAAACCTAAAAATGATAAATTTATTATCTTACAATGAAGGGTAGTACTTTTACACTTTGTATTTTATTGATAATTTTAAAAGCAAATTTTTAGCTCGTAATTTAAGAGCCTTGTATTTGGGCCGGACCTAAAATGAAAAATATATCAAGCGGACCGGAGTCTTAGATTTGACTTTCGCTTGCATTTTTTATTATTTTTTTCAATTGCCTTTTTTATCGCCAAGATAGCTGGGGCAATTATAAAAATTTTTTATCAGGGCACGTGCAAAATGAGTTTTTATTTTCGTAAAATTTTCAAAATTTTGAAAAAAAAATTTTTGTAATAACGCAAATTTTATAAAAGTTGCCAAAGTTTGTTTATGCACACAAAATGCTATTTCTGAAATAAAAAGTTTTCAAAAAAATTTAAAAAAAAAGTAAAATTTTTGAAATTTTCAGAATTTTCAAAATTTTGCGAAAATAAAAACTCCACGTGCCCTAAAATAAAAAAAATAATGTTGTTTTTTTTTCTATTTTGTTTCGTTTTTTAACCTTTTACATTTAAAACCAAATCTCATTTTTTGGCAGAAAAACAAAAGTTTATTTTAAACGGACCTTTTATTAGATGTTATTGGTCAACAATGCGGGACACCTACCAATGGAATATCTAGTGAATTGCTCGATTGTTCATTTACACCTAGAAGTAGGAGAAGACATCAAAGCACTGACGCGATAGTAAGTAGCATAGTTGGCGGAGACTTTGTGTCAACCTCAAATTATCCGTGGCAAGTAACCTTTTCGCATTAATTATTATCAGTCAAGCGGCTAAGTTTTCTTTAAATATTATTTTATAAGTTTTTTATTCAATCAAACGAGTCGTTAAAAACATAAAAATATAATAAAAAGACAATTTGGTATGGTTTAAAAGATTATTCTAAATAAAAAGTACATTAAAAAATATCTGAGATTTTTTTTAAATCTAACATTTGTAAGAAATTGTTAAGAAATTTTTAAACTTAATGAGTATAAGAAAGATGGTAAGATAAAACTCTTTTAAATTAAAAATGTTCTAAATAAGAAAATATGTATTATTACTTTAGCTGTATTTGGTTTTAATTTAGGTTAAATTGAATGTTTGCGGCGGATCAGTGATTGGGCCCCGGCACGTTCTTACGGCTGCCCATTGCCTTACGTAACATTTATATTATTTAAGACGTGTGCCATATTTTAAATTATTTTTTTCCTCAACGAGCCTCGGTGCTAAATGCACACAAGACGCAAAACATGGACAACTAAAAATTTTAGTAACAAACTATCTCTGACGGAAGCCTCATTTTTTTGGGACAGTTCCTTTAATGTTTTGATTTGCTCGATAAATGATTTTTTAACATATGAAGGTAAAACTGATAGTATACGTTCATTAAATGCATCCGATGAAATACTTGCGGTTTGCTATATTATTTGAGTTAATAAATTTGTTACCTCAATATACTCATTTATGCAAAGCCTCTTCTTAGCTACACATATCTATGTAACTTTAATAATGTTTTTGCTGACACAAATGAAAAGTGGAAAATTGTAGTTTCCAATAAAATTGTGGATGAATATTTTATTTGGGTATTCTCGAGGTCGCAAAATCTGTCAATTTGGTCAAAAAATGCTATATTTTAATTAAATTTTTCAGTACTTAACCACTTATGATTTAAATAACAAAAGTCAACAATAAATTGCAATGTGTGGCGATCTTACGTATGGTGCTACTGTTCTGAAAATAGATGAGCTAACAACTCTAAATATGTACTTCTTAAAAACATAAATCAATTTGGTTTTTACAGGGATGACCTAGAAGTCTTGTTAGGTTATGATGAAGTCGATTTATCAAACCTACCTCGTGGAATTAAAGTGACTAAAAAAATTCCTCATCCCGATTACTCCGAGGCCACTTTGCATGCCGATATTGCTGTACTCGAGTTGGATACACCGATTGAATACAACGATCGAGTCAAACCGGTTTGCCTACCCGACGGATCATCACCTGATTCGGCGCCCTCTGGAATTGCCCTTTATGTGTCTGGGTATGGGACGCTCGGAAAAGGTAATTTTATAAAAAATAAGGCTTATTTTACAGTTCTAAAATAATTTGTGGTTAGGCCGTTTAAATAGCCTTATTTTAAGCAAAATATATTAATTTACTAAATATTGTAACTTGAAATAACTATGTAATTTAAGTTACCCCAAATAACAAAAAAATTATGTTTTAACAACATATTTTTATGGATTTATGCCTAAACAACTAGCAGCCATTTTTCACCAATTGATCCGCGGAGTATAGGTCTTTTAAGCCAAACTAAGCTTAACCTATATTGTCTCCATTTTTCATTCATTTTTTTTTTCGTCAGGCAAATTATTACCCCTGTGCCAGGCACGTAAGAACTTTTTCTAAAGGGGGGCAAAAAATTTTAGGAGAAAAATTAATGAATTACAATGTTGCTTAATGAATGATCATATTATGACTAGCATAAAATATTTATTATTGCATCATAATTAAATTAATGTATGACATAAATTCAAGAAAATTTTTATAAAGAAAATATATTTAAGAAATCTTTTAGGATCTATTAAAAACCACTCTAAGGTTCGATCTAATAATTCAGGGTTATCTATTATGTCCTTATGTATGGCAAGCAAGCACAAGGATGATAATCGATCATCGCTCATTTGAGATCTTAAATATGTTTTTATGCACTTCATGGTGCTAAAGCTTCGTTCAATTGTACACGTGGTTACTAGTAGTGAAAGAGCAATAAGCAGAGCCCTTTTTATGCTAGGAAGAATAGTTGTGTTAATAAAAATTTTAATTATTATAACAAAAAGTATATTACTATTTTATATTTTTAATAGATAAAACATTTACAATTATGAAACATATTACATGTTTATTTTATTATGACAAAAACACGTAATAGTACTTAATGATAATTCAGAAAACTTAAGCTAAATTTTGATATAATTATTGTACAATATATTTTATAAAGCCGCAAAATTGCCAAAAAATAATAAATATACCAGCATATATTCCGATTTCTGTTTAATAAATAAAAATTAGCGTTAAATTGCACAAAAAAAAATTAAAAAGCTATTTCTAAAGGGGGGCAACGGCCCCCCTTTGCCCCCCCCCCCTCAATACGTCCCTGCCCTGTGCATATAAGAATATATGTAACAATTGTTAAAAGTGAAGTTTAATTGCAACCTCGTAACTCAATAATAAAAATTTTATTAAATGTTGAACGTTACAATTGAGACATTGTATTACGTTTTTTATTTGATTGTATGAAATTTTACTAAATACCTTTATTTACAAATTATACAATAATTGATTTAAAAGCTTAAATATTAATAAAAAAATATTTTTTGAAAACCTTGTAAAACTATATTTGATGGCTCAATTTTTTTTTATTTGAGTGTAAAAATTTATTTTTTTGATCAATTAAATTGAAATAAAATAATATTTGCCTGTATTTTTTAATAATATATAGGATATTTATAAGAATCAATTATTTTTCAACTTTTTTTTTCAATTTTAATTGAGTTAAGGTCGCAAAAGAAATCTTATTGTATTTTTGCTAATCAAAAAAACTATTTTTTTCTACTTATAAAATTCAGATATTTACCAAAAATTAATTAGGCGGTGTTAGAATGAAACAAATTAATTTAAGAAGAAATTAATTTTAATTTTTTACCTTTTGCCTACTACCTATTTATTAATTTATATAGATAAGTAAATTTTTTTTTAAAATATTGACAAAAAATCTTTATCTCTGTTTCCTTTTAATTATTATTTTTCTAATAGTTCGGCTGCTATGTCAAAGGCCATGTCAATTATATTTGCATTCTTCCAAAAATGAGTATTGAAACACATAAATCATGGTTATATAAAGGCATTTTGCATTATTTCCCCACCATTGGTAAAATTTTTATTGCTGAAAAAAAAAATAATAAAAACTTAATAATGCTTAAAAAAACAGACTGGTCGCCAATTTTCTCAACTTATATATCAACCCTCGTTTAAATATGTCAAAATATCGGTTTAAAATATATGGAAAGGTAATTAGTAAGTAACTGAATGTTGATTATATTACCTTTCTTTGAGTAATTTTTAATTTATATTTCTCATTGTTACTTTATATTTCAATCTGGAAAAACAAAAGAGATGATTAAAACATGGATTTATGTTTACAAAAGATAAAAATCTTTTTAGCTTCCAGCTAATAATTGAGCCTTTTTGAGACTTTTGACAGCAAGTATTTTAATTATACGTTTTGGATAAAGGGTAAAAGATATGAAATAGAATTTCATAGCCCACTTCTATAATTTCCATTTCCAGGCATTCCCAGTGATGGCCGATTACGTGCGGTATGCGTCCCAGCCCAAGAGACTTCCGTATGCTCGAGAGCTGTAGGTGGCGGACTCACGGAAAGCATGTTTTGTGCAGGGTATTACGATGAAGCCAAGGACAGTTGCCAAGTATATTGCCAATAAATTCAGAGGATGGCGAGGAACTCAAGGGAGAGAATAAAAAGCCATTTTGTGAAATTAGGAGGTAAAACTTGACACGAGATCTTTGCCATAAGTGTAAAAATATCCAGACTTTAAACTTAAGGCTGAAAGGAAACCCCAAATCTTATTACAGTTTATAAATTTAAAACCTTAAAATGGGCATATATTTAAAATTATATGATTTTATCAAATCATTATATTAAAGCGTAATGCGAAAGAAAAATTTAAAAAAAAATTATTAGTCCACTTTAATCACATTTATAACTTTGTCATATATGTATTTTAACGGAATAATAATCACTAAAATATGAGGATACATGCTAGTGGGTTGGGCCAGGTCTCATGACAGCACTGAAAATTACATACGGGCCTACCGAGCTATAGGCTAAAAGATAATACATTTTTTTCTTTCTACAAACCAAATCATGTTACTAAAGTAATAAATAAATAAGAACTTGCATAAGAAACAAAAAGGTTCTAGTTCCACGAGTGTTAGAATACCCAATTTTAGCACTCGACAAAACGCCATTTTCTAATCAAAAAAATCCGTATTATTATTTAAAAATTTATAAGATAGTTAGCCAATATATTAAAACATTTAAATTAAAAATTAAATCAAAACTATAAAAAATTTCTCTTTCTTCATAAAAATAAGAAAAGTGTTGATATTTTGGTTTGCTCAACTATGGGTTAGAAATATAATGATGTTTTAGACTAAAGTGAGAAGTCAGAGTCCAAAGCCTATATACCGCCGGCGGATTTTGCTTGACCTCAGCGAAGACTATATTCCGCCGGCGGAATATTTTTTGGCATAAAGTAACAATTTAAAACGCATTTTCCGGCATATTTAATAAATTAAACCTCTGCATACAACCCTATATACAGAAATTTTGCATTATTTAGCAACTTAATTTTTAATCTCGCCTAAGATTAAATATTTTAGTGGTTATGATTTATTTAATAAATTGCAAAACATTTTATTTATATCTGGTTAATGAAAAATATTCATTAGAAAATTAAATTAATTTTTTTCGAACAATTTTTTTAATATTTATAATTTTCCAAAGATATATCTCCCCTTTATTTGCTTTTTAACCTAATTTCAAAATTTTTTAAAAAGTGTTTATGATTTTCCATTATTAAATACGTTAACCAAATTTTTTTATAAGGCTAAACCGGCATTATCACAAAAAAAATTCAAATTTTTGCGAGCTTGAAAAATTTAAAAGGATAAGAGTTTTTATAAAATATTAAAATTTTAAGAGTTTGGCAAATATTTAAATAAAATTGAGAAAAACAATTAATGGATTTGACAGGAAAAATAAATTAATTTTAATAAGAATGAGGAATCATGCCAGCCGAAACTCTTTTTAAAGTGAAAATTATTTTCATAGATGTTTTAAATATAATTCTTAATTACAAAAAAAGTTCTTCACTTGAAAACACATAAATTACACCACCCGAAAAATTGCAATTGCTGCCATGTATTTTTATTTTATATATTAAATGTCGCATAATACTATATTTTGAGTCCCATCATATCCTAGGCTAGGACTTATATTATAAGAAAGCTAGGCGGAGACGAGCAATAAAAATTTAATTTTTGATTAATATATAATATATTTTGACGATAAACACATTGACTATAGCTAGACTGCAAAAATTTCTGCTCATGTTAAATGCGAAATAAATTTGTCAAGTTATAAAGAGCTTATGTATGAGGTTGAGGTCTATATCCTATTCTTAGAAGAGCTTGTTTAAAGCCACTATTCATCTAAATTTATTCTTTAAGAACAATTAAAACATAATATCAATAATTGTCTTGAATTTTATGAATGAGCTCTTCTTTATTTTGATCAAAAGGATGACTTTTTATTTTTAATATTTTTCATTAAGAAAAATCACCTAAGATGTTCTTCATACCACTAAAAAAATTATTAAAAGAATAAGATCCAAGATGATAAATTTTGCATAACGACAAAAAATAGAAATTACAGTAAATTTTTTTTATTATAAAAAATTAGTAAATTTTTGTAAACTTGATCTCTAAAATTAATGAAAAAAGGTAGGATACATTTAATAATGGAAAAATTTAGAGGTTTTAAAAGTTTTGCTCGCTAAATTATGCAAGCGGACTATTGGCCTTGGACGCTAAGGTCCCAGACAATGATTCGCGGGCGAAAGTTACGCTGACCAAAAGTCTAAATCCCGCCGACGAATTATAGGCTTTGGTCGTTGAGGTCAAGCCAAAACAATATTCAGCCGGCGGAGTATAGGCTGGACGCTGACTTATACAATTAATATTTGTAGGGTGATTCTGGCGGCCCCTTAGTGGAAATAAGGAACGGGCGTGCAATTCAACGGGGGATTGTCAGCTGGGGAATTGGTTGCGGTGATAACATACCGGGCGTTTACACTAACGTGGATCTTTACGTACCATGGATCAACAGTATTGTTCAGCGTTAAAGAAACAAGCCAACGAAATTATATCTTATTTTACAAGCGTGGCCAAGCTGCTATTGTAGTTTTACATATTCCTTTACTGTGTGAGACCTTAAAAAAAATTGTAAAAATATAATAGAGGTATGGTTAAAAATCTGGTTTTTGATACAGTAAAATTAATTATTAAAATATTGTTTTGGTTGAATAAAAATTTATTTTGATTGCTGTATTATTTAGGTCGGATAGCCTTAGGTGCAACTGAATTAAATTTTATAAATTTGTTAATACATCGTTGTTTTAATTGTAAATTTTTTGACTAAATTTTAGAGATCAAAGTTGAGACCCGAAAGCCCAACCAACAGGGTGCTGGCCCGGGCCTGATTTAGAAAACTTATTATTGGCCGGGTCCCCCGACCGTTTTAAAATTTCATTTTGCCTTATTTTTTAATTAGCATTAACAAGAACTAAAACTAATAATTAAACATTAACTTAGGGTGGTGCCAAACGGGTCTCATATGTTTCTTAAAACTTAAGTGAAGCCTAAAATGCAATAAGCTTTTGTAAAAAAGGCAAAGAAAAACGAAATACGTTTTGCTAATTATCATTTTTTTTCCTACAATAGTTCAACCATATTTTTGCCAAAGTAATGAAAGCTTGATACGGCCCAACCTATTATTAACCTCTTAATATTTAGTTACTATGCGTTTTTTTCATTTTTAACAGATGTTTCATGAAATAAATTTATGTCACAAATATATAAATATAAATTTCCGCTTGTAGGCTATTACATCTGATTCGAAACAATAATTACTTTCTCTATTACATATTTGTTGGTATAAGTTTATTTATAAAATAATCATTTCAATAAAAATATGCAACATATTTTAAATAATCTTTAAGAGTTTAGTTTATGGGCAAATATTATTTATTTTAGAAAAATTTTTTAATTTTCATGTCAACAAAAAATTTAGTGATTGTAATTAAATATGAAACTTTTTTGTTAAAAACTTTGAACAAAATATATTTATGTATTTTAAACGAAACTTAAGATGCGACTAAAATATGTTTTGCTGCAAATTAAAATTTTAAATATAAAGTGTTTGAAAAAATCGAGTTGCGCTTGAATTGTATACATTTTCTAATCACTTTTACGTTTAGTTTTCAAGCTCATTTTTCATACTTTTAATTATTTACAATCATACACACAAAAATGGAAGTGAGAATTATTTTTAGATTGGGAGGCAAGATGATTCATGAATTGTGATAATAAATCGAAAAGTGATTAGCATACCTGTTTTACCCAAAACTTTATTCCTCTCTGTTATTTTTATAACAAAGCAGAGCCAATGTGCTAAATTTAGAATAAAAACAGTGTTTTTTAATTAAAGTCATAATACGCACAAATAAATATGATTAAACCTTTACCAATCCATGGTCTCTTAAATTGTCAAAAATGCCTTTTGGCAATTTCGCGACTTTTTGCAAAAAATACAAATCCGACTTTGGACAATAAATTAAAGAACGGGTAAAATCAACGAAAAGTACTAATGAATCAATGGTATGGTGCAATGTGAATTATGTTATAATTAATAATGAATATGCACCTAACCTTACAAATTTCGAAATATGTGTCTACAAAATGAGTTGCGAAATATGAACATTTTAAATCTGGCCAAACTTTGCATCCCATCGTTGACATTTATTTATAGCTTTATCTAGTGGAAAAGTGAGGGTTTGTCAAAATGGGATTAAGGACGCCAGATGCCCATTTAAAATGAGGACAAAATTTAAATTCTGGCACGATTGACCCCAAAAAAGAATCAAGTTATTTAATTTTAATACAGCCCTCTAGGTTCTATAATGTCCCCCAATGTACTACTTTATTTATATAAATGGTTCAAGGATTTTTTATTTTATTTGGTTATGCTAATCTGTGCAGGTAAATATATATCATTGGGTACAAAATTAAAAGTTTTGGGTTTTGAAGGTGTTTTAGGTGCAACCTAAATAAAGGGCAAATAAAAATTGACGGACGAATGGGGAAGGGGGTGGTGGGTTTGAGGCAATTTTATAGATAAGGTCACCATTTTTTGCATATTTTGGGCATTTTTCTCGATAGTTAAGATTAAACATAATATGACACAACTGCAAATTAAGACATTGTCTAGTTAACATTTTTTAAAAAGGCCCCATTGCAACAAATGGGATAGATATGTTAAACGTTCTCACTTAGTTATTTGTATTATAACTATTATATTGTAGGGATACATTCAGATGTGATTAACAAACAGTACAAGAAGTGATATGTTAAATTCAAAATAGGAGGGGAAGTTGAGATTATTAGATTGGTATGGGGTACACGTGAAATTAGGGCGTATGCAGAGACAACTAAAAGGCCTCTAAGGGGGTCACTTCGTGTAGGGGTCGACAAAAGCAAATAGCCACCTCCCCACTACAAAGCAGCTTGACATTGTTATATTGTCAAGTAGGTCGCCTATTTCACTTTTGGACATCGGCTTACCTTCCCTAAACGTCCTTTAATCGTGTTTTGTTTGGACAGGAGGCAAAATAGAGATAAACTCAAGTTGAGAGTTAAATTTAGGTAAAGGGATGGGGCGAGTTAACGTTAGTGTTTACACGTGTGCTATATCCAAATAGGTCAAGTACAATTAGTTTAAACAGTCTCTCTCCACTATAAAACGTCGTGTAGGAGGCCAGAAAAATCACTTTTCACTTTTTTGCAACACAAATTTATAAAATATATCTAATAACATTTTGTTAACTCGAAACTCGCCATGAAATTCTCACTCATCAACGCTTTGTTCTTCGTCGTGGCACTTGTGGCTGCCAGCCTTTTATCCGTCCAAGCCCGTGAAGCTTTCAAACTCCCAGAGAACAAAAGTGAATAAATATTTCATACAGATTGAAAAATAAATTTTGTTTTTCGGAATTAACAAAAATGCAATAATGCGCTTTCACCTTAAATGAAAAGTTTAAAAAAAAATAATGGAAACATTTATGTAATTTCGATCTTTTTGCTTAGGTTTTGGTATTTCTTTTATCAGTGCATTCCTATCATTAAATTTTTAATTAACAAAACAGTGGGTTTAGCCAAAACATGGGCTTTTTTCTAACTCTGGTCTAAACTTTAGTTATCGCTGAACATAAAAAATATTTTATTGGTTTTAAACAATTTAAAAATGGTTACAGCTTAGTTTTAGCTTAAAAATGCCTGTAGAGTTTGCAAAAAAGATTAATGTTTTCATGGTGGTTATTAATTTTCAATAGTGAATCAAATCAAAAATTAACACTTTAAAACATGTGCAAGTTTTATTCAATTAAAGCAAATTGCTGATGGTAGCAGAGTGTGTTGTTTGCTTTTTCTATTTCTAAAATATTTTTATTAATTATTCCTTTTTTATTATTATAGAGAAATACGATAGTAACCCATTATTTTATATCTATTTTGATCATTTAATTTAACCAATTTACTAACTTAAAAGTTTTCATATTCCTTTTTTTAGAATATTTGTGTCTGTTTTATTACATATTCAAATATTTTTAAATTATATTTTTTAGTCCCAGAGCCAGAAAATGAACGTAAGTTTTTTTTATAACCGCTAAATTTTTTTAACGTATTAAAATGTATTAGTTTAAAGGCACATGCAGATTTTAATATTGATTAAGTATATAGTTTTTTTAATTTAGGTCTAATAAGGTGAAAATGTTAAGCTTGTTTTATTAAATTGAGAGAATTTATTTATTCATAAAAAAATTGTTTTTTCACTAAGTGCGTTCGCCAAAACATTTTCAATGTTAAGATCTAATGTTTTGAAGTGTTTTTTTTTTCGTTAACAAACTAAAAAACATGATGGAAATTAAAGATTGTTTCAAAAATTTTTAAAAAAATATAATTAAATTTGTCTGGCTTATATATGCTTAACTCTTGATCCATAAAATTTTTAGCTGTAGAGTTTTTGTCATAAATTTTGTTTTGTATTTATTTGCCATCTCAAGCCTAATCCTATTGAAGATTAACCATTGCAAAAATGTTTAATTTTTTCGAAACCAAATATTTAAATTATATGATCCCCTTGGCATAACTTTTATTTTGTATCTTTTCAAATTTTTATCAATTAATCTAGCCGATGTCAACATGAGTAATATACGATTTTTTAACTAATTTTATAATATATATAAAAATATTGTGAAAAATGTGATATCTTCAAGTTTTTACAAGCCAGTGTGCTGAACGCCTCAGAAAAAAATAAAATGTAGTTTTGATAGATTAAGAGTCCCCAAATGGTTTTATTTTGGCCCTGTAATTTGATATATTTCTACGCTGTCAAACATTTCAAACAATATCATAGCAAATTATGGTAATTAAGATTTGACTTTTGAGCTTATAATTTACAAAAACCTATATTTTACAGCATTTTTAAATATAATGTTTAAGCTATAAATAACCTCTAAAATTTTGAGAACAGACAAATTTTAGTGTATAATTTTAAAATATATAGGGCTAAATGCAAATCATATCCAAAATGTTTCCAATAAAATCCAAAATACTCTCATGTTAGTGCATTTTAATTCAAGGTCGTACATAGCTTAAGTTGTGAACAAATCATAGTCCTAACAATATTTTTCATAAATTTACATTAATAAACATATTTAAATTCCTTTGGGAAACATGCATAAGTATAGAGGATCAAGATGTTAAAACAAGGGATTGGGAAACTTTTATTTGATATTAAGTTATCTACTTATAGTAATTAAGGAGCATTTTAAGAGACCTTTAATATCTGAAAAAACCTGTTTGATATGACATTGAGTTAGGCAGCCTTGAAATAAAACAAAATTTTGCTTCTTAGGCACATAAAAGAATTTGGATTTCAATTCAGGTGAGCGAGAGGTGTTATTTCTATCTTTATAAAGGCACGAAAAAAGCTGTTAATTTAAGTAGGAGATTAAAATCAAGGCTGACACAGGGTATCTGAGAAGCGCACTTAGTATAGATTTTGTAGGCGCCCTATTCCATATTACTCTTTAAAAATTTAATTTTGGACGCCTTAAAACGCGATTTAACCCTTAGCGCTCCTAGACACCGCCTTTATTGTTAAGTTAGAGTTATAGAAAGGTAGAGTTTTTTTTGTAAAGGCAAAATAAGCATATAGGCAGCATATAATTGAACACCTTGTGAATGAGTGGTCGCTGAGCACCATATACCTCGAATATTGTCTAGTATCCATAGGTGTTGCCCAGATGGCTAGCAAACCCTTTTGTTTCTTATAAATTAAATATTCCTTTTTAAAAGGCTTTTTGGGCCTTTTTATGGCCTTAACATTGATTGTTAAATAACAAATCGTTGTTTAACAACATCCGTTTTGACATTATTAGCGTGGTACATTCTCTCTAAAATCGTGTCAATAGGCTGCCCAAATTAAATATTTAATTAACTTCAATGCCGTCCCCTTTTTACAAATTGTAGTTTTTATTATAAACAATTATTGTTAGAATGCCATATTGCGACATTGAAAATAGGGTCACGGGCCAACATTTTGTATAGTGGAAAAAATGCAATAGGTTGCCTAAAAATTCTATACGAAAAATAAACTCTATAAATCGTTTTTTCTTTATTAATCAATCTAAGACCTTCAATTTTATTAAATAGGTCGTTATTTACCCCGTGGAGAATAGTTTAGTTAGAATAAGAGGGCAAATGTTTTAAGTGACCCTCTGACCTTATTTTTCAAATTTGTACAACCAATCGACATATTTGATCAAATAGCCCATCTCTAAATTGACACCAAATGTCCTTTTTTACTCACCTTATATCACAAAAGGCTATAGATATTGTTTATTTACATTTTTATTGCGAAGAGGGGGCACAAAAGGTGTGTTATATTGAAGGTCATCCTCCTTTTGGCCAAACCTATACAAATAAAGTATCGCTTAAGTTACAAAAAAAAGATGTCCTTGTCTTATTGTTTGGATATAAATAGAATTTTAAAAGGCCAATAATAGAAAATAAACTTAGATAAGGTAGAGAAATCAAATTAAGGTAAATAGCAAATGTGAAAAAGTTTTGTTCAATGCTTACCTACCTTTTTGAACTTTACACACCCGATGCAAATACTAAAGCCCAAAAACACTCATATATATAATTTTTTTTAAATATATATTATACTATATGAGTTGTATACTTAATGTTACTTTTAAGTTTAAAACAATTTAAAATTGCTTAAACAGTTATGAGCTTGTTAGATCATAAAAAATTTTGGTTGTTTTTGAATTTACATAAAAATTATTATTTCAATTAAGAACAGTGTTAAAAATTTTATAGATTTTAAAATACATGTTTATAAAATTATATTTAATATTTTATTATCATATAAATTCATTATAGTCAGAGCTAGTAAGTCCTTTAAATAATAATATATTTTGCATTGATTAAACTTGTTTTCTATATTTTTGATATAAAAACATTTAATAAATAATTTTTTTCTCTAATTTTTTAGGACGTGATGCTGCTCGCCTCATGAACTCATGTATATTTTATTTAATTATTTTTTCTTTTCCAATCAACCAGTTTAAGCTCTTAAAATAACTGGAAATAATATATAAATACAACTTAAAATGTTATCCTATTTAAAAAACAAAAGAACACAAAATCTTATTTGTTTTTGTTTTCTTATATTAAATTTTGCGAGTTTCCGAATTTTTTATTATTTAATTCCATTTATTTTTATGTTTTCTAAATAATTTACCATTTCTTATATAGTGGGTCTCCAAAGTAAAATTTTATTCACAATTATTTAAACTTTATAATTTGCCCATATATTTTTCAACATTTCAAAAACACATGGTTTAGAAATGTGTTTAAATTTAAAAAACCTTGTTGTTTTTGAAAAAAATTAGCTTCGAACAACATTTTAACCTTGCCCCAATTCTATTAAAAAATTTATGGGTATTTTCCTGCAAAGAATACTAGCAGCCGAGGCGATATTTGATTTTTAATTTTCTCCGATTTAAATAGGGTCTCAAATTTATATTTTTAATTCAACGAGTTTAATTGGATTAGCTAATTAAATTAGGGCGCGTCAATTATTCTTTTTCCAAAACATTTAAACATTTTTATATTTTTCAAATTTGATTTTTTACATTGAAAATTATTTATATTGTTTTTTAAAATATTACACATAATGCAGCTTGGTTTTTTGGAAATTTATTAAAATAATATCGTGATCCATTATTTAAAAATTATTTCAGTTTACCACTTTAGAAATTTAACTGCTTATTTATTATCAGAACACTAAATCAAAATAATTTTTAAAAAATAAATTAAATTTAAACGCGCCCTTAAAAAATTTATTTTGAGATGAGTATAATTAAAGCCAAAGTGAATGTGTCGTAGAGTATTTACATATTGTGCCAAAATTTTGCATAAATACATTATAAAGGGGTATCTGCACTAATATTATAGATTTATTAATAAACAAGATTAGAGTTATATTTCAAATTTAATTATCTTGGAAGTAAAAACAAATTTTAGGTAAGAGATAATCTTTAGTTAGAAAACGAATTATAGATTTATAAAAATCGACGAAAATTGGTTTAAATTATGGAAATGCTTTTTTTTATTTTGTGTTTATTTTTAAAAAAAATATGTTTATATTTTTCTGTCCAAATTTTATATTCAATGAGCCATCTTGAATTTTTAACTTTTGAATATTTTATTTTATGACAACTCATAAAAATTTTGCAAAATAAACAAATTTTTATAATTTTTAGAAGTATCAAAATTTTAAAATTTTTTGAAAAATGAATGAACTGTGGTCGCGCCCATGTATATAATTTTTTATGTAATATAAAAAAAGTAAGTTAGAAAACGTTTATTTATTTCTGATTAACTAAATCTAATAAGCATCTTAGATTTAAGGTTAGTTTACTTAATAATTATTTGTCGTATAAGCAAAAAGTGTCATTATTTTTACTATAAAACATACCATCAAATCAAAGCATTTGAATGGTTTTTTAATTTATGTTTTTCAGTAAATCACTAAAAACATACAATTTTTAATTCGTTAATCCGATATATAATTTTTCAAATTTGTCAAATATAGTCCCCCAATATGGTAAAAATCTTTTTAAATTACGTTATCTTTTTGTATAATTACTTTAAACTAAAATGGGGAATTAAAGAAGACTAGAATATTAAGATTACCACTAACATTTTTTATTTTTTTGTATATAGCTCTGAAATACCAAAAGTAAACTTTAATTATTATATTCATTAATTTTATAAATTTTATTTTAGATGTTTAGTTACAAAATGTGTCTATATAAAATGTTCAGCAATTAATATAAAAATTTTGCAGATTTTTCCTTTTTTTAAGAAAGTCATTCTAACAAATTTTTAATAATTTTTAATTTTTATTTAATCGCACAAAAAAGTCATTCCAAGCATTAAAATTTTTTTAATGTCAATTTCTATAATTCATATGCACTCCCCCGCAATTTTTGTTAAATGGGTCATATTTTATTTTAAATTGTTATTTTGCGTCGAAATTAAATTGACAAAACATAACTTGCCGCCCAAAGCGACAATAATTACAACTTATATTATTCTTCATTTTACTATATTTATAGCTACGAATAAATGGTTTCCTCTTTTACTCTCTTATCGATATGAGGATTTGTTAAAAAATGCTCAAATTTCGTTTTACTTACCCCCTACTACTTATTTTATTCTCCACTCTCTGTTATTCTCTTTATTGAATTATTTATATATATATTGCCAAAGCAATGCAACAAAGATGATTAAAACACCGCTTATTAAAATTTTTGAATTTAAACTGTTAAAAATCCACCCGTTTTATTAAAATTAACTGCCCTTTTGACACGCCCAATCAAACCTTTATTACTTTCTAAATTCAGTTTTACCTAATTATTATTAATTCTCATTTTATTTTGCATTTTAACTCTCCCTAATACCTCATTTTTTAATTTCATTTTACACCTTTTCTGTTTTTTTCAATTTTACTTATTTTTTTGTTATCATTTATTTAAATTTGTTTTGGCTGATGCCGAACTTATTAGTCTTAGAATTTTTTGTTAAAACTCTCCATCCTCTATATCTTAATTACTGTTTATTTATATGTAATTTGGAGGTGGTAATAAATATATAGAACGAAAACTAAAATGTAGATTTACACTTGTTGAATATTCAAAATGGTTCGGAATTGGGCTACCGTTAATTTTTATAATATAAGTGAACTTGTTTATTTAAATAAAAATAATTTAGCTTTTATTTTCTTAATTTTTTCGTTTGATGGTTTAACCAATATTTTTAATTATTAGAAATTGTTTATTTAAGAAAAAAAGACCCAAATAAATTTTTAAATAAATTTAAATCAAAAAATGACATTAAAAAATAAGTTAAGGGTGGATAATTTATCTAAATTGTTTTTTTATAACCATTGTACACGGTTTAAAATGTTTTAAATGGCCTAAAAAAACCATATTTAAGGAATTGTCGCGCATGCTTTACTTCGTAATAAAGATAGGATTTAGGTTAACATGTAAGTTTGTGTTTCAAAAAATAATATATAAAAATACCTAACAACTTAAATCGCGCAAAATGAATGCAATGGTACATTGCAAAAATTAGACACTAAGAGCACATGCATATAACTTAGTTAAAAGGGCTGGGATGGAGAAGGACGAAGATGAATGGTTTAAGGAAAAATTGAAACGATTTCATCGAAATCAAAGCGTTAACACTGATGCCAATACGGCGCGGTAGGAAGGATTTAGGGATGCTTAACTTTAATTTTTTTGACGAAGATTTCTTTTTACTTTGAGTTAAACAAAGTTAACGATATACAATAATAATAACTTATATTAGTTTGTAAGTAAGAGCAAATATTTTCTTCAAAATAATAAAAAAAAATAGCTATTAAACTCTTGAAGTTATAGAGGTTTAAAATTGGGGTCAGTATGGACACCACTGTAGCATTCGCGTTATAAATTTCTCACCCTACCATTTGCGGGTTAAAATTCTCAAATGATTTTACAATAAAATAAAGCTAGAAAAAGAATAAATAATGTTACATTAGTTGACAAGTAGTTTATTAATTGTTTGCCATACACTACATATAATCCATTTTTTCTAAATTTTGCTTTTTTTAACCTTAATATTTTTGAATTTAACGAATTTTATAAAGCAAAAAATGTAAATTTTTGTAAAATAAAAAAAAAGACGATTGATTGATTTATAAGGTCAACTAGTGTAGGCTAAAAAAGGTGGGTCGCTAAAACATAGATATGCGTTAACCTTATACCTGATACAAACCAGATATGGGTCAGATAATTGATGCAACATATTTAACGTACCTCTTCATGCGTGCAACTTGTCGAAATTGGTGTTGATGAATATATTTGACCTTATATAAATATTGGTACCAAAGTTATAGCAAAATTTTTGCGAGGTTGTTAAAATTTATCGTAATTGTTTTAAAAATGGTTATATTCCTTAACTCACAATTCGGCCCACAGATCTCAGAATCATTAAAGTTATGATTTACAAATTATTTTGTGGCTCAACTCAGTTATGAGTATCAATTTTTAAAAGTTTTTTTTTGAAAAATTATTTTAACGAATTTGTTATTTGGTTTTTTTGCTTATGGCATATTGTATAAATAAAAATTGGTTTTTATTAATCAGCGAGAGTAAGGACGCCTTTTATAATAATTCAATTAATTCACTTTGTCTATTCGAACTTTCAACAGGCTTTCTTATAACTACTTTTTTTCCATTCTCAAGGGCAGTTAAAAACTTTATCGGAGTAGTTTGGTCTGGTAGGCCGATTTAATATCAGTTTTTGAGGTTAAGGGACATTGAGATTCCTGGGACAAGGATTAAGTGCGTCTCTCCAATTAGTTAACTGCAGAGGTTCATATTGTTAAGCTTAAATAGGTATTCACTCATTTTAGAAAAAAGTAAATAATAACGCGCGAGTTCGCAACTCATTGCACTTTACGTAGTGCACTCTTTTGATTTCATCACTTGTATATTGTATTTTTAAAAATGAGTTAAATTGGCGAAAGTAAATGAGGACTGTTAGCTCACCTCATTTACCTCCCTACAAAAAAAACTGACTTTGAGCTCCTTGATTTGTACCCTGTAGTTGACTGGCTAAATTAAAGCAGATTAATATGCAAGTTGACAATCAACAACATCTCCCCCCTCCCCCCCCCCCCCCACCGAACCATCTTTGTGTTAAATTAACTAAAGGTAATAAAATAATATCTAAAAAAGGTGAAAAATATATTGCAATAGGAATAATTAAATAACATTAAATAAGTTTTAATTAATTTTAATTTAGTTAGTTAATAATTACCATGGGAAAAAAAACAAATTAAGTTGTAACATATAACTTAAATTATATTTTAATAGTTGCCTTTGATTAGGCATTCAGTTAAATTTTAATTTTATAGCCCATTATACAATTAGTCGCGTCCTTAAATAAGGACCGCCAATATATAGATATAATCTAGAAAAATATTTGGGATCAAGAGTTACGACAATCGATGAAAAAATTACATTTTATCGCAAGCGCGTAATTGAAAACATAATTTTGAGATCCATTCGTCCTTTAATTTTTATAATTTTGAAAAAAATTGAGCAATTTAAAAAAAAGGCCCAAAGTTATTTTTCTTTCACTAACTAAAATGGACATTTAGTGGATCGTACATTGAAAAGAAGGAGAGTTGAACTCTCCTCCTCTTGAAAGGGGGGAGGGGCTTCATACCCTTTGCATTTGTCTGGACTGTATAACCCCCCCTGTCGAAGCTAGTGGCTAAAATCGATAAAAGCTTGCACACATAGACGTTGATTATTTCAAAATGCGAGCACGACACACTCTAGTATGCAGCCCAAATAATAATAAATAAATGGGGACACATCTGAGATTCATACAAGAACCGTCTCGCGTCCTTACTTACTCTAACAATCATCTCGTAACACAAAGGTGAAAAGCTAATTTAAAATAAAACATTTTGAATTTACTTCACAAATTTTTTCAAAATATGTGCGAAATTTAGGATATTTGAATATCCTGTTTGGACAACTCATGGTACTGTGGTTTGCTCCTCCATTTTAAGGAACAATAGAAACTCACCCTTTTGTAATTTAGATTCTCGGCACGCAATAAGGCGTCCGGAAAACAAATTAAAATGGATGGGCCGTTATTTCACTGGCAAAATACAGCAAAACACAAGATGGCATGTGGCTCGTTGATTTTTTTTAATTAAAGACAATATTGAGGTAAATCTGAGACGGATGTCGAGATAAGAAAATCTTGCCGCCTGTGGAACAAGGGGTTGTTGGCATTAGTATTATCTAAATATCCTTTTTTTTGTCAAGAGGATATAAGAGAAAAAAGATATTTTGCTTAATGAAGAAAAAAGATTTAGGGTGCGCTAATTAAATTTCAACTTTTTGATAACATGTTAGGCCATAGCTCTCTATTCATCATTCTCCGAAAAATGAGTTAAAACCATTAATTAATTTCTTATTCAAAATTAGTATAATTTTTAAGATAAATTAATATTTCGCCACAAAGTCCAAATTTGGTTTTCCCATGTAAAATAAATACGAGGTTAAAAAATTCGACCAAGTTAAAAAATGTACTTTTTTTTGAAAATTAAAGTTATGTAGAAAGAAATAATGATAATTTTGATTTTCGACAAATAAGGATATTTCTTCTGAAGCAATGATAGAGGGTCGGAGCCTTATTGTGAATCAAACGGACAATATAATTTAGCCCTAACTAAGCGGCCACCCTGGGCAGTTATTTCGCAATAACCATCCCATCTGTTTTTGAATTTGAACAAGAAAATTTAAATAAAAATAAGATTTAACATTTATTTAATATCTGGACAACGAAATAACAACATAAACGATATTTACAGGGTTTCGTAGTAAATTTCCTTCCTTGCGATTACGATCCCGGGTTTATTTAGTTTTTCTCCCAATGCCTCATATTTTTTTATATTGGGTCTAAAATTTATAAAAAAAAAACTCATAAAATTTTTATAACTATTGAGTTTTTAAAAAACACTTTAGCACGTTTCAATTCCTTGTAAAAACTAGTCTAAAAAAGTTAATTACAAATTATTTACAACTAATATGTTATTTAAGGTTAGTAAACTTTATAATAAAAATCTTTTAGAAAAACGAAAATTAAAACAATTTTAATTTATAATTTCGCCATAGGATATTAATGAATGTTTCACATAAATTAAAATATATTTTAATAAAGAGCCCAAAACGCCTCAAACATGGAAATCTCATTTATGACGCCAAAGAAAAACAAATGACATTGACTTAAATTCTAAACATTCGTAATCACACAAATAACTTGATCAAAAACTATAGTTGCCATGTTTGATGCTTAGGTTCGTCGTCATAATTCAATAATTGATTTAATATTTTTGGGGATAATAGTTAGTCTGTTAATTAACAAATCAATGTTATAATAACAGATTTTTTATAATGTCATATCACCCCGTATTTGGATTACATGTATATGTATGAATAAAATTGATAAAAATCTAATTGTCTCTAACCTTGGCCTCTAATTTTGGAAGTTTTAATGATTTTAGGATAAAATTTGATCTAGATAAGGGTTGGCGACCATTATACAAAATAGTTTTAAATGTTAGAAAATAGCAATCAGTTAAATCATTGATTGTGTAACCCAGCATCACCCTTTTAAATTGAGATTAATGCATTTGGTAGGCCCATTGGCTTAATATTATATAGGTCAAAAATTAAACTGAGTATTTAATTTAGGTAGGGCCAAAGAATCTAAATCTACTGCCAGGCGGACTGATATTATCTTCTTTTTTTTTCAATTCATTTTAATTTCATGAAAGATTTCTAACAAATCAGACTTTTTTTGAGTCTCTACCTATATATCTTAAATTTTACATAATTTCAATGCCTGGTATATATAATCAGCTGAGTGTATGGTCGAGTTAAATTTGCAAATTTAAACCAAAATTATTGTAACACCTTTAAACTAACTTGCTACATCTCAAAGTTATAATATTCTACCTGTGTTTTTCAACAAAATAGCACCACCCATGAGAGCAAATGCATATTAAAATACTCGATTTATGTTATTAGGGGGAGGGGGGGGGGGTAATCTTGCCTTTTAATTAATCAAATACCATTGTTTAATTGGCGATGCGCTAGAAATAGGAATTACTTGTCTCGTCCCAACCATGCCTTATTGAAATTTAAATTTTCTAAATTTCCCTATTATAAATCTCTTAAAATGCAACTTGATTCATACTCTCAACAAAGTCGTCAGAGTCGGGCCTTATTGCGGTCACTAAAATTTATAAATATTTTTATATCTCGTTTTTGGAATATTCCACTCTCAGGCAGTGCTGGGAAAACAGTGAGTCATAAAACTTTGGCTCATTTTTTCCCCAATACTTGGAGAAAGAAAGTGAGCTACAAATAAAGGGCTAAAACAAGATTTTAAAAAAAGCCCAAAAGGGGCAAAAAAAACTTGAAAAAAGTGGCTCTAAAAAAATGCCCCGAAAAGCCCATTTTTATATAATTTTTCAAAAATCTTAAAATTTTAAAATTCTAAAACTTTAGGAATTTTTTTCGACCGCACTAAAGGATATATCAAATCCTTATTCGTAAGCATAGCATTCAAATAATATTTTAAAAATTTTTTAAATTTAAATTCTTTCATATTTCTTAAATATGCGTGGGGGCAGCCGATCATATTTAGAATAAAATAGTCGGGCTTTATTCAAATTAGCCTATAGGTCTGACCAGACAAGGCATTATAGGATTATATTGGCAGAGCTCGATTTTGGCTCAGGTCTTTAATAAATGCTACCTTTTAAGTTTTATGTCAGGCATTCTAGAATTTATACCGGCTCGTGATATTACAGCCTGGACATTCCGACATATTTTTCAATTTGAGGTTTTTTATTAGGCCCGGCCCCAAATATAAAAATACGACCCGGAAATTTTGAACCGCAGGTTATAAATTTTTTGAAAAAATAACGAGTATATTAGTTTTTTTTTTGTTAAAAATAGTTAAAAAATAAGGCAAAATAAAAATTGGCCTGACCCGTTTTATTAGGCAAGGCCGGGCCCGGCTTTTTTTGGGCAAGCTGTCACCGTGCCGGGTGGCTTTTGGGTCTCGACTTTGATTTCTAGTACCTTCAACCTCTCCGGTAACTTTTCAGAAAATATGAATTTTTTAATTATATTTTTAACCTAAACCGAATCGATCGGTTAATTTTTTGTATTAATAAGATTAACATATTTATTTAGATAAAAATAGATGGGGCCTAAAAATTCGTAAGAGTTTAGGTGTCAATAATTGTAAATGAAAAAGTTTTGTAATTCGAACATTAGATATAGTAGAAATGCAACTTTTAACCGACCTAAAAGGAAATTATTTTAAATATTCGTGCAATATATGGTATTAAAACCAATAAAATCTATTCAGTCAAAACAATCAAGCAAAAAACCTCAACCTTAGAAAATAAACCTACAGACAGAGAGCAATTAGAATACAAAGCTTAATTTAATGGTAAAAATATGCGAGGTGAGTTTTTTTTTCTAAAAGCTCCTAGGAGTTTTTTTTTCGAAGAAAAAGGGCTTTTTTTGAATACGCCCCTTTGCTTTAAGCGGAAAAAGGGGCTTTTCTTTTGGCATGCCCACAAATTCGTAAGCATTTGGTGAAAAAACTCAAAAAGTTGTTAAAAAAAAGCCCATTTATTTTCCCAGCCCTGCTCTCAGAAATGAAAAGTAAACGGTTTTAGTTAAATTGAGTGGAACCAATAGACAACGTTTGTCTGTAAACCATATTTCAAAAGTTTTTGCTTTTTAACACGTTTAGTTAATTTACACATAATTTTGCGCCCTATGATAAGGGATCATACCCATACAAATAGTTTAAATATTTTTTAGTTCAAGTCTCGAGGTTGCAAAAAATTGGTCTCTTCGCATTGTTGCGAGCAACGTTTGATCAGCCATAAAAAAGAAAAAAGGTTTGCATATTGTTTTACATCCAATCTAAGATTTAATAAAAATATATAGATTGAGGGTGTAATTAGGTCAAAAAAAGAGGCTTGATATATAATTGCCTAGCCGAAATTTATATAACAAATTTAATTATTATTTTTACTCACTTTCTTTGATTTATATTTTAATATATGAACTTACACTATGTAAGGCCAAACGGTGATAACGGAAGCCAAATGTTTTAAATAATTTTAGGGTTTTCTCCGACAAATTCAATTATGGCTAACACTAAATATTAAACGGGCCATGGGGCCGGGTAAGCAAAATTACTCAATCAAGGGGTCGTAGCGAAATTTTTGGCTCGATTCTATAGTCAACATTTTATTCTGGGAGACTGTCCTCAACCTTTTGCACTTTTAAGGTTTATTTGGAATTTGTTTTTATTTTTCAAACTCTGCTCTGTTATCTATTTGATATCACATTAATTTATTAATAAAATGAGCCCTATGTGGTATAAGGCTAAATTAAATCAGCCAGAACTGGGTAGCGCTAAAATTAAAATTTCTGTAGGGGCCTAAAATCTCAGTATCGTAAGGACATTTGTCGTCAAAACAAGCTTCCTTTATTAACATGTTATGATAATATTACCAGGTAATTAATCTAGCAACTATAATATTCATAATTATATAAGAAATATTAAGATTAGAAATACAAAAAAGCAAAAGAAAAAGTTAAAATATGAGTGGATCTTCATAGCTTTTATTTAAAACTATAAAGGTAATCCATCTTAGTCAAGTTGCTGAGGAAGAGAATTCTCAAACAGTTTTATCGCTTCCCCCTTCTTTCCTCTTTTAATCTTTAAAGCTGGTTTCCTTTAAACTTTATTTGATGAAAAAGGTAACACAACTTTTATCCGACATATAATTTATTAAGATTCTATAAGGATATCAAAATTCGCCTTCCTACAGGTAAAAAATAGGTATTGTATTTTTAAAATATATTATGGCAGACTTTAGTGTTTTTTTTTGCCAAAAAAATCTTTTCAAATTCGATGCTAATCTGGTCAGAGCTTTTTTCACGATGGTTAGGCAAACTTTGATTTAATGGACCTTTCGTTAAAAATTGTTTAGCTAGCGACTGGATTAGATCACTCCTATTCGGGTTGTAATAACATATTATTCTTATGGTAATTTACCATATAAATGCCCCCCCCCCCCCCCACCCCAATTCTTAATCCTGATTCCATTTTTGAGAGAAATAGAGCAATACCCTTTTTGTCGGCCACCCCCAAAATTTTAGTTGGCTGGTAATTGATTAATTATTATGCATTCGGTTAAAAAATATAGGCATCTCAAAATACTCGGTTTAAGTTACGGGGCAATTTTAACTTTATATTTATACATATATGTCTTTAAATGTCTTACAAAATGCTTAAATATAGTGACATTTTAGTTTTACGTTGTTTAAAGCTAAGAGCAAATCCTAAGCAAAGACATTCTTACAAATAATATTTATTATATGTCTAATAAAGTGGCTGATGCTTTAAATTTTCATGGCGTATATTAAAGTTGAGCCATTTATGTTGTCTGGTATGATATAAACACATAATTTTGTTCATTTGACATATTTTTTGATTTTGTACGGAATCTTTCTCGAGCTTGATGAAATTAACCTCAGCCTATATTAAGTATTTAGAACACAATTAAGAAAATTGAATTTTCAGGCTTGGGGTAAACGTTAGTGTGCAATTCAATAGAGGATATTTAAAGTGAAATTATCTTTCTTACAAAACCATTTGTCATACAAGCGACACTTTTTAACACAAATTTTTAAGTGTAGTAAGACTAATTTGTTTTTTGCTACTCAACAATAGTACACTCCTAGTGTTAAAACAATAGATGTTAAGGTAAGCTTTAACAAGTTAAAGGTTAAATTTGTGTCAGTGTCACTAAAACACGGAAAATTATACGTGAAATTATTAATGTCGCATTCTTCTGCTCTTACTATTGTGATATGTATTCTTTCCTAACAAATGCAATTCTATTTGCGCTATACATTAACAAATTGGATCCGACGTTCTTAAGTGAGGAGTTACTTGATTTGAATTTTGGAAAGTCACGTGGATTCTTACATATCAGAAGCGGTATTTTGATCAAAATGTTATCGATAAAAGCACTCAAATGTTTTTTTCTCTGAGGCGTATTCATTTTTTTAAAAAGATTTACAGAAAATTCAAAGTTTTAAACGTTTATATCAGAAACAATTATTATCTGTTACGATTGGAAATTTTTTGTAATAATACGTTTTAAGCAAACTAAAAAAAATTTAGAATCCTCTGCTATATATTAATTCACTTTGAACGCACCCTTAACCTGATATTAAAAAAAAGAGGAAAAAACTCGCTTTTTAATATAAAAAAAGACCCAAGACGACCATAGAAAGCCGAAAAGATTGTTGACACTGGATTAATATAAAATAATAATAAATAAAAAGTTGCGCAACCAAAGTTATCGATCTTCCCTTTTTTTGATATTTGTTATCCATAAATATTTGCCTGAAAGTCATAAAAACTCCATAATTCTACGGTTCTCTAGACCTTGCGCCACCACATAATAATATATTTACAAAAATGTAAGTCCACAATTATATGTCCATACAAAAACTAATTTATTCTTCCCGGCAAAATGTTTCCCCGGCAGATAATTTTGACAGAAGTCATTTGCTATACAGTGAATGTACCACAATATAGTTGTTATTAATTGCAAGTATTAGTTCTGGGTCTCAATTATACAAGTTAATTCATAACAGACAAAACATTTAGACTGTTGCCCGTTAAATTTTTAGAACGCCAATTGACTCTGGTTCTGCTTTTAGACTAATCGTGTTAGGAAAATATATAAAATGTTATTTATATTTATCTCTTAAATGTTATTATAATTCGGTTCCAGCTTGAGGGTTCACACAAACCCCAATTGAACTTCTAATTTTAATAAAAGTTCTATTGGGGTTCTCATGAATCCCATATGATCAATTTCAATGTTATTTGGCATCAATATGTAATTAAATTGGGAAAATTGCAACCTTATTTTTTAGAGGTACTTTCTTAATACTTTTTATTTACCATGTATAGAAAAGGTTTGTTATATTAATGTTATAAATTAAATTTTCTCCCCTATAAAACATAAGAAAATCCCTAATTTTTAGGGTGCTTAATGGCCAAAAATAATTTATTTTTCAATATTTTTTTTTATGAAATTTATTTACATTGTTTTACCAAACTTAAAAACCCAAAATTAGTATAATGAGAGGATTTCAATTTATTATAGAATAATAAAAAAAAATTATTTTTCAGATTTATTTGAGCTTTGTGTCAAATGAATTATACAGAATGCATTATTAAATTATGTTAGATTATAATGAAGGTGCTCTTATTCCTATTTAGAAATAATTAAAACGAAGTTTGTAGCTTCAAATATCTTGTGTAGTTATGGCAGGATCGGTCCGTGGCTTAGGCGCTCCTAAGTAATCTGTTTCCAGGTGAACACGTATATTTATATATATTTTACCTCTCAATTTTCTGTTCAAAATTGACCGGCGCCCATAAGCATCACTTGGGCTGCCCATATCAACGGACCGGCCCTGGTTTTAGGGGTTTTAAATTGAGAGACCGTACCATACCGCTCGCTTTACGAATTTTTTACCCTACCTGTCGCATAATGCAAAGCCTTAAATGATAGAGATGAAATAATCGAATTTGGGCATCGTAGTTTCGTTTTTTATTGGTCATAAAAACTTGACGTAAAGCATAGGCTGTAAACACTGTTTTTTAAATTTTCTAAGAGGAGTTGATATGACCGGTTGAAGAATCTCATAGCTAGGTATGTAACACCCAGCAGCGCCTGCCCAAGACTTGGTTGAAAAATGGTTAGTGTCATTTTGGATCGGCTAGCGCCGGGCCTCATTTAGGTTATCTTTTGCGTTCTTAGTTATTTTTAAAATGTTTTTGTGTATTTAAATTCTTTCGATTTTTTTCAATACTTTTCTTGAAACGTTCATCAGGATAAAAAATATCAAATTTTTATGATTGAAAATATTTAAAAACACCTTAACTCAACGATAAATCTTAATCCATAAAAATAAAATTTATAAAATAAAATCTTCAATATAACCGGCTGTAGACTAATCAGGTTAAATTAAGATTTCAGATAAGATGCCTAATTAAGTTAAAACAGTTTTAAGGTATTTACACAAGTATTTTAATTTTTATAACAAAAACAAATGAGAGCTAAGGAGAGGTTAACTCTTGGACTCAACCCGTTTTTAATTTTAAAAATTAAAAAAAAATTGGGTAATGAGGGAAAACTTATATAAATATTTTCTCCTTCAAAGAGCTTAACCTCAATATTTGTCCAAAACAAAAAAGGTTTTAGCCCAAAATCTGATTGATAAATAACATTCAAATTGCTATTTAAATTTCTTCATTCATGTAGAATAACACTTAAATTAATAAGTTTTATTTATAAAAATTTAATTTTAATATTAAAAAAATGTATTCCAGGCTGAAATTAAACCTAGAAAGCTTCCTTCAGACACAATTAAAGTGCTATTTTTTCTATATAAATTATAATTTCATCCTTATTAAGTAACCTGTTTGACAACATAAATACTTACTAAATCTACTAAACAAAGTTTAAACCACAAGTTAACAAATTTTTGAGAGTATTGAGCTAACAACGTTTATCATTGGTAAGTCGGCTATAAACATTGAATATTTTAGATCAAAAAAGCAAAACAGATTCAAAAACAAAAACAAAAATAAATGGAATTTTTTTTTTCATATTCACAACAGCTAAACTGTTAAATTCAAATTTCAAATAATATTTTTATTTTAATACCGGTAATATATCGTGTCGTATTTAAGCAATGCGAAATATTCTGTATTATCTAAATGATGATGTAAGAGCTTGATATACTAAAAAATTTTATTTCTCATTATTTGAATAAGTTAAAAGGGATTTTTATAGGAAAAAAAGATTCTTAAATTTTTTCTTTTTGGGTATTCTCGAGGTCGCAAAATCTGTCAATTTGGTCAATAAAAGCCATTTTCTTTATATGGAAGGATCTAAGGAGCCAAAGGCCGAAGAAACTAAGTTAAACGGAGAATATATATGAGATAAGGCCATCATGGGTATGTATACTTATATGTTTTCATAAACTTATTTTTTCTGACATTGATTTGTTGGTGTGTAATAAAAGCCTTTTTTAATGCAGATATATGTCCCAAAACACAAATTTAAATGAGCCGACTATTTTTAGGTTACCCATATGCTCCCAATCAAAACTAAGCTCTTATTTTGTCAACAAAAGTTTATAAAATCACCAAAAACCCAAATTTTCAAAAAATTCCATCGAATATTAATCAAAATTTTGGGCAAAATAAACATATGATTCTGGTCGGGCGGCGTCCGACATTTTTGCCTTGGACTTTCATAATGTTCCTGCTTTGGCTGCTAAATTTGATACCTAAAGGTCAAAAAATTCTCAAGCTGTAAATGTTAAATGCCTATTTATTGATTCGCTTCGTAATAGTTGCTATTTATAAGGCCTCGAATCAATTAGACTTAAATCTTTAAACTAATCTGTTTTTTCTCCCCCAAACAATATTTATGAATTTCAAAATTTTGACAATAATATTTTATCCAATTATACCCCTTGCTACAGAGCATAACTAGATATTTGTTAAAAAAATGGAAAAAATCGATTTTTCGCTTAATATGATTTTTCCATATTAGTAGGCGACTCTTACTAACACACCTTAGCTGACAGATAAAAAGATAGTTACATAAAAAAGACGGTCCTGGGAAAAAAATATCCAAAAAAAAAAAACTACGGCGTGTAAAATCCTAAATTCGTTTCTTTCATTCTGTCAAAAATCCAATTTTTCCTATCACACTTTCTAGTTCTATATACCTACCTTGTTTTTGTTTCTCTCCCGCCAAATTTTGTCATTTTTTTTTACTTTTTCGGTCTAAAAAAAATTTTATTTTCACAGCTAATTTTTCATGTTATAGAGATTTGATTTTACACAAATTTTAACAATAAATTGAGGTATAGTTGGCAGTTTTTTACTTTTTTGTAGAAGCCTGTTTTTATTAGATTTTATTTGGGTCTCGATCTGCAAATAAAAGTATTCCCATTCATCCAAAATAATCTACCACGAACCAGGTAATTAATTGAATGTTTGTTTGTTCTTCAACTGTATTTATCCGTCATATCATTGCTAACTAAATAATTATTTTGTGAATTTTGAAAATCCCAAAGCGAACAACGGTTATTATGTTATTGAATCCGTAACACTACTTAGAAGGGGTCTTTATGGCTTATAGTCCAGCTTTACTGCGAAAATGGCATTTTTAATATTGTTAATTGTTTTAACTTGGTACAAATACCTAAATAAAATCATTCATGGGCCTAAAAAGAACGTACATGGCTTTAAAATTAACCCATGGCTAGGCAGGTGAAAAGGATTGTCAGTATGCCAATATATAAATCTATCCAGATAAATATTTAGTTTCAAACGTAATTTCTCGGTTAAATAATAAATTATATAAGTCAACAAATTTTAAATTATAAAATTTGTTTATTTACATAAAATATCGGGTGGGGGTAGTCAGGTGCCCCACCTACCTATCTGCAGGATTGAAAAAATTTAAATGTATTATTTTTGTTTCTTTCAGCCTTTAGTTGACATGTATACATCAAAGATTAATACTAAAACGCCACTTCATTATTAAATAACTCAGTTAAATCATTTTTCAACCAACTTTTTGCGATCAGTTGAAATCCTATTATTAAGTCCCAGTTTTTTTTATTTAAGAAAAAATAGGGTAACAAATATATTTTGTATAAATTTCATACATCTCAAGGCTTGAATCTTACTAACGGCATTGGGAAAATCTGGAAAAAAATCAATATACAACATACAAAGTGTTACGTTCTAAAATGGATAGTTTTCGCATTCTACCGAAACATATTTGCCATTTTTGATCTCCGATTTTAAATTTTTTTATAATATTTAATTTAACGAACAACATAATTTAAATAATAACTTTTTAGTAAATGTCATTAATATACGAAATAGCATATAGAACATAATCCAGCAATTGCTTGAAGGCCTTCTTTGAATTCCAAAGCGGTTTAGTATGCCATTAATGTTTTACCTGTTCACATTACGTTATTATTATTATTATCGATCGAGTATAAAATAAAATCTAACGTTTTTTTATTTTTTTTATCTGCAGAGGTTTTAGAAAAGGTGTTTTTTATTCGTGTCGTTTTAACTTCCATTTCATGTTTCAGATTTTGAGTTAATACCTGGATTAAAGGTATATTTGCCTATAGAAATTTTGAGCTTTTAATGTCAGTCAGGCAGGTATTATATTTTAGAGGTATAAATCTCCCTTCGATTGTCGATTGATATGTTAACATATTATATGGGTTTTGCCTTACCCCTGAATTGTATATTGTCAATTACAAAAAATGTCCAAAAATCAGTAATCTCATATTTTTGTCAATTCTGCGTTTTTTTATGTTAGTTATTAACATAAAAAACGCATTTAAAACAAAAATACACCCCTTTTTCGCCAAAAATGCCCCATTATTATGCTAATTTATTATGGTTATAATTAACCACAAATCCTACACCACCAAGCACACCTGCGTTATGCTTTTACTAATATTTTATTAAACCTAATGAAAAGTAGCTTTTATTTCTGTTTAGTCAAGGAATAGGACATAATCTAAAGAATTTCTTTTATACATTTTACGACATAAGATTTTGTTTTTTGCATTTTTAACGCGCCTAAAATGGAATTTAAACGTTAAAATTTAAACATCTTAATTTTAAAATATGTCTATTTCGCAAAATGTTTGTAATAATGGTTGCCTAATTGAATTTATTTTAAATTTTTAAAAATTTAGATAAAGCAACCTAAAGACCAATTCACAGTTTTTACCTTAAATAAAACTTTGGAGATTTATCTATTATCCACCACTTTCCTACAAAGCAAAAGCATGGATCTTAACCAATCACAAATGCAATCGCCATCTCTAAAAATTTCTAGAACTCTTAATAGAAAACTTTCGATCATCAAAAAATATCTAACGACAATATTTGTCATTCTGTTTTACTTTTCATCTACAGGTTAATTATATATTTATTACCCATTTATTTCATTTTAAATTTTATTTGCTCTTTTTTATTAAAATATAGCAGCCTGTATTACAAGTTGCCTCTATTTTTATAAAAAAATTTAGCCAAATGAACAATAATTTTAGAGATTTTTAGGTTTAATTTTTATGTATATGAGAACTAAAAATCATTATTTAGAGGCAACTCATTTGTTTAAATTGACACATATCACAGGTCAACAAATTTTTGAAAGTTATGAGCTAACTACGGAGATCAAACCCGCCATCTTAGGGATTTTCAAATCCGTTTACCGTTTTTTATAATCAAACTTAGTTAGGCAGTTATAAACATTGAAAATTTTCGAAAAAAATGCCAAAAACAAAAAAGATTTAAAAACAAAATAAATTGAATTTTTTTTGCATATTTACAACCGCTAAACTGTTAAATTAAAACTTCAAATAAAACTTTTATTAAAAAACGATAATATATCGTGTCGTATTTAAGTTTGGACGGAAAATATTTTGTATTATCTAAATGCTGATGTAAGAGCTTAATATACTAAAATAATTTTTTTCTAATTAATATGATTAATTTAAGTTACAAGGGATTTTTTTATAATAAAAAGTCTTAAATTTTTTCTTTTTAGGGTATTCTCGATCTGTCAATTTGGTCAAAATGACCTTTTTTTCGATATGGACGGATGTAAGGAGCAGCCGGAAGAAACTAAGATCAACGAATTTTATATATGAGATAAGGCCATCATGGGGGTATATTCTTTTATATTTTCATAAAATTCACGGTTGTGCCATTGATATTTGTTGACCTGTGTATACTCAAATTACAATTTGATTTAACTTTAGTAATAGTTAGGATTATAAAGCTACAAAAAATGCCTATTAACAAAGTTAATAAATATTTTATTATTGTAAAATTGTGACGGTATAAAATCAAAAAATAACTTTTTCGTAATTCAAAAAAAAAATAAGGGTTGAAGTTAAACGTTCGGTTCTTTGCCCAAAACATTATCAATTGCCAAATTTGGTAAATTTTCAGAAATTTGGGCCGCCCCAGACTTAAAGAAATGATCTGAATCAAGAAAGACAATTATTATTATATGTAAGCTCTAAGAACGTCACATTATACTTATTATTAAAGATGTCTTTATGGGTCGGTGCCTTGTGATTATAACTGCTCAATTGGCAAGACAACTATCAGACTATAGATACCTTAATGTAATTGACGAAAAATCAGATATGCCAATTGGCAATATTAGGCAAAATAAGTCAAAATGCAAAATTTTAGCACAAAATAAATTTCTTAAACGTTATATTATTGTTAAAACACTTAACTAGCAGCATTCGGTCAAGAAGTGAATATGGAAACTTCAAGGTTTGGGCTGGTCGGTGGAGACGCTTGGTTCTTCTGCAACTATTCCGACACCTCGGGGGCCATAGTTGGGCTCGAATGGTTTTTTTCGAGGGACCGCGACAATTTGGGCGTACCGATTCTAACATATGATCCATGGACTAAGGCTTCTCAGGTAATTCATTTTTGTATTGTCTCTTTTTTTGGAATGTTAAAAAAAGGCTAATATTCCAAATATATTTTTTAAAGAAGGTATATTAGGTATGTTTGTACTGACTAAATTTTGAGGTTGAAAGATCTTTTTAAATTTGTGAATCTTATTTAACAATAAATTGTAAACCCGGTATGCATGGTATATATAAGACTGGAGGTAAAACTTATCTTCTAGCAAGTTTTAAATTACTGGTTAATTTTTTAATATTGAAACTTATCCAGTTACCATTTGTGAAAATCGCGGACCTTCTAGCCTAAAATCTTCCTACAAGACTAACGGTTTGTTAGGTTAAAGGAAAGAACATTATTTTTTCATTCTACCCTTTATTGGCAAACTAAGACATCAATTTTAAAAAATACATAATTTAATTAAAATTATTGTCACTATGGTATTCAAACTTTTGTTCATAAGCCCAAAGTTCCTTAACCTACATTTAAAAAAAAATAAGTTAAATTTTTTTTAAGTTCTGACACACTTGAAATGTAATAGTTAAAAAGGCCTAAAAAGTTCCTTACTAAGCTAAAAGTTTATTGATTTTTTTGGCATGTACTTGTTAGCAAAATTTCTTCGCTTGTCTTTGTAGATATATCTTGGTATTTCTAATCTATTATAGTACAATAAGTTCTTGTAAAATCTTTACATCACTGTAAAATTAGAAAAATAATACTCAGATACTTAAGTTGACTAACTTTACTTTTTTACCAAGTAAAATTTTTACACCGAAATCACTTTTCAAATCAATCAAATATAAATCTAAACTAATTTTCTAATTTATTTTTTGATTTTCTCGATAGTTTCCCCGCCGTATACGCCTGGAACCCCGTAGATCCTCATTAAGTTTCAATTAAGCCTTAATTAGATTTAAAAATTACATCTCTAAAATATTAAGAGAAACATAAGATCTCTATGTTATAAGTGATTTGTAACAATAATGTGCGTGCTTCAAAAATTTCAAGGTTTTCCGGTTAGGCACATATGTTAGGTAAGAATGTTTGTTGATAAATGGACCCCGTCCGTTTAAAAATCGGCCAGAATACTTCGTGACCTCCACCCCTTGCTCAATTATACGAGAACGGGGTTGCAATTAGAGCATAAGGGCTAACGCTAACTCAGTTTTTAAAAAAAGAATCGCCCTCTTGTTTTTTAAAATTTTGTCTTCAAAATGCAAAATTTGTTATCTAGCGTACTTAATAACATCTCCAATCTATGGGATAGTATTTTTTAAGGCTAACTTAACAAATTTTTAAATATCCTCATTAAAATTTAATAATGGCTCTATAAAACTGCCCATTATATACATGTAGAAAATAGGCATTGAGCAATTGATAAATACATTTTATTCAATAATCTTTTAAAAAATAAGGATGAGTACGGAAAAATAGAAATTTGTCCAATTATTTCGGGTAAAATTCAATTTTTATGAATTTTTTTTCTATGGGGGGCGCGTCTTATATTAAGGTTTTTATAAATGTCAATATCAAATTTAATATTTCATAATAAAATTGCCAAGACACAGAAAATGCTTTTGTTGGCTCAAAAATCTTATAAAAATAAAATTGTGATTAAAATTACATGTGAAATAAGACGTGGCCTTACTAATATGTTAGCAGCATTCGTTCACTAAAAGTAATTATGTTCAGATCAACGCGGCCTGGAAGGACAGGATCCCGTCCAACGGTTTAGTAAACAATTCGTTCAAGATAGTTCGATTGAACGTAAGCGATGCAGGCACCTATCGTTGTACCGTTATTGGTGAGGATACCATTATCAGGGAGCAAACTCTCGAAGTTTACGGTAATTTGTTGTTTTTTAATTTGACAATTTCATGATTTGTGCATTTGGCTGTGTACTATTATTAATTTTTGGAACATTTAAAACGCCCTTTAACATTGATTTAAAAACGCTTTAAATAAACGGTAAGAGGTTATTATTATGTAGTCAAATAACCATGATTCAGGTGTATTAATACTATATTTGTGAAAAATAGAAACCTAAAATGCCACAGCCTTTTGAGAAACTAGCAAATCATAAAGACCTTTATTTAATTACTTTTTGATGTTTCTAACATGATACATCTTTGTTAATAAAAAATCGTTGTGAATTTGATGCAAAATAATAATAAAAGTGGAATATTTTGATATTTTTTTTTATAATTGTTGCCCCCCATTCTGTCCGTAAAATAAGGCGTTGTTTGAATCAAAAGAATTGCCCTTGTCGTGATATTTGACAAAATTAAAATTTGACAAAGTTTTCTAAATTTTTTCATGAACTACCCCCAAATTCAAGTTGTGGTATCCAATAAATTTAAAAGCTGAAGTTCAATTCTCTCAGGCGTGATCAAGGATGCCGCATTAAAATTTTTTTCTATAAACCCATGAAAAAAGTGAAATGGCAAAAGTTCGGCAAATATATTAATGGTGGTGAAACATTAATTCTTTTTTGGTAAACGGTGTAATTTTGCTTTATTAAGCGCAAAACTTGGTCTATTATTAGTTTTTGTGATCACGAAACACAAAATTGTATAAACACAGATCCCCCGCCCGAGAACCTAGGCTTGAAAATATTTCCAAAAATTGAGCCGCTAGCCGTTGGCGAAACTGTGATCTACACGTGTCAATCTAGCTTCACGAACCCGGCTACTACACTCATCTGGTCAATCAATGATGTACCAGTCAAAAGGTTGCAAATTATCTATTTGTTTTAGGCATGTCTGAAATAAGTAAATCATATAGTCGTCCATTTTTGTTGGTCATCTAAAATTAGCTTAGATGGGGGGAGAGGGGTTCTAAAATTTTTGCTTTATAGATCAAAGTCGGGGCCCGGAAGCTACCAGTGCCGTCCCGCCCAAAAACTGACCGGCCGGGCCGAATTTTTTAATCTCATATTCCCTTATATTTTTAACTATTTTAAACAATAACTAAATAAATTCATCATCACACATTAAAAGGTATTCTGTATTATATTGAGTTTAAAAAAACTTTTTTTTGGCTTGTTAACATGAGATTTCCGGGCCTTATTTGTGAATTCGGGCGGGCGATGTTACGGCCGGGTTTAAACTCTAATGCATAGCCCTAACTTTGATAAGTTTAAACAAATTTGGATATATCTATATTTTCTAACAGAGCCAGGAAAAAAATTATGTAAAAAAACCTTAATTCAAAATTAATTTTTTATGAATGCAAAAGTATATTTTATATTTGGTCTAATGGAGAAAAATATAATTGAAGAGACAACTGAATTAATAAAAGTCTTTATTTTCATAAAAAAAACCTTCGCCTATTTTTCATACGGAATTACAAAATTCAATCATGTTATTTTTGATAATTTCTTTTACTGATTCCGTACCGTAACTTAATAAGAGCAGCTATATTAACTTTTTTCGACAGTGATAACATCCTCTTGAATCTCACGTTGACGGATCCCAGTACCGGGAGTACCACCACTGTGCTAAAGGTCAAAGTGGATGGTGCGCCCGACCTGAACGGAGCTAAGCTAAGTTGCAAAGCTGTGATGCCAAACCAAGAAGTTAGGGAGCTCTCCAACATTATCACAATTTCACGTATAAATTAATTGATATTTTTGTAATCAAAATTAGTATTTGTAATTATGTACGTCCAATTGATGTATTTAATAAGTGTTTTATAAGGAGGTTTTTTAGTATGCATATATGAATTTGTGGAACTGAAAATATTGTCTCATTTAATAACATATCATCTCAACTAATAGTTATGAAGAATTCAAGTAAATAGGTTTTACAATCAGAATGGTGGACACATTTGCCACCCTTTAGGTCATAGTTGCCCTAAACATACTGCAATAAATTTAGTTGTTAAAGCAAAAGACTAACCTGGGTTGCTTGGTCTAATTTTGTCCAAAAATAGGCGATAAGTGCCACACAATTATTTACCATTATTGCTACCATTTCGTATATAATATATTTAGGAAAATTATATTTGAATTAACAAATCTTGTTAATAATATTTTTTTCTCTATTTCATTAATTTTAGCTTATATTTTGTTTTCACTTATATGCCAAGGGTTTTTTTGCGTACAAATGTCCGGTATAGAAAATTTATAACATATAGAGGGGGAAAAATCAATAAAATCCGTTGGCATCAGTATGCTATTTACGAAAAATTTATAATGTCCATCATATGTAGCTATGTATATAAAAATAACTGTTATGCGTCTCTCCATATATTTGATTTTGTGTTTGGGGTAGCTTCACAGTACAGGGCACGGGCTTCAACTGTTCGAAATATATGGGGTGCCTTTATACAAACATCAGCTACCAGCTTATCATTAATTTCAATAAAACCTACGACGCCAAAAAATGTTGTTATAACCAAAGCGTTAAACACTTTAAACCCTGTCAATCCAATTTCACCGGCCGAAACCTTAGGAGGCGGCAATAATTTGTCACTTTCCAATCAAAGAGCCTACTCGAGTGAACAAAAGACTCGGCACGATAGGGTTAGAGGTGATTGGGTCCGATACCAGCAGCGATCGCGGCCTAATTACCCGGCCTACATGAGTTCAAAGTACCGGTACTATAAAAAGAAAGGTGCCCGGCCCTGCCTTTACCCTACGACTCTCGTCACAAGCTCTTCAACCATTTTGAAATTGGGATTGACACCTATGCCGATGAGTTCCCCGAGGTCTGTCAATTTGACCAATCGACCTCCCGTGAATATGACACTTAAATTCCCTATGGTTAATTTAACTGTCAAATGGAAAATGAATACAACCTTAAGGGCAATAACAACGCCAATTATTATAGTCACAAATGCAGCCCCAATGATTGTGAGACCAGCTGTAGCTGACAATATACCTAATTACACGTGGAAAAAGACGATTAGTATTGGTGGCGATTCCACGCGAAGCTCCAACGAGGGCTTGTACCCCTACGCCCCTTACCCGTATGTTCCTGATCCTTCCTTGGCTCAACTCAATGCTAACACTGACGGAGCAAGCTACAACACGAATAATAAAAAATACTATTATTACTATCTACCGAACGGGAATAAAGGCGGCCCTGTTTATTCATGTAAGTTACACTCCTCGGGCACATACCTGTCTTATAAATAAAAATAGAATGATTTCACACTGAATGCATTGTCTTAATTCATTATATTTGTCTGTCTAAGACACGCGCATTCGAGGATATTATCTATGGTACCTAAAGAGAGTTGACATCAGCACGATTTAGCAAAACACCTGATATATGTATATAATGCACAAATACGGGGCATATATATATGTTGACACAATATAAACATTTGTCTTTTCGAATATACACTTGTCTCTGTATCGTATGTTCACTGAACACCGGCACAATTTCACTCAAGCCCCACGAATGCCCTGTTGGGCACACAAATATATATTTATAATTTCACATTAATTTCACATTCAATTTTCATATGTCAAATACATTCTACGAACATTACATATACACATTTACTATTATTATTATAATACAAACTATATTATTTTTTATTGCTCTTTTTACATCAATGACGCTGAAATAGCCGGTGGACAGGGCAGGGTTAACCCTTTTAGGCAACCACTCGTGTTCCCCATAAACTCAGCAGCCATACAAACGAACCAAGTGCCAAAACAAGCAGTGGTCGGCCCGACTTACCCCGGTTCTCCTCCTCCTCGCCCTCCTCCTTCTGGAAGCTCGCAACCCATTGCCGAAGGCAGTAGACCAATTTCAAATTTACCAGTTATACCAGTCCCAATTCCCGTCCCAGTGCCAAGAGCTTCAGTCACTCCAATAAATCCAGCAATGTCATTAAGCCCGCAACCAACCCCTGGTAACGTGGCCCACGGCGCAAATGTTCCACACTCGGACCAGGTGGGTGTAGTTAACCCAAATAACCAAATGACTACACCTACGGCCTCACCCGGGCACGCCATAACTAATCAAGTGGGCCTGGGTGGTGGTGGTGCTAGTATGGATCACATGGGAGGAGGACGACCCATGTTGACGGGACCTGGTGGATTGATTGTCCCTCTAGGGGAAGGTGAAGTTGCATCGGTCACACAGCATTCATTCATGGCAGGCGATGTGAATATAACCTCAACCAACATATCACTCCACGATGTCACGGTATTCGGGCCAGCTGGAGCGATGTTACCACACAGCAATACCACCATGTTAATTGGTATAGGGCACATTTCTACATTTAATTCTAAATCACAGAGCTAATTCTTTCCTACACTTACCAATGTGTTTTGTCATCATCATTCATTGTCTTTTACAAACACAAATCTCTTTCGTCTGTGGTCCCTTCGAAAAACTGTGCTATCTCACGCAACTAAAACCTTTCTTTCACCATCTTTTTGATATATCTTCATTTCACTTTTCACATTTCTCTTATATACTATGTATATTATATCACTGAAATTTCGTTTAGCACAAACACTAAGTTATAATTAAAATGTTGTTGCATGACATGATTTTAAAATTTTTTAATATCCGCATGCTTCACTAAGGTTTAAATTTATTTTATACCTGTTCATAAATGTTTTTAATTTACCATAATCGAAAAAACCAATTATATCGAAATTTTAATTAAATATATTTATTATCCAGATTCCGAATCGGCCATCAGGAATAAAAGTAAGCTTTTAATTCTATTAATTGCAATAATTTATGACTGCCTAACTAAATTTTCATTTTACTTTAAAGTCCTAGCATATTTATAAAATTCAAACTTTTAAAAATTTAACTTCTTAAATATATTAGCTGTATCTGACCTGAGCATGTTGATGTCAACGGGTGGACCAAGGGACGTTAGTGTCACAGCACCTATGAGAAGCGGTATGTTGATTGCAAATTTATTTTATATAGCCTAGGTCGAAAATTACAACCAAGATTATTAAAATTTAACCACCAAAGGGACTACTAATATTAATCCAATTTTCAGATTTTTTCCCCTTGTTTGTGACTAATTGTTGAGCTAGATTTAATTCTTTTTATGCCAAACAAAATAAAGATTTTTGCAACCTCGATATTTTAAAACCAAGAAATATTTAAAAAATTTGATTTAAAAAATAATTTATTAGTTTTGTCTTGATTTTATATATTTCTCCTCATAACACAGGTCAACAAATATCAATGTCAGAAACGTGAATTTTATGAAAACATAAAAGAATGCATCCCCATGATGGCCTAATCTCATATGTATTTTTCGTTTTTCTTAGTTTCTTCCGTCTTTGGCTCCTAAGAACCGTCTACAACGAAAAATGGCCTTTTTTGACCAAATTGACAGATCTAAATATACCCTAAAATAAAAAAATATTAAAATGTTTTTTGCATATAAAAATGCCTTGTAATTTATATTTTTAATCACAAATAATGAAAAATAAATATTAATATATCAAGCTCTTACATCGGCATTTAGATAATACAAAATATTTCGCGTCCAAACTTAAATACGACACGATCTATTATCGGTTTTAAATGAAAATATTATTTGAAGTTTGAAACCATTGTAAATATGCAAAAATAAAATTCTAATTTATTTTTGTTTTTGAATCTTTTTTAGTTTTTTGACCTTTTTTACTAAAATATTCAATGTTTATAACTGACTAACTATTGATTAGTAAAAACGGTAAATGGATTTGAAAATCCTAAGATGGCAGGTTTGATCTCTGTTGTTAACTCATAACTCTCAAAAAATTGTTGACCTGTGATCATGAAAATGCTAAGTAGAAATAAAGACATTTAAAATTATGTTAACATTTATACTAAATTAGATATGGGAACTACGACACCAAAAAGAAACTCTGCGGTTTCGAAAAAAATAATATCAGGTAACTTTAGAAGTCATGCATATTTATTAAATAACATTTTCAAACATCAATAAACATTTATTCGTTTTAAACATTTTGCTCTCTGTTTGAAAGGCAATAGACTGTAAAATTTCTTTCATATATTTATAAAAATAAATTTGTTTTTATTTGAATATAGCTCGATACCAGTTCTTATGGCTCTCGTGTCTGTTTTACCTTGCGCGGACAAAATACAACAGCTTGTTTTAATTGTCGCAAAATGCCTTTTGATTTTAAATTATTTCACATTAAGACAAAAACTAAAGTTTTTATTTGTCAGCAGAAATTTTGTTGTTTTGCTTTTTGGTATAAAAAAATATATTTCTTTATTTATCGAGTTTTGTAGTAAAAAATGCTTTTAAAATTTACAAAGTTCTGTTTTTTAACAAGGACTCATAAACATTGTGCGAATTTTTGTTCCTTGAGCTTCGGAAATTGGGTTTGTTATTAATTAACCAAGCTTACAACAAAAAATTTTATATTATGAATAATATTCGCATAACAATTTTTGATTTTACTTGAATGCACATATGTTGGCGTCTATCACGAATATTTCAGAGACTGTAAATTTCATGATTAAATTATATATAGGCCATATCCAAAAGAGCTCGATAATTTTAAATCCGGCCTATTACTGTTATTTGATTTTGATTAATGTTGCCTACAATTGGTGATTTTTTACGCCTTTCGGCCTTGACAGGAAGAATTAAATTATTAAGTTTGTTGAATTAGGAGGCCTGTTTATAAGGAATTTTAAATTTCATATTGGAACGCTTATATCATTCATTTTCAAAAAATTTTAAATGTTCTGAATTTTTGAAATTTGGGTTTTTACATCGAAAATTATTAACCATTGTTTTTTTTTTACAATATTTCCTTAAACCCGGTGCAATTGCTCTAAGTGTCTAATTTTTATTAACATATATATCTAAATTCATATAACATATTTGCTCCCATAATTTTTGATGTTACTCTAGATCAGGGCTGGGAAAAAAAACTTATTGGGCTTTTTTTTAACAAGTTTTTAAGTTTTTTTTCCCCAAATGCCCACAAACTCGTGGGCATGGCAAAAGAAAAGCCCCTTTTCTTGCTTAAAGAAAAGGGGCATGTTTAAAAAAAGCCCCTTTTCTTAAAAAAAAACTCATAGGAGCTTAAAGAAAAAATAACCCACCCATCATTATTATAAAAAAAAATCAAAATTTTTTGAAATTATTATAAGGAAAACATAAAATGGGTTTTGGTTTTTTGGGGCTCTTTTTAAGAGCCACTTTTTGTGGGTTTTTTTTGCCCCTTTTCTTAGTAAGGGCTTTTTTCGAATTCTGGCCCTTTATTTGTAGCCCCCTTTCTTTTTTTATGTTTTGGGGGAAAAATGAGCCAAAGTTTTTTGGCTCATTGTTTTCCCAGCACTGCTCTAGATAAGTTATGTGTTCTTGTTACCGATGAAAAGCGAAGGTAGGATTAAGGCGTAGGACCAGGGTTATTAGGTTTTTAAAGTTAGGGTTGAATAAGTTTAGACTAGTGTTTAAAGATTTTACAGGTGAAACATTCGTTTTAGACGCCGGCATAATCGTATATTTTTCATGCGTTGCACTTTATGAAATTTTTTTTATTGATTGAAATCATTTTTAAATACGCACTTTGTAAACATTTTTTATGTAAAATTTTGCAATATTTGTTTTTTTTTGTTTTTTTTCTTTTCGTACTTATCTTTGTAAAACTAGCCAAATTTTTGTTATTTTTTTTATATTTATAATATTTCGAAATATGATAGTATTAGATATCGCACTTGTTAACGTCCAGATTAAAATTTTCGCCTGAGCGCTAAAATTTTAGATCAAAATTTAAACACCTTTCTTTTACCTACAATGGATTTAAAAAAAACGAAAGTTTTTTTGGTAAAAAGGGATATGGGCAAGTTTATTAAAAACATTAACTTTGCTAAATAGTTAAATCAAAAGTTTTTCTCAAACGCACAGCGAAAAATTGTTAGAAAAATGCAATATATGGCCTTCCCAGCAAGGGCATTAGTCTTGGCACAGGCAAATGGTTTTTTCTGGATGTGAAGAATTGTATAACCACTCATTTTACATATGCTTTTTGGTCACTCACTCATTTAAGTAAATTTTTAACCATAGCATGTTATAACACTTTTTTAAACCTATTTTCATATTTTGCTTAAATATTTACTATATCTTATAATTCAAATATTCAAGCCTTATTGTGTTAAATACACCATTTAAGTAATAATTCGCCAGCTTTCAATTGAGGTTTATAACATCGAATCTGGAACTTGTCGATGCTTTTCGCAGGCAAGATGCCAATTTTTCATAAGGGCCCGGAGTTTATGTACAACTCATAAAAGAATTATTTAAAGCACCTAAAATAAGTTAGAAAAACGTATTAATATTACGAGACCATCAACCTAATTTTTTGTGTTTAATCGTATTATTACTTTAATTATTATCTATATCTATGATAATTTATACAAAACCATTTCACATTCTAGTCTTTTATATGTCCATATCATCTTTATCTTTCAAATATTTCACTCTTTTTTTTTGTTATACTTTACTAATTTATGTATAAATTGCTAACCCGTTAAAACCATCACATAAATAAATAAATACAAGGTGTATCTATGTTTATTTAATCAATACTCTCCCAAAAAAAAGGACTTAAGACTTATAGGATTGATCAAACTTTAAATTTTTTGGGGGTCATAATTTTTCTAATTCACGTTTAAAATGAACTTTGGTAATTTTTAGAATTAAATAAAACTTTGTTTTCCTATATATAAATGCAAATGCAAGAAAAAACTATTCAATTAGTTTTATATTTTCAACAAAATGTTGTTTTTTGACTATGGGGCATAGAACGATTCTATTACTAATATAATATTCGTTTTTAATATTCCTTTGAGATGCAAAATATCACATTTTTCGGATATATTTTTTATGGCATTCGATATAGAAAAAAGAACAAAAATTATATTTATGGTCATTTTGAATTTTAACGTTAAAAGGGTCCAATTAAAAAAAAATTTAATCTAAGAATGATAAAGAGTTTGTTTTTTTAACTTTTACATATTTTTCTTTGTCGTAAATGAGACTAGGGCATGTCAAAATTCCGGAATCGGCAAGGAGTCCATAAACTCCGGAGTTTTTATTTGAAATTTGCTAATAAATGTAATTATTACATAATTAGCTGCTCTTTCATTTATTTACAACTTTCATTAAACAAAAATGAGTTTGGACTACAAAAATACAAATTCCAATATTTCTAATAAGCTAATGTTAACTAGCAAATTCCAAAAAAATAAAACTCCGGAATCCCGGAGTTGATGGACTCCTTCCTGATTTCCGGAGTTTTGACATGCCCTAAATGAGACACTGCCTTTATGGAAACCTAGTTTTTGGCCGGGCTCTAATTTTCTTAACATTCTAGGAAAAATATTTGAAAAAGTGTTAAACATTGTGGCGCGCACCCAAATGAGAGGTTTGGTGACAGTCAAGAATTATTTTATACATATTTGTTATTTGTCGAGGAAAGAAAAAAAAAGTACTCAAAATATAAATTCACATCTAAATTGGAATAACAATTTATAATATATTTATTTCGTTTTAAGAAAATATGGCTTGATAAAAATTTTAAAACTAGAAAAAAAATTAAATATCGAGACTAAAAATAAATTCCTCAGTGTTTAGAGATAAATTTTTGTATAAAACTTAAAAAATTTTTAATTCTCGCCCCATCTGAATTTTAAACGCACGCTAAAGCTAAACATCAACTTAAAAAAAACTCAGATAGAACCGGGCCATATCACGGCCTGGTACCATATTTTTTACCTTGGGCCTGACCTTTAATTGCGTTTTGTTTCGGCCCAGCTCGGTACAAAGTTATTAATATGGCTCGGAAATTTAAAATTGTAGGCTGTAAATTTTTTGATGTAAAATTATCATTCCTTTACAATTTGTCTAAGTAGTACCCCTTATCCGGGAATGATAACTCGGCCAATTTTAGTTTTAACTGATAATAGCTATAAGATATAAAAATCAGCCCGGCCACACCCACCATTTTTTTTTCAATATCCCAGTTCAGCTTTTGGGTCTCGACATATCTTTAATTCGCGTATAATTTTGGCGAAGTTGTGTATCTAATGAGTTGTAAATACATAATAACTCGCAAATATGTAGTAGATTTAGAGACTTAGTAACTGGATTTATAATTTATAAAATTATGTAGGCTGGAAATATGGTACCGTGGCACGCTTGTTGCCATAAAACTTTAATCAGGAAACTAAATTCCTGAAAAAAATAATAACAACAATTTTCAGCTAATTAATACTTTCACACGCATTTGCTATATTAAAATCATTCGATTTATGGAGACTAAAAATCAGTGAGCTCTGTTAAAATCTACGAAATATTTAAAGACCATGTAACCTAATTCAGCTCAAGCAGAAACTTTGAAATTTAAATAACAGGAGAACGAATCAAAAATTTTGAGCTCATATTTTTAAATTTATTTACACGCGATAAGAAATTCAGGAATTTTGTTATTTGTTGGACCATGCTCAAAGTAATTTTATTTTTATTCGTCCTTTCGGCTGTATTAAAAATGAAGTGCTCTAGGTTTTTTGAGAATGTAACAAGAATATTATATCTAGTGGTCTTTTCTTATATCAATATTCGTAAAAATTTTAATATAATATGGCATATAATACTAAAAGTCACCATACAGCAGAGTTTAAAAACTTTTTAATTAATATAATCAATATACATTTGGAATAAAAGATACAAAACTTAAACAATTACTAAATAATTATAATTGTAGATCCGCAAGGAAATTTTGGTGTATTTCCTAACCATAGCAGCAAACAAGTGGTGTTCAACGAGCTCTAAATGGTACGACAATGTAGCCAGTCAACATAAAGGTTAATTTAAAAAAAAATGTTCATTCTATGAGTGTATATGTTAGCGTCCAAAACAATTTTAGCAAATATTTTTTAAAATGATTGTTCAACTTCCAGAACATCGGCTTCCCCACCGTTCAAAATAAGGCTCCGAGGTATTTATGGTAGTGTTACTATCTCCGGAATTTACTGAAAATTGGTATGGCCAAATCCTCCTTTCGAACGTTGAACACTAAGTTTATGGAATATTATGCCAGCGTAATATTCATTTTAGACGCTAATATATGCACATGTGATAGTCCATTTAACAATTAGGGATATTAGTTTGTGCTGGAATTAAAAGCGACTAAAGTCTATATTAAGGCGTTCGTTTTGTGATTTAACTAAGAATGAGACATGATATAATAACTAATTAATTATATTTGGCTAGGGACTTTTAATCTAAGCAACTCATAAATTTGAATAAAAAAATGTATTTTTTTATTCGCTTAACATCTAAGATATACCGCCACAAAGCAAAGTTGTTGATTCCTACGCGAGCCCTGGTGTCATCGACTATGTATATGGCGCTGATTCAATCGACTATGACAATGTTGATCCCAGTTATGACGAAAACGCCTTATTAGATTACTACGATTATTTGTTGGCTGATGGACACCTGACAGGAGATGATTTGTATGACCAAGATCTAAATTATAGGTTAGACATATATGATGAATTATTAAAAGGCGAAAGCGAGAATTATCAAAATTCAGTGCCCCCAAAATCGGTAGATATCTCGAGTTTGCCTCAGCCTCAAAATCAAGATGTGATCGAATATAACCTGTTGGATCCAATTTTGATTGATTTGATTAATCAACAACAAGCCGAAAATGGAACCTCAATTGACCAAACCATAGCTGGGAGTAGCCAACAGGATATTATAGATAATGGCATAGACAGTGGTATGCTTATATACTGTTATAGTGTTAGGCGATTTAGGGCATTAGCGTGTTCGAGGGCATAGGTAAACGGTAGATAAAGGGTTTAAATTTCGTTTGTGAATCATTTATAAAAAAGCTTAGCCAAAAAACACCTCAAGCTATCAAGGCAAATTGTGAGTACATGAAATATTATAAAAATTTTCGGGAATCTAAATAAACCTATATAAGATTTGTATTTTAGCATAATCCTCAATTTCTAAATGCGTATTTACCTCATACCTAAATAATTTGTAATCGTTGGGGGAGTCTAGTTTAAGATTTGTGTTTGTGATCCATTTTATTATATTTTGGAAACGAACTCTTAATACAGTTAGGCTAAATGAAAGTTCCAATACAAACAATGAAGAAAATGATGATCGAGATTTTGCCATAAGTTACCCACCTACATCCATCTCACTAACCGAGGAAATAAATAGGGAACACGCAGTTGAACCAGAATTCAGAAATGCAGGACCTTTTGACAGAGGCGACGACGGGGGTAAACAAACATATATTTTATTTGAATATAGTAAAAATAATTCGTTTAAAGTCTAAAAATCTAGGATGTACAAAATTTTCTTGTAATTATTGCCTACAAGAATTTATAGATATTAAATTGAAAACAAATTTAATATGATTCAAAAAAAAACTTTCGTTTTGCAATGTATCAATAATTTCTAAGCATATATTAAAAAGCCTGGTCTAAAGCTGTTAATTTAGCGCCAGCAACCAATAGTCCTCCTATGACCGCTGATGTAAACCCAGACCCTCCGAATGAAACAACTTTGAGGCCTCCGCCTTTTGTAAGCCCGCGTTTATTTTTCGCACGCGATGAAGAGATTTTACGGCTCAACAATGGCAGAGCCCAAAATCAATCCTCAACCTTTTCAGCGACGGCGATCACAACACCAGTGTATACCACTACCATAACGACCCCTATACCAATTGGTTTATATTACATTCAGCAACAGTAATTTAGGGCAGAGAAGATTATCAAGAGTGTTGGGAAAACTATACAAATTCTATAACAAATGGCATTAGATTCATCATAAAAAATTGAAAAAAATTTTAGAAAAATTAAAACGTACTAAGACTGTTAAGTTATACTGAAACAATTAAAAAAAATAGCTAAATTTAGTAAAATAAAAAAAGAAGATAAAATTCTATAAAAATTATGTTTCGACAATCTAAACGGGTTTTTATGTTTGAATTTGCACGAAGACTTTGTATTTACCTCAGAGCGCAAAATTTATAAAAAATTATTTGACACTGAATATTAAAAATTTAGCATTAAAAAAAATCCGACAACAAAAAAACAACAGAAGGATTTTAGTTCTGTAAAATTTTTTGCGACTACGATTCTATGTTTAATTTACCCAATGCCTCCACTTTTTAATATTGGGTCCAAACTTGAGATAAAAATACATATTTGTAAAGCATTTTAATTCACAATAAACCCATTAGCGTATTTAATTTGTAACAAACTAGTCCAAAAAGTTATTTACCTAAATTTTAGGAAATTAACTTTTTATTAAATGTAAAAACACAAATTTGATTATTAAACTAATTATAGAAAAAATAAATTAAATTATTTTATACAAAAAATTAACCGCCTTAGTTAATAAAAGTTTTGTTAATCTAAATATGTTTTTAAACTATTGTTTCTACACCCTCTACAAAAATTAACATTTTTAACAGAATCATTGGCCAAAATTCTGATTTCATATTCGTAGCATCAAAAACTTGACCAAGATCAATAGTTGCCATAAATATGTTTCTGGTCGTTGAATTTTTGTAATCTGGTGTTTTCGACTCAGCACCAAAAATTTGACCAAAAACGATGATTGCCATCAATGTTTTAAAAAGTGATGCATTTTTTCTTGTGTTTGAGTCTATACAACAGTATTTACAAAACCTAGCTAATTCATATACATAAATTCTTTAAATTCTTGGAGTTAACAATTTCTTCATTTTTTTTTAATTTAAAATGCTTCAAAGGGTATTCAAATAAGTTACAATTTTGATACATCCTATGTTATAACCCCTTTTCCATTTCAATATAAGATAGAAGCTTTTGTACAATTATTTTATTTTAATTCGTTGCTTATTTTAGGAGTAAACTTACTTTAAACATACAACGTATTAATCTTGTATGCATATATTTTTAGTGTCAACAAACTCCACACATCCAATCCGCGTAGTGATACAAGCGCCCTTCACTTGCATAGCACCCCAAGTGACGCCCAATTGCCAGCCTTGCAGTCAGCTGCTTAGAGCGTGTTATCCGGCCGCAACAGCTGTTATGTGCACGCCTTACCCTTGTCTTAATCAATGTATTCCTTTCTATAGGTCGTTAGAGACTATGTTATACACGTCTTGTATATAAATTGAGACATTTAAAAAAAGTTTAGATATCTATAAATATAAAACTATCATGTTATAGTTCCATGATAACAATAAAATTTATTTAATAAAAGTAAATGTTAATATTAAATTAAAGTGTTGTTTTTTATTGTTAAAAATGCTAGCTTTTTTAGATGGTTTGATATTCATATAAGTTATTTAATATGTTAAGCTTTATTAGATGATTTGTTATTCATATAAAGTTATTCAATAACATAATACACATTTTACATATACTATCTAATTTATTTATATTATCTAATGTACCGTACCATAAATAAGGCCATATTACTCATCAATAGCATATAGTATAATTTTAATGACTGTTGTAAAAGATACAAAAATGTTTTTAAATGTCAAAAATATTAAGATATAGAAAAATCTAAAAAGTGATTAAAAATAGAATTATTTGCAATATTGACTTTACATGGAAACAACTTTAACAATTTCAAACATAATTAACTAAGACATTTATTATGAAAATGGCTGTTTGCTTTAACAAAAAATATTAAAAAATATCGTTTATATGTCTTCAAAATTAATGTATAAGGCCTGTTAGTGAAAATATTTTGGATAACAAAAAATTGAGCGCAATAAATTAACGTTAGAATAGCCTATTTGCTAAAATGAATTAAATTCTTTTCTAAAAATCAAAAAAAAATTTGCTATATTCACTTTAGACCACGATTGATGGTGTTGAATTTTATTATTATTAATTCGACAAGCTTCAAATGTAAGGTGCAAGGTATATATAAAAATTAGAAATTAACGGTAAAGGTAATCAGCCTTAATATTTGCCGCAATCTCAGCTTCCCATTTGTCGCCATTTGCAAGCAGTTTATCTTTGTTGTACAACAATTCCTCTCGCGTCTCCGTACTATACTCAAAATTAGGGCCTTCGACAATTGCGTCAACAGGGCAGGCCTCTTGACAAAAGCCACAGTATATACACTTAGTCATGTCGATATCGTATCTTTGATTAATATTTATTTTACAAAATAAGTGTATACTGAAAATAAAATATAAAAATTGTGTAAATATGGTTAATGACCCTCTATATATAGTATTGCTAGCAGTGTTCTCAGCGGGCTGTATTTTTTATTTTTAAAACCCAACCCGTCCAAAAAAATTTTCCGTGTGGCCCGGCATGGCCCAAAAAAAATATTTTTTTTTTTAACCCGGCCCAGCCCGATGTTATTTTATAAGAGGCCCGGTCAGGCCCGGCCCAGTCTAATTTTATAAATAATGAGCCGTAATATTTTTGTGATTATTTAACTAACGATTAAACATCAAATTTAATATCAAGAGCATCATTTGATTTAAAGTAATCATTTAAAAAAAATTATATAATCCAGTTCCTGGCCTAAACGGTTTCTTTTGGTAAATAACCGGCTGCCGAAAAGATGCGTTCTGCAGTGCAGGAGCTTGCAGGAGTGGCAAATTTGTTTGCATAAATTAACATAGGTAGAAGTTTTTTGTTTTCCCACTACTGCAAAAGAGTTTGATTATCTACGTCTTGTGGTGGGAGGTTTATATAAGTCGTAATTACGTCCTCGGTTATAATATCGTCATCTTCACACCTGTCTCCTTGATAAGCTGAAGAGTTTATATATTAAATTAAGCTGAGACCGGAGCGAATCACTCCGTCTCGTTCATACTCACTAATCATTTTCATTAATTTATTCAAAAATCTACTTATCTTAGTATTATTAGCAATAATTATAGCGCAAAAAAATAGGCAAATTTAAGCATCAAAAATTTTTGGCGGCACCGGACCGGACGAACTGGGTCTCGACTGAGAACTCAAATTGCTAGTAGTGGAAACTATTTATTTTGCCAATTTAAATATTTATTTGTCGAGGGTAGTTATCCAAATAAACAAAGTAATACAAATATAGAATTCAAATTATCCATGTTAAACAGCCCCAATGCCTGGTTAATTATTGTTCAATTTATTGTTTTAACTGAGCTGTAGGTCGTTTTAGATTGATATGCCCGGAAAGGCTGACATGATCGGAAGATCAGTTTTCAATATTGTAAGGCCACCGGTCCCCGGCTATCTGTGTCAAATATAGTAAATTGATAGTACATAGGGGAAAATTGGTTTAAATCTAAAAGTTCTTTATATTTTTTAATTATATATAAGGTGCAGGCATCAGCATTAGGCGCGCATTTGGCAAAATCGCTATAATTCTTAATAGGGTCGCTTTCAGTGTTATCATATTGGGCTACTAGTATATGTTTTATCAAGTATGAATTTTGAATATAGTCGCTGTCAGCTTTGTCATATATTTTTGTAATTTTAATCAAGTACCCAATATGGTCGTACATCGCGTTATCATACTGCTTATTTAACAGAACTTTCATAATATTTCATCCAATTATTAGAATTACTAGATTTGTATTTTTAACTAAAATTATTTTAAAATATTTGTATATTCAAAATTATGTTAACGTTTCGGTATTTTCGAATTCTAAGCCGTTTATCGCTTTGAGTTTCACATATGTTTTATTTATTTTGATTTAAACTAAGATTATTTTAATAAATTAACCGGTGCGACACGCACTTTTAAGCCTGTATCTTTCAACATAAATTTTATCGTTTTGTATGATATAAATATAAAGTATAAAATTAAGGCATTTTGTTGGTCAAAATTTACATCAGCGATGATGCAGGGTCGGTTTTCAAAAAATTATTTTTATCACTTTAACCTATTTTGCCCTTAAGAATAGGGTCTATAGGAGTTTTTTCTCTGAACCAGGATTAGTTATACTAATAAAGGCCTCTTGTTTCATGCAAAAAATGCCTGCCAAGAAGTGGCTAATGCCATGTTCTTTTGCAGCTCTCACAATTTTTATTGAAACAATAATTTTGCCGAGAGTTGCCTCCTTTCCATGAATATCTAGTGTCATTCTTGCTAGCAAAAACTGACTCTTTTTCATCAACAGACGCATTAAAGACCGTTGTGGCGCGATACAACCAACACATCGAATAAATTAAGATATTGTAGTGAATTTTTACGCGTAGGTGAAAGGTCGTCATTATTTATTAGAGCATTGAGTGCATAAAGTTATACATAGCGTTGTACTTGGATGTAACAATGAAACGGTTAATATGTTGGTGAGCGTTTTTCTAAATAGAATTTGGTTAAATTTAATCGTGGCGCGGGTCTCGGACCCATCCGACTTTAAGTTTTCGGACACCAGTATATATTTTACAAAATAAATATTGTGTAATATAAATATCATGTAAATAGGGTTTATGACCCTCTAACTTTGCTGGTTTGGATATTTGTTCATCGAAAGAATTGTAGTCATCCAAATAAACAAGGCACTTCAAATTAAACATGGGATTCAAATTATCCGGGTTAATTAGAACAAAATGCTACTCCTTACACAGGTCAAGATAACAAACCTGCCATCTTAGCGATTTTCAAATCCGTTTACCGTTCCTAATCAAACTTAGTAAATTACATATAAACATTGAAAATTTTATAAAAAATGTTATAACAACAAAAAAGATTCAAAAACACTCTAGGTCTCAAAATCTGTCAATTTGGAAAAGGCCATTTTTCCTATATGGACAAATCTAAGGAGCCGAAGGCGGAAGAAACTACGAAAAACGGGAATATATGAGATAAGGCCATCATGGGAATGTATGCTTTTATGTTTCCTTAGACTTACTTTTTAGGACATTGATATGACTGTTGTACGCATGAAGGAATATTTATCTAATTACCAGGGGAGGTCCGTAGATTATCACGCCCCTAAATAAAGAAGGCGCCTAAAACATAGAATATCAATATTTTCAAAACCTAATATCTAACAAAAATGGTCTGGCGCCCCTAAGCATACCTTATTGGCCTAACAGGCTCCACTTCTTAAACTCGTAAATAATAGTTGAGGTATATACATCTATATTAAGCGGAGAAAATAACACACTTGGTGACAAAAAAACTGAAATCCTTAACATTGTAGTATTATGGTATTAAATTATATTATCCAAAAAATTTAATAAGGAAACCCCCAAACATATTCAAATTCAAGATATAACAAATGGATTTTTTTTTGCTAGATATTAGTTCTGTATTTAGAGGCCTATACAAAAAAATAATATATTAGTAATAGTTTCATTCAAATGGCCTTATTTACAAAGAATTTTGTATAATTAAATACGACTAGTTTTTTGTGCAGCATCCGATTTAGATGGGTAACAAAAGTCGAACTTTAAACGTACCGATAAAAACAACAGCAAAAGCCACATAAATAACACTAACCTAGTTGTTCTACGACTTCCATCTTCCCTTTCTTCAGCCTCTATTGTGATCGCTTGAGCCGGACAAATTGCCTCACAGAGTTTGCATGCGATACATCTTAAAGGGCAATGAAACAATTAATTAAGTCAAAAGATTGTTGCTCATAGAGTTTTTAATCTATTATTTTGTAAATCAAAAAGAATTTTTATTACTTATTACAAGTGGTATTTGTGGAAATAAATCAATATAAAATGACAAAGAACAATTTTTTTTGGTATTTGTAATCTCCTCTTTATGAGCTCAACGAACATTCAGGAAAAACACAAATATGACTAAAAAGTTAGAGAGAATGTTGGTACTGAGTAGAGAATAACTAACCTTTGTTACTTTTTTTTGTAATTTAATAAAAAAATATAATGGTAAATTTTTAAAAGGTATAAAATAATAAGAATTCCCATCGACAATTACATAGATAAATAAATAATTTTAATAAAAATTTCAATACAAAAAAATAAATCAAACGACATATTGAGCTACATTTAACAACTAGTTCAATTTTATCGAAAAAACTTAAAGTTGTAATACGTTTTTTTTTTCAACAACAAAGGAATTCTGACCTTAAACTGGTAAAAAAAATTTGCCATTAATAAGTTTGAGCACACATTTTATACCTAGGTGTAAAAGTTTGGCTTAATCAATTTTAAAATATGATACTTTGTTATTCCAAAAACTGTAATTTTCAAATGATATTTTTTTAAAATCATCTTGAGATTGCAAAAATAAACTCTTTCCATAGTTCATCATTACAAGGTCAGATAAATTCCAATAAGTTTAGACTTCCATTGAATTTGTAAATCTGTCCTAAGTTATACTTAGATTTGGAACAATTAATTATGAATAATTAATTAGTGCTTGAGTAAATTTATTCTTCAACTTTAACATAGTTTATTTTTCAAATCTATAATTCTAAATACTGGGTTGTTGATGTCAATGGGAAGTCCCAGCTATAAACTAACATTTAGGAGCTCATTTAACAAATTTTATAAAAAAAAATACGTAGTAAATAAAGTTAAATGGCAAATGAACATACAATTATCAATAAAACATTGTTATTGTAAGATATTCTTGTCTCATACAAATCAACCCTATTTATATTATATGAAAATGCAACCTAACTTGATGTGTGCTAAGACTGCATTCTATAATATTTTACAAAAAAAAATTAAGTAATCATATATAAGCAAGTTAAAACCACAGTATGCCAATAAATGGTTTAAAATAATAATAAATTATGTTATGACTAAAAAATAATGGTCAAAAATATATATTTAATAAAAAAAACCTTTCTTCACCAGAAGGATACCTCCTCAAGGCATGTTCACCTCTAAATCTAGGTGAGATGGGCCCCTTTTCAAAAGGGTAGTTTATTGTTGCCGGTTCTTTAAAAATTTGTCCAACAGCTACCATCATGCCTTAATAACATAGATAAAAGTGTATATATAAACAAAAAATTAATGACAAAATTTAGTTAAGTTAAAAATAAAATTAACATACCTGAAAGTAATTCTTTTAAAAAAATAAAATTTAAGTTTCTTTCAATCATTGAATTAAAGGGTGCTTTATATTCTGCTTCAAGAGTTTCTCTTTTGAAATCTTCATTTATTAATTTGTAATCATCATTTACACTTGAAAAGTTTGAATCAAGAGCACCAGATTTAGGAAACATAGAAGAACTCAAGTTAGGAGCATGAACATTAGATGATAGTGCCTTAAGGCTGTCAGATCTTTCTATAGGTGGTTTGCTTAGATCAGTAGAATAAGACATATTAATAAAATCATAAGGTGATGGAAAAGTTTTTAAATTAAAACATCTCAATTTATGCATATAATCTAATTTATAAAAAAATAATATTCTTTTAGATGATATAATAGATAAAGCCATGTATTCAATCTCACAAGTTATAGATTTTATTTTACTCACAAGAAAAATAAATGACTTTTATATTTTATTTTAATAATGGCACATCTCAAATCCATATGATAGACCTAACGGTAAAGCGGTTGAGTCTAAGCTGAATATTTCTCTATAAAAAAGGGAAAAAAATAATTGTAAACTTTAAAACATAATGTAAAAACCCTAAATTGTCATACAATTTTTGTTCCTAATCAATTAGGGGGTATCTTTTATATTATGATATTTTCATGAAATTAGCGTAATACACAAAAAAAAATTCTAAAAAAATTAAAAAAAAAAAATAAAAAAAAAAAATAAAAAAAAAATATAAAAATAAAATCTCCAAATTATAAAAAAATTTTGCCAAAACTAAATATTTGAGCTTTTTGGGTGAATAAATTAATAATGTTGAAAAAAAAATTTAGGAAATAAAAATAACATTCCTTAAACCTTCCACGTATTAAAAATTAATAATGTGTCTTTGGCATCAAGGTGTACTAAATATTTTGGATTTGTTATCATTTATTTATAAGTTAGTGTGAATGCGTCAATACTCATTTTTGACACATTCAGCCTTAACAAGGTAGGTGTTCTAACTAGGCGGGCAAAATTACGAGATTTTTACAAAATTCTTATATGTTGAGTAAAATTGTAACCTGGCATAATTTGTTACCTTAAGGTATAACGTCTAGACTTAAAAATGATTAAAATTAGATGATTGCACAAAATATTTGATATATTATTTGTTTTTAATGACCTCGGTGTCAAGTGAAAATATTTTTAAAAATATATACTTAAAAAAAATTTATTTTCCCCCTATCAATCATCAACATGAAATTTTAACCTGATTCTTAAGTAATTTCCAGATAAAATAATTCCTTCACGGGTGTTCTATAATAATTTAACATCTGCTTCAAACAGACTAATACATCAAAGTTTGAATCCGAAGATTTTTATTTGGAGGCAACGTACTTCAATCTTGCTTGTTTAAAAGCTGAAAGTTTAATACCTATCAAAAATGTTTTTAAAAGATTTCAATGCCATTTAAAGCTGAATAACAAAAAATGCAGTGGTCATTTACGTAACAAACATCTAAGACGTATACGTGATTCAATTGATTGATTAACAATATGAAAATCTACAAACTCTAGATCATTAAAAACTGTCAATATATAGTAATTCAGTTTTAATCTAAAAATAAGACAGTGACACAAATTACATGATTGCTTTAAGTGATGCCGAGTCCAAAAAAATTGATTTGTCCAGCTTAATCACACTTTAACTCAAAGTCCCAGCTGGCCGGACCCGAGCCTCATTAATATTGGAGGGGAATGTATAATTATTCGTAAATTTGTTTTTTTCTTTTTTTCATTATTGTTATTTTATGATGTTTATCACAAAATAGGTGTATATAAAAGGTGAGGGCTGAAAAAATTTGAATGTCAAAAATTTATAGGTTGATTTCATTGGGTAATATTGTAAACATTGAATGGGCTTTGATCAGCCTTGAGTTATTTTGAGATATGCCAGAGGCCGCTGTATAGACTATAATCCCCCCCCCCCCCCCCCCCCCCGAACCACTTTAAACGCACCTACTTATATGCATACATACACAATTTGCATATCTTTATCATAAATTTTGTGGAAATTGAGGTTTAGAAATTTTGTCGCCTTAGGGTTAACATCTTAACATATTGCGAAAATAAGGAGTGTCGTTGGGGCCAAAGGGAAAATTTTGTTAAATAAAGGCAATAGGTCGCAGTCAATCTATATAATATGTAAAAAACTTAGAATATATTGCTAAAATCATTTATCAGTTACTTGCATGTAACATTTTCCCTCCCAAACTCTTTTACACGATGCTAGGAATTTACAAAAAATAATTTTTCTTCAATTTTTGTAAGAAAACAAAACACAAATATATTCCAAGGATTAAAAGGATTGTAACCTAACAAATCATGACCAAGTTAAGAGAATATATCGCTGATATTTTTCTGACGGATTGCATAACGTCTAATAAAAGGGCTAAAATTATTCGTTTAAAAAGAGTACTCTGTTATGCTTCACATAGTGCCATTACCCCAGGGCATTAGTTTTTTTAGCCGGAATCGAATCAAAATAAATATGACCGACTACGACATTGTGAGATGAAAATTCTGTCCGCGATTTAGTGTAATAGCTCTAGATCGGTCAGGGTATGTTTTTTAGCTGAGAGGAATGAACTCACTTATCTGAGTACGAAAACACGAAATATGTGGGAGTCTGCAACTCATTGCAATTTTATAAATTGTGCATGGTGACAATTTTGAAATGAGCATGAAAAATACATCGTAAGTTAGAAAATTAAAAGATAAAAATGGGTTAAAACACAATTTTGGTGAATGAGTAGTATGAGGTGACCTCTATAAATTGCTAAGAACTAACTATTGAGTTTATGTCCTGCGAACAACAACCATAAAGCTTTTAAGTTTTGCCCAATTTTCACACCTGTAATTCAAACTCTTTATACCAAACATCTTTAGTTGAGTGTGTTATATTCGGCGTTTTGTTTCGCTTCTTAGATTAGTCAAACCTATACGTGCTCATGTCATGATGATCGTTTAGACTTACAAGGTATTTTTGAAAATGGGCAAATGCTCTATCCCCACTTATTTTAGCTACATCGTTATTGTAGTGTGATGTGTGAGGATATACTAAAAATAACTATAAGAAAAGTAAGTGTCCTTAAAATTTTTTTGCGTGAAAAATGATTAAATTAGTAATAATTGTGATCCACACATAATAACACCTTTTCCAAAATAGACACATTTTTATGTCATTTTGATCATAAAAAATTAGCATCAAATAACGACGCAAGCCTCCTTTCAATAAAACATAAAAAATTAAGAAAATGCTTAATAAATATTAGAAGAAAAGGAAGGCATTTAAAATAATTCTCCTTAATACATTAAGGAAGGCTTAACAATTCAAACATCATGCGTAATTGCAACTTATTATCTTTTATTTAAAAATTAATAGCCCTGAATTTCGGAGAATAACCTTTTAGGGGGGCAGGTAATGCAGGTAATGAAAAACGACTTTGCTATTCAACGCCGTCAGCCCAATATGTATTATTTGTCATCCCTCAAAATGAGAGCCGTCGTCCAATTAAGGAAGGGGCGGTAAGTTCTTTCAAAAATTTTCCCTCTTTTCTTTGCATTAGTGCCATGTCACCATATCCATTCGCGGGATTATGTCGCCAAGAGAAATATATCTTTTGTTAATATTTGACAATTTCTTTAATTGATCATCAAGCAATAGTTATTCGTTTAATCTTCAATAAATGACTATGAATTGGGTGGGGATCGAAATATTTAGGAAAAAGACTCAGGTCAGGCTGAACTGACTGGTAAACTTTTTAATTAAGCTCGATATTCACTTCTTTATATATAAACTCAATTGTGGCAATTTTTTTTGATTTTGCACTAATTTATATAAATAAGATATAATCAGTACATTTAAAATTTTTGATTTGATAAGCTGAAGTGGTTGACTGCGGGCGGTTTAAACCTGAAAACTCTTACCCCTGATAAATTCCTAGGGGCTGGATAGAACTCTATTAGGGTGAGTGGTGTATTAAACATAATAGTTACATGATATTAGAAAAGACCTTGCAAAAGTTAAACTTTGGAAATATGCAGTATTAGACATTGTATTAATGCACTTATGTCACATCAAGCCGTTGTCACAACCACTCCTTAGAGTAACCTAGCGGTTAAATAAGTCAATTTACATTAATGAATTATATAAAAAATTCCTTGAGCCTTTAATTAAGAAAGTTTCAAAATTCTGGGGCGCTTTTGAAGGAGCTGTCATACAGTTTTACTCTGATATAAATATTCTATCCGTTAATTCGTTTAATGAGCCTTAAAAGTGTTGGGCGGCTCCTATCTTATACTATGGCGAGATTGGTTCTTTCCAAGCCAGTGAATTAAGATTTAGCTTTGCTCGTTAATCTATATACAATTAAAGACTGCCCCCCCCCCCTCCCCAAGTTTCAAATATTTTTTTGACATTTGACAAGGCAGAGTTCAACTATTCATTTCATCGCTATATGAGATCATCGGAATCAGCAGCAGGCCCTCACACTAATAGCTCAGAGATTTAGTGTGGGTAAACGGAAAACGTTTCCAAAAAAATACATTTTTGTGTACAAGGTGTAAGAGGCTCTATTTAACCCACATCTACCATTTATATCTATATTGTCAATAGATAGATATGGTGTCTTTAAAATGTGTGTGTCGTATATAGTACGAATTCTTAATTCCTAGCTCCTCTTAAGGCTTGTTAAAGGAACAGATGTCGCTGTTTTTTTTTATTGATTTTCCCAATACAGTCATCAAAGGTGCGTAATAGTCCAAATATGTTTTTTTTTGTATATTATTATTTTTTGTACGGTGTAAACGACATGTCGATTTACCGTTCCTTTCACCTGTTTCCCACGGAAATCCTCTCGTTTTGTTTTTTAGTGTATAACAATTTATTAATCTAGGGCAAATGAGGCATTTTCCGTCACCCCCTCCCATCAATGCGCACAAATCAAGGCCGGAATTCTAAATTTTCAAAAAAATGCGGGGTTTTAAAGGTCGCATTACGCTTATAAATCCTGAATCATTACTCATCGCCTCAATTAATTTTCGCGTTTCTATAATTGTTTCAAAAATTACCAATTTGGACATAATATATTGCACCATAATTTAAAAAAACTCGATATGTTTTAACCGGCAAAAAAAATGTAATTTTTAACGTGATCTCATTTTGTCCATCAATAAACTACTTCATTCCATAATCCATATCGGGTTTTGCCAAAATATCCAGCTTGGTGCTAAAGTAAATTTGATAAATTCGATCCCTAAAACAAAAACTTATATTTTTCAAATTTTTACCACCTTTATTTATATTCAATATTAATGACTTGGATACGCAAAACACACCTGTGATACCCTTATGGCGATTCACCAAATATTCCAAAATATTTTTTATCCTGCAGGTGGATAAATTATACCTTCTCGGCAATTTTCCCTCGGAAAGATGCTATATAAAAGTCAAAAATTTTTCACCACGCCCCATTTTTCTTTTTTTTTTTTGAAATTTTAAACTCAAATTGTTTAACTCTTTAAATAAAATCAATCTTTACAAACTCCAAATCGACTCCTCGCAGCGACATGGGATGCAACCAATCAATTCCAGCCTCACTAAAAACTCCGGTAGGAGCAACAGCTGGAAACCGCTTGAAAGAGAGTGCAGAACCAGCTGGTATGGCTTCGCCAACCAAAAATAAAACGTCCTCTTCACCGACTGGTGGGCCCCGAGGTACGGCAATCAAAAAGCTAAGTAGGCAGAGCCGACAATCGTCGGGTGATGGTGTAAACGGAGTAGTTCCAGATGACGGTCCGATGGAGGAAAATCAGCGAGCTGAAAATTTGGAAAATGGAAATGCCAATGCAGGGGAAGAAGTAGATGAAACCATTGATGGCTATGAAACCAACCGACCGCTCGCCAATGGCCTCACAGCCCCAGGACAACTTCTCAAAAGAACTAGGGAGCCGAGTGCTGAAATAAGTTAAACACTTTTTCTTGTCATTTTATTTTTGGCTACAATTTTCGAAATAATGAGCGTTTCTAAAAAGGCCACGGTGAGGGAATAATTGGAAGTCGATTTTCATGTGTTTTTTTTTGTGATTTACAGGCACGTTTAAAATAAACTTTTGATTTTTTTTTGCAAAAAAGTTGATATTTTGTTTTTTAATATTATTCAAATGCGAGGGTCGGACGACCTTGAGCCTTTGCAAGCTTGTGTTGTGTTTTAGACTAAAATCAAGCAGCGTTGAGTCTGGTTAGTTAGTGAATGGGCCACTGAAAACAAATCACAAAGTCGGCAATTTGGGAGCTTACCCCTACCGGCTGTTGATTTCATTAAGCGGGGCCACCCGCTAAAGTTAAAAAAGTTGGGGTAGGTTGCCTCCTTGGGCGTTAGAAGAAACTCATATTACAGGTTATTTAAATGCGAGGAGAAAAAAGTGTTCAATTTTTTTTTTATTTTTGACAAAATATTGTTTTTAAAAAAAGGGCTGTTGAAAGAAAAGATTACTACAAATACATCATTCTAGATGCATAATGCAAAAAGACACTTATTTGTGAACAATTGTGTTTTTTTTTATATAAATTCGACCATATATGGAAAAGGAATGGAGAATGTTGTTATTCATTCGACTTTAATTGCGCCATTATATAAAACATGACAATTATACTTAAATGAATATGTTTTAGGCCTTAAATCAGCCATCTTGATTCAAAAATGGTACCGGAGATACCTTGCACGGTTAGAGGCACGGCGAAGATGTACCTGGCAAATTTTTCAAAGTCTCGAATACGTCAATGAGAATGACCAATTGAAAGTTGACCTTCTTTATATTTATTTTGCCTTTTTTTTAAATAAAAGGTTTAGTAGGCTAAGATTTATCCGGAAATGGTTATACAAACTTGCAGGTACTTTTTAGTAAATTGTCCAAAAAGTGCGTAAAAGTTCGAAATATTAAACAGGTCAACAATTTTTGAGAGTTATGAGTTAACTACAGAAATCAAACCTGCTATCTTAGGGAATATCAAATCCGTTTACCGTTTTTCTTAATCAAACTTAGTTTATCAGGTATAAACATATAATATTTTAGAAAAAAGGTCAAAAAAACAAAAAAGATTCAAAAACAAAAATTAATTGATTTTTTTTTGCATATTCTCAATAGTTAAACTGTTAAATTTAAACTTTAAATAATATTTTTATTAAAAATCGATAATTTATCGTGTCGTATTTAAGCTTGGACGCGAAATATTTTTTGTATTATCTAAATGCCGATGTAAAAGCTTGATATATTAATAAAATTTACTTCACACTATTCGTGATTATAAATATAAGTAATAAGGGAATTTAATATGCAAAAAAAAATTTTAAATTTTTTCTTTTTACTGTATATTTAGATCTGTCAATTTGGTCAAAAATGGCCATTTTACGTTATACATGCATATAAGGAGCCAAAGACGGAACTAAGAAAAACGAAAAATATATAAGAGATAAGGCCATCATGTGGATGCATTCTTTTATGTTTTCATAAAATTCACGCTTATGACATTGATATTTGTTCTGTGTTATTTTGAATTTACTCTAGCCCCCCTCCCCCTTTCATATATCCTTACGGGGTTACTATATAATTATAAATACCTCCATGGCTCTGGTTAGTATATAATTATTTAATACCATGTGCGTTTTTTGGTCTTTTATTCAAGAAAGATGTTGTTTTGCTTGACACACGTAAAAAAACAGGCCCCCTTGATATTTACCAAATTTTACGTGATCGATTTTCTAAAATATCATCTTAAATTACAACACAACGAGGTCACTCACTATAAGAGATGGAAACCGGATGGAAAAAATAAAAATATAGTGTTTTTTCTATCATAATTTTTTTATACATCCTCCGAGCTTACAGGTATATTAAGGTTAAATAATCCATTTTAAATAATTTTAAAGTTAACTTAGGCTGCTTGCTTATTTATAAACAATGTTTAAAGAATTCGGGAATTTTCGTTTTTCTATTTTTAAACATTCATTAAAAAACGCGGTGGCATATGAGACTTCAATTGAATGCTACAAAATAAACATGAAGCATGCGAGAATAATATGTTGTAGGCCGGCCGCGTAGCAAGAATAAAATTGTTTAACGCTATTTTCGTCTAATCTATGGGTGGCTAACGCTGGAGATTGTGTTTTCCCCCTAATAACGAAAACATAGATAAACTTTCAAACAATATAGGCTTCAGTCTAAGCTAGAATTCAGTTTAAAATTATAAATAGTTATTTTTCCTAGCCAATATTTGTGGGCTCGGCCCGGAGTCATCTATTTTACGACCAGATTTGGCCTGACCTGTAGTCAATATTTTTAGTTTGGCTGGCCTCTTATTGTTAAAATTATATATCCATTCACATGTTATCTAAATAATTTGGGCGATGTTATAGAGATATCGACATTGATCCTAATGGAAAAAACAAGCTCAAACAATACAAAATAGAGAACTTTTAACCATTCAAAATTGATTAAAGAATAAAATTATCTTTATACCGGCCCAATTTTGGCCCTGCCAGTTAATAATTCAGGCCGATGCAGGCAAGTCTAAGGGATTCTGGGCAAACACTAATTTTGAAGTAATTTTTTTGATATAGCTGTGTAGCAAATGCGTTCAATGTAACACGTTTTAAAGGTTTTGTGTGGTCATTAAGTTAAGCTCACGGCGGAACTATTTTCAACCAATTATTCTACAAACTAATGGCGGGCATAAGAGTTTTTTCAGTCAATATCTTTTAATCTATTTTAGCCGAAACAAGATTTTTGAGGGCATTTTTAACTTTACAAATAAGTGTTAAATTGAAAAATTGTGTTCCACAAATTGTCTGCCCCATTGATCCTTTTGAATACCTAAATATAGATAAATGCTATAAAAAAACAATTTGAAGTCCGTTCAAAGTATTATTAGATTCGATTAGGGGATTAACCAAAAAAACAAGCAGATCATCTATTTTTACATAAAAAGCGGGCAAATAAATAATTAAGGAAGGATTAAAGTTTCCTGACCCATTTTTGTTGATATTTCCACAATTAACATTTCCCAGCTCTTTTCTTACACTAATGTTCACGACCGTAATATTCCGGCCAGGGCCACCCGACAATCTTCTTTATTAGGCCTGGCCCAATATTTTGTTTTACAGCCCATCTAACATTACAAATGGCCCTAAAATTTTATATACCAAGGTGTTTTTTGCGTGTCAAGAATGTGATAATATATTTGTCTATTTTATTCCTTAGGGCACGTGCAAAGTGAGTTTTTGTTTTCGTAAAATTTTCAAAATTTTGAAGAAAAAAAAATTTGTAATAAAACGCAAATTTTTAAATAGTTGCCAAATTTAGTATATGCACATAAAATGCTTTTTCTAGAATAAAGTTTTTTTTTAAAAATTTTAAAAAAATAAAATTTTTGAAATTTTCAGAATTTTGAAAATTTTACGAAAATAAAAACTCACTTTGCACGGGCCCTTATAGACAACAGCTAAAACCACTAAGAGAATCATGAGATCCAATTGGCACAGCCCGGTCTAAAACTATTTTTCTAATTAAACCGGGCCGTATGGCTTATTTTTTGGGAGGGTGGCATTGGCGAGTCCTGACATTGACATCCAATTTACAGTCGTGGCTTATGGCTGAACCTTAGTGTAATTAAAATGCACAGGAATTGTAAAATGGTATATTTATAACTAGGCTGGCCTGAAGCTAATATTTGGCCACAGAATTTTCATTTAAGATTATGGTAAAACAAAGTTTCATTTATTTTTAATTTTACGAAAAAAAGCTTATATTAGTTTTATTTGCTAAATTTGACATATATTTTAAAAGTTTTTGTATTTTATATGAATGGGAATTTTACTTTAAGCCGTATCCAATAAATTTACAACAAAATTTGCCTTTTTAGACTAAAAATCTTACATTATTTGGTATCCAAAATTTATTAATATATATGACCAAAAAATCTAAATTCTCAACGTTTGAATAAACCCGAGCATAGGTGAAATTATCAGAAGCATCCTATCTAGAATTTATTAAGGGAGGGGGGGAATAAAAATAACTTGGATCAATCTAAATGCGATTGAGAACTCGGTCAAATCCTGCTACTAAGATATTATAAGGCATTTGCTTTTCAGATTTACATTATTCAAATTGAAACCGGCATAGACAGAGTCTTCCACAATTATACATACAATACAATTTATAATTTTTTATATTCAAAAAGCTTTACAACTTTTTCCGAGACATAATGGAAAATAAGGAAATTATGGAGGCCTACAACACTCACAAATCGAGTGGACACGCTTTCACATATATCATCAAAAACAAAATAGGTATTTAATAAAATTACTACACAGGTCCAATTTTTGAGTATTATGAGCTAACCTCAGCGATCAAATCTAACGTAGAGATTTTCATATCTTTACCGTTTTTTAATAAACTTTGTAAGTCAGCTATAAACATTAATCCTATATAAAAATAATAAAAAAAAGATCCAAAAATAAATAAATACTGAAGAAACTTATTTTTATGTTTAAATCAGATGGATTCCTATTTCAAACTTTAAAAATTATTTTTATTAAAAATCGATAATTAACTGTGTCCTAATTAGATTAAGGTGCTATATTCTATATAATCAAGTCAAGATGTAAGAGTTTGATATACTTAGAATTATTTGTCATTATTTGAAAAAAAATATAAACACAAGTGATCTATTTCTTCAAATATTTCTCTTTAGCGTATTCTCGAGGTCACAAAATCTGTCATTTTGATCTAAAATGGCCATTTTTCGATATAGACCTAAAAAATTAGCTGAAGTAGAAAGAAACTTCGGTAAACGGAAAATATGTATGAAACAAAGATCATCATAGAGATTATTTTATTTCAATGTTATAACATTTTTTTCTTCAGACATTGATAGGCCTGCCATTTTTCACGTCATGTTATCGGGATATGTAATTTTTTAAAATCAAACTTAAAATTTGCAAAGTTAATTTTATATTGTGCAGCCATAATAAATCTTTCCTATATGTGACAGCATGCTTAAAAGCAACCCCGCCAGACCTAAATGCGTCAAAACATTAGCCATAGCTCATTGGAGAAGAGGCAAAAGAATTGTCAAAAAGACCTCTAAATCTAACCTAGTGTGTGGGGGGGGGGGCGTTTTTAAACTTGCGCCACTGTTTAATGACAGTGAGACTTAAACCTAATTTTACTAACTGAAAGACCGCAAAAAATAAAAAGAAACTTTTCACAGTATATTATTAAACTTATTGTATAGCGCAATGATTCCCGAGATAGGAATGGTTCAACTAGAAAGAGAGCTTATTTCTTCCCTTTTCATATATTTTTTTGCTTTTCCATGACTGTTTTTGTAGATATTAAATCCACTTAGTTCTAAATACAAAGTTTACATCGTCAATATGTTTAAAATTTTCATTAGTTAATATCAATTTTCTGTTAAATAGAACAAAAGTTTCCGACATGGAAAAATGAGCAAGATCTGCTAAAGTTCACGGATCCTAATTCGTGCCCCATCGAAGACGAGTACAATGGGCCGCGACTCAATTTTCCGCTAAATGTTTCAGATGTCAAAGGATTGGTTAATGCATTTAAACAAAAAAAGGTTATAAATATCATTTTTAACATGTAAACTACACATTCGCTGTGTCCGCTTTATGTGAATTGAAACAGCCAATTTTGTGTGTGATGTTAGGACACCTACTGAAAAAAAATTATTTGACTAGCGTTATTAAATCAATTAATACATAAAAGTTGGCATTAATGTAAAAATAATTCTATCTTTAATCCATTATTAATTAACTTTGTGTGTTAGATTGTCAGCCACTATTTTTAAAAATCGCTCAAACAGATAATTTTAATGTATATATGTTCTTTTTTTACTCATAAGTATTTTTTTTTATAAAAAAACCTAAAATAAATTTAAGAACTACAAATGCTTTAAAAATTTGCGGACTAGAATGCTAGGGTCTCTCCGTACCCAACAGCTTGCATTTGTATAACAAATATCTTTAATACAAATTTGATATTGCTTCTAATATCACAAATGATTTGGATGTGATTATAAACTGTTTAAAAATGTCTTTATGTAATGTGAAAAAAAATCCAACCATAATCGCGAGTTCCAGCATATATTTATATAGAAACGAGTAGATATTACAGATATTCACGGGCGGAAATTTTTAGGCCCAACTTGCGAGCAGTTAAATATTTCTGCGATTTATCGCCTTTTCTCTCCCCCCCCCCCCCCTCTTCCCCATACCCATTAACAAAACTTCATAAACACCAGTGAATGCAGAAAAGGTCTGAATTAGAGCTAAAACCGGGCCGTGAGATTCTGGCCCGGCCCGTCCGACATATGTAACTTAGACCCGGCCCGAATTTACAAATATTCCGATAATTGCAAGCTATAAAATTTTTGCTTTAAAATTATTAATATACAGAGTGTAGAAGTAATTACCCTTTAACGCGTGATAATAAATTTTTCATTAAATTAACAATAGTTAAATAGGGCAGATTAAGAATATAAATAAGGTCCGGCCCGTTTTTTATTTTTTCCCAATTCAGACCCCGCCCACCCAGCCTGTTCTGAATTTCGACCTCCGTTTTTCGGGCGGGCCCGGCACCGGATTAGGTGAGCTTTCGGGTCCCGACTTTGATCTCAATTGTAAATAGATGTACTTATAGCCGCCCAAATGCATCATATATGTATAATCACGCGACTCGGTCCGCCCTAACGAGCCAGGCCGGGTGGGCCAATATGTTGAACTACTAAATAGCCTACGGATCGAAAACCTTATTTGATATATAAATATTCAAATATCCAAAAACTCGTGAAGTTTTTTCACTTATATGCGAAATGGTAGATTAATATATAGAGGGGCTGGTAATTTCCCATTTGGAGAATTATTATTTCTTTTTGTAATTTATTAATGGATTTTTAATTAAAAACTGATACGTCAGGTATAATTTGATATGACACTAATTTTTATATTTTCCAAGGCCAAAATTTAAATTAAATATTTCTTGTAATGAGAAACATTATTCAATAACGCATTACAGAATTAATTATACGAAAAGTCTGAGATTAACATTTGGGTGCTAATCAAATTAGTGGGCAGAGTTAAATATTATTTACTGTGTAAACCTTTTAGCTGTCCATATTAATTAGATATTATAGGTAATATGCGGCTTATATAAAGATCTAACGAGCTAAAATTTTTAACATACATTTAATTACAATCTACCCACTCGCTCTATTAAAACTTTTAAACAACTTACAATCCATAGTTAGGCTAACCCAATCTTCTTTAAACAAAATTAACAAAATCTCGAAATTTTGGCAAAACAAATATAACCCGAATTTTTATCCTCTTTTCAAAACTTGATAGCCACCGTAATTTATTTGCTCAAAGCTGTAGGAAGAGCAACGGAACTGGGTAATAAAAATTATGCGCAGGTTTAGCTAACTATCTCACTGTTATATTAATCAAGTATAATCAAAGGGCTAAATATATTTTTTTTAAATTTAGAAACTTCACGCATTTTACGTGTTGAGCGTACTACATATCGCGCGGAACATAATGAAGACCTACCCAAACATTCGGGTAGCAGACACTTCCATTTCCAACAAAATTACGGTATGTGGCGACTTCCATGGCAAACTTGAGGATTTGCTCGTTGTCTTCAATAAAGTACAACATATTTATGTTTAACACAGATGCGCTTTACGGCAAATGGATTTGAAAAAAGGGCAGATTGTGTTAACAGGCGTATCCAAAGACTCGGCCAAATAATTAAACTGGTTAAAGGGAATAGAATATTTTAAAACCTTTCGCGAAACAAATTTTGTATTGAAATAATGTTAGGCTTCCTCTGCATTTATGACCCTATTTATTAACTTATATTCTTAATTGGTGTTCAGATAAAATCATAATTGGAAATTTTTAATTTAGGAACATAATGTGAGAAAAAAAGACTACATACAAAAGAATAAATAAGCTGAGACAGGCTTTAAGATTTTTTGAATTAGTAATGAAATGTTGTGTCAATTTTTCTTTGGCGGGTGAGCCTAGTTTAAAATCTAAAGTCGGTTCATAAAACTACTATAATGGCTAATTAAAAAAATTATCCCGCTGGCAATTGGGACAGAAGAGCATAAAATGTTTTAAACTATTATTCAAGGCGCGTTCGGAGTTCATTCATTTTTTTCACAAATTTTAAAAATCTAAAGATTTTAAATTTATTTATAAATTTTTAATATTACTTTTAAAAAAATAATTAATTATGGATCAACTTGTATAAATGCGTTTTACGTGATAAAATTAAAACTTTAATTATTTGTGAAAAGATGTATGAACTCTGAACGCACCCTCATATATCACGAAGCTTGTTGCGCGGTGTTGACATCGTCCATTAACAAACAGAGAAAATATTTGGCATTAAATTGATAAAAAAAATATTTTTAATTTTGTTTTAAAAAATTTTAATTTTTTAAAAAATATAACCTCACATATAACGCTCTTTTGAATACTCTTATCACTTAGCAGAGCTGGAAAATTACAATTCACCACAAAACTTTGGTTCATCCACCGCTCTATAACCTTGGACATAGCTAAAATAAATATGTAAATTTTTCACTTAATAAGGCACTAAAAAATTCAAAAAAGGGGCTCTCAAAAAACGCCCCTCAAAGTCACCTTTTTTATATTTTTCAATTCACCCCTCTAATAATTTAATCTTTTAGAATGGTTTTCCATCCAATCAAAACCCATATGTGATCAACGGTGATTATGTAGATCGGGGCAAACATTCGATAGAGGTGGCGCTTATACTCATTTGCTATTTCATCCTTTACCCGGATTCCGTTTTCTTAAATCGAGGAAATCATGAGGATTGTTTAATCAATCTCAGGTATTTTGAAAGATCAACATGAAAATATGTTTGTACTTTAACGTAATATTTTGATTTAGATTGGTACATTTCGTACCTGTACACTCTCGCGTTCTTTTAGGTTAAATTTATTACAAAATATATTCATTATTTATATTATTAATATTGCAGATACGGATTTCAGAAAGAAATAATCCTTAAATACAGCCAAGTAAGAATATGCATATGTCTAATTTTATGTGCTATACAAACGAAATTTAAATGTATTGTAAATTTATACACGTTGTGTCCTTCGTACTCATAAAAGGGACCCTTATTCTTTAATGTTAAAAAAAATTAAAAAATTTTTTTTAATAAGTTATTTTAAATTTTTTTTAGATGTAATAAAAAGAAAAGTTTTTAAGAGGAAGTTGGAAATTAGAGTACATATAATATTTAAAGTAAAGGTTTAAAATTAAAAGAAAAGTAATATGCACAAACCCATTTTTCCTTTTTTGTAATTGTTTTTTAATCTCCCAATTGCAAGCTCAAAATTTTTTTTATTTACATTAGCAAAATTCGAGCAAAATAATAGCCTTATTTTCTCACTTTTTTGGCCAAATTCCACTTGCAACTGTGATCGATGACAAAATATTTGTGTGCCATGGCGGAATATCTTTAGAAACAGACTTGTCTATAATACAAGGCATCAAGCGAAGCAAGGTAAGGTTTTTTACCTATTAAAATAAGGAGTAAATAATTGAACTCCAATTGTATATTTTCGAGAGAATCTGTCAAAAGTTGCGAAATGGCTAGATGGTATACTTTTCACGAGTCATCGACTCGTTAACTATTAGAATAAAAAACATGTTTATGAAATGTACATATTAATTTAGTATATATAGGATAACTGGTTTTATTGCAAATAGGAAAAGTATATTTTAAAAAACGGAAAATAAAAATTATAAAAAGGGGTATGCTAAGCAATTGGTCCTTTGAACTCTTTATTTAAGGGATGGGCAATAAGAGAAATTTTAGAGTTGCATTTGCTTTAGAAATTAAGAACAGATCATGCATTCGTTTTAAATTTTAAGGTTTTGTGATATCAAAGCATTTATGTTCGGTTAACCTTATATATTATATCTAAAAAAGAAATTCGCAACATGACAAAACAATAAAAACATAGAAAGATAGAAAAGAATAGTGAGTTATTGTAAGGAAATCTTTTTTATTCTGTTTTTAATTGTTATTGTACTTTTTTAAAAAAAAATCAAAATAGGAAAAAAACATATAAGACGCATTTAGAGTTTTTAAATTTTAAAAAATTTAAATGTTTTATATAAAAATGTTGGTTCAAAATTTGAAAATTTTTAAGAGTTAGAATTTTTATAAAATTCTTGCTGTTTATATAGATTTTGATATAAATTTAACAAAATTTTTAAATATAGTTAAAGCGATCGCACCGGGACTAAGAAAATATTGCAAAAAATAATGGTTAATAATTTTCAATAAACTCAAATTTCAAAAATTTTAAAATATTAGAATTTTAAAATTTACAAAAAAATTATTAATTCTGAATGCGCCCATATCAATATCTATTCTTTAACCTTGAGAAAATCAAATGACAAACTATTATTATGTCATTTTTTCATAATCCAATAGTACATTTCATTACTCAAACCTCTCACGGATATCGAAGAGGACGAAAGTGATCGAGACCCTGGCAAGTCACCGTCAGAAGAACCAGTTGCTCGTAGATCATCCACATGGTCCCTGAGGAAAAATAAATCGCCCAAGCCTAACCTGACGGCCCGGAGGCATTCAATTTTTGAGAATGATCAAAATGGGGAGGTGGAAGGGGCGGCTAAGCCCGAAAATAGCCAAGACCAAGGCCCAGAACATGAATGGAAATATGTAATTGTTTGTAAGGCCACGTACAAAGTGATATTTTTTCGTAAAATTTTTAAAATGTATAAAAATTTTATTTTGTAAATTAACGCAACTTCTAAAAAAGTTACCAAATTTTGTTTAAGGACGTTAAATATTTTTCTAAAATAAAATTTTTAAAATTTATTAAAAAAAATTAAAATTTTCAAATTTTTAGAGTTTTACGAAAATGATAACTCACTTTGCACGTGGCCTAATATTAGTTTCAATAATATGTTTACGCTACCTTTGAAAGTCTCCTAATTTTTAAATCCTTGTGTATAGCCATATGTCAAAGATCATGTCTAATTTCGTTTTCATTTTTTAGAAAAACTAGCATAAATATGATTCAAAATTACTGAGATAAATTGCGATCTCGCCTTGGCCCCAATAAACGCGTTAAAAAAGGCGTTTCTGATAAATAATGCCGTTGTTTTCATTTTTCCCCCCAAAAAAAACAATATAAACTCCCAAATCTAGAACCAACACATCATTTCTATACTTTAGAATTATTTTAAACTTGATTCTATATATTCTAACCGTATAGCTGGTTGACCTTCTATGGAATGATCCGCAAAACAAACCAGGTGAAGCTTTTAATAATATTCGAGGCGGAGGACTATTGTTCGGGCCGGATGTGACGGAGAATTTTTTGAAACGCCATAATTTCACGTTGCTTATTCGGTCTCACGAATGTAAACCCAGGGGTTACGAATTTGCTCACAATAATAAAGTTTGGTTCTTTGCATAAATTAACTTCTTGGGCCGTTCAAATAAGAAATTAATTACCTAAAACCTAAAATGTTTATTCGTAATAAAAGTTGGCACGATAGGTCAGCATATTAAATTTAACAAAATAATCCTACAAATTTAATAAAAATATTTTTTCAACATAATGATCCTGGAAACAAAAATTTTGGTATATTTATCTCAAAATTCAACAAATTCTCTCTTTACCCCTTTTTAAAAAGTTAACAATTTTTTTTTATTTAAAAAGATAAAATTGTAAATGTGGACAATTAGGTTGCCATAAATAACGAAGCGGCAATTACAACTACAGATATATATAGAATTAAAAACTATTTCATCAATTAAGCACCACTTTGTTTGTTACTCTTGCATGTTTTCATGCGACTTTTCCTATTTTTTGACCTTTGTTATTTTGGAGATATGAGGAGAGTTAAGGAAGGTTAATATGGAAGAATTGTCATACAACCGTTAACTAAAATCTTTTATTAATTAGCTTTTCCCATAATTAACAGTATATAATTAAAGACATTTTTTATTGCCTGATAAAAAAAACGCTTAACTTATAAAGGTAAAACATATAAAAAAAATCTTCATTTTGGGAAAACAAGAAAAGGGTTATTGGAAAAACAATTTTATCAAACCTGGCAATTTTTGTGTTTTAAAAAATTGTGTTTAAAATTGATCTTATTTTTTAATTTTAAACCCAGTTGCTAACCATATTTTCTGCTTCGAACTATTACGAAATTGGTAGCAACAATGGTGCCTTCGTTCAAATCGATTCCAAGCAATATCTGCATTTCGTAGAATACCTGAGCACTGAAAATATTTACAAATTTTCCATGCACCAACGGTTGGGAATTTTTTTTACATAATAAAAATAATATTACCAAAATAATATTTGATATTTTGTGTTCGCCCAAATTAATATTGTGATTTTTTTTATTCATTTACTTTATTCTATTTTTTTTACAATAATATATAAAATTGTTTGTTTTTATTAATTTTAATAACTTCCACAAATGAGATTAATTTTATTAAAAAATTTATTTGTATATTTATATATTTATTAGTCACATTAGATACCAATTTAGTCATATTATCACAAATTTAACCTCTTACAGAGATGGTCATTTTTGCTGGCATCTAATTCATTAACAGATACAAATAAATTACTATATATTCATAAATGACATGTATATTATAATTTACGTGGCGTAGATTAACGCATTTTGAAGAATCCGCCCTTCTTAATCTGAAAACCCTACTGTTCTCCAATAAAACGGCTTTGCTCGCTGAATTTCACAAATATGATCCCGAGCATAAAGGTGAAATGGATATTAATATTGTTTTAAACAAAAGTCCCGTTAGCGGTTAGGAACAACCATATTATAACATATTTTGTTTTCGTTAATTCGTATTCACAAAATTCAAGATTTCAGGTGGGTAACCTAGCGCCCGCTTTATTAAAATTTCACTAAATTCCCCTCCCTCCTCATCGTTATTGCTGCCCTAATAACTCCTAAAAAATTATGGATATTAATAGCATAACTCTGTGTTATATACTACAAATCTTTCTCCAGAACCCAAGTTGTTCGTTAGAACTCCGTTGAAAAACTTATTTTTTACCCTAATAAAGAAAGTATATTTTTCTATCTCAGGTGTCATTCCAATAGCCCTATGGTCTAAAGCCTTGGAAAGCACGTTGCAATTGCACCTGCCATGGAGAATACTGTGCAAGAGTATCGTTCAGCTAGATAATAACGACAACGTGAGGTACGGCACCATGTTCGCGGATGTTAAAAACCTTTACTCGACACATATCGTAAAAGCTTTTTTCACTATAAACGATTGATTTATATTTTTTTGGATATTAGAGAATTTGTATTATTTAACCAAAGCTTCAAGCCACGAAACTGACGCGGTCCACTCCCCTTTTTCCCAGGGATTTTTTTTGATATTAGTGAAATTCTTTTAGTTTGCTCCGAGTTTTAGTATTTTTTTTATGCCAAACAAATAAAGTTAAAAATTGGAAAAGATTTGTTTTTATAATTTGCCCGCATTATTCCCTTTTTTACAAATGCTTAGTGCTGCCCGCAAACAATTCGTAGAGTTAATAAAAAAAATAACGGTTTATATACCGTCAATTTTGGCAAATTGATAAAAATTTGAGAGTTTTAATTTTTTTTAAATATATTAAATTTGTTTTTACACACATTAGGATGATATACCATTGATGGAAGCTATCTATAGGAACAAAATAAACCTCGAGAATATATTCCGATTGATCGATGTAGATAATTCAGGTAATATATCTTAGTAAATAACTTTTATTATTGACCCCCAAACCAAAAATATTTTATAAAATTAATATGGATTCGGTCTTTTGCATATTTTATTTGCCCATATATAAAAAAAATAAACCTTGAATATAACAGGTCTAATTTCCCTGGATGAATTCCGCGAAGCCTGCCAATTTTTCCACCAACAAACCAACGCACCTATGAATGAAGATGACATCCAGATCCTTTCCAAGAGTCTGGACATCAATAATGATGGCTTCATAGATTTGAATGAGTTCTTGGAAGCTTTTAGGCTCGTCAGTAAAGGCCTGCCTGTGAATGAGGATCCACCGGAGTGATTTTATGAATAAGAATTTAGCCAAATAAACATTCAAGCTGTTTTCACATTTGTAAAATAAATAAGACAAATATTTTCGAAAAGAATTGGTGATTTTAAGAAACATTTATTGGTCCAAGGCTCTGTGCTATGATCATATATTTTTTTTATATTTTTTTTGCAACGCATTCTTTAACATTGACTATAAGGCGCATTTTTTTAATTAGTGCCAAAAGATTTATTTTTAATGCCGTAAAAACCATAAATTATGAGTATAAATGGAATTTTTTTACATTATACGTTTTTATATTCGAGAAAACAAACATTTATTGTGTACAAATTTATTATTATTCTTATATATGTTTTTTATTAATATGATTTTGTATTAACATTATTTATAATTACATTTGTTAACATTTTATACATAGATAAAAATTAAAATTAAAATTTTTTTTTAGCCCTGTTTAACTAATTTTTAACGTTTTATTGTTATTTTACCCCTAAAAATATAAAGTTCCTGAACATCAAATAGTGCTATTTTATCAAAATGTAAAAAATTTGTTTAAAAAAATTAAATGAATTTCTAATAAAACTTCGAAATAATTTTTCTTTTATATAATCATCTAACGGAGAGGAGGGTAATTTATTTTAAAATTGTTTGAATATTTTTAATAGAATTTTAAAAAGTAAAATAGCTAAGAAGAAAAACTATATAATTAATAGTGTTTCTGAATGCTTAATAACATATACAAAATTTATTTTTATTAAAGTATATTGCTTTTTTTGACGGTTATAGTAAAAAAAAATCTAATTTTAAAAATTTATTTGTGAACGAATTTTATATATTAGCAATCTTCGAAAAATTACTTTTTTTTGTTATGTGTCATATTAATGTTTTAAGTTTAAAATCTCTATTCTAGATATTAAATAATTGTTTCATTATTGTTATCATAATTAATATATATAATGTAAATATTTAATTTATTAAAAGCATTTTATTAACAAATAATCTATGACACATTATTTAAATGTTGTGAATAATTAAATTAATGTGCAATATTTCCAAATATATTACTTTGTTTAAAATTAATAAACAAAATAATTTACATTTATAAATGTGCAACAAAAATTGGAACGCAATGGAAAGATTTACACTGATTATTAAAAAATATTTGTAACATCCTATACAAATTCAAGACACGCTTGAAATTGAAATTAATTAAGGCCATGAAATTAAATTCCACCTGGTAATTTATATCAATCTGGCCCCCGTTTAAATATTGATTTAAACAAAAGTAATTTGAATTAAAAAAAAAGTTTGAACCCATAGACCTTAACTTATTATCCCTTTTTATATTTCAATATTAAAAACTTTTCAGGAATCATACAGTTTTACATGCAAAATATTCTTTCTGGTCTTGTTCAAACGCACCAAGGCAGTTTTTAAGGGCTTTAGGGCAGTACACTTAGTTAAATACGATAACCTAGGAGCATTAATGTAATAACTTCAAGTCTAGCCAATTTTTTTGTTAAATTACTCTTTTTTACTAATATCATCTGGATTTGGTGCAATGCTAAAATATGCGGATGCCGAAGTCAATTTCAATGGTTTTTCATTTATAATTGTATATTTTTTAATTTTTTCAAACATTCTAAAAAAATCGATTTTCACTTTTTGGATGTCAGCGAAACCATTTTAATCGTTGATATTTTATATCTGTAATTCTGCCATAAAACATAAATTTTTACCAAACCAAGTTATTAATTGAACTCATTTGAAGCTGAATAAAAAAGTGATTTAATAAATTAGCTTAAATTTTTAATTAAATTTCCAACCCCTCTTTGTAATGAACTTTTAGAAGTTCAGCACCCCAAATTATTTGTTGATTAAATTTTTTTATAAGCCTATAGCAAATATTAAATGCATGATATATATGTTATGGACTAGGTAGTTAGGTTGGACATGTGACATTTTGACTCTGGTCTTTTGGTATGCAGCGCTGAATACCTCGAGTATTAGTGCAGTTAGATTGCCAGGGAAGACAGCCTATAGATAAAAAATTTTTGTACCAAGTCAATTTAAAAAATAAATGAGTAATTTTATTTTTTATTGCAACTCCTCCCCAAGACGCCTGTGTTTGCACTATCGATTTAAGAAGCAAACTACTGTAAATCATGTTTGAATCAAGAACTATTAAACGCCCGTCAAATCGTTATATTATTAAAATGTCCAATCTGTTTTTAAAAGAGAATTAATAGGTTAAAATATATTGTTTTTGGCTAATTAAATAATTAATAAATAAAAAGTCAATAAATAGCCTAAAGGTTAGCTTAATCATGTATAAATTTTGCTTCAAAGTTTTTTTTGGACTCGATTTGTATCAAATATCGAGGCCCAATGCGACAAGTTGATTCAATTTTTTGACACGGGCCCGAATAGAACAAATTTGCTTTATACGCATAGGCACTAAAAAACTTTACTAAAGACTCTGATTTACACACACAAGCCAACATGATGGGGAAATATTTGTTTGACAAAAAGGAATATCTTGGACACAAAATAACAAGTCCTTTGAAGAGTTTCATTAATTTTTTAAATAACAACCTCTAGTATTTCAAATAATGTAACTTGGTAATGTTTTTTTTAATTACTCTCATCATTGCCATTAGCGCAATCCTTGACTCCGTCTTGAAACTTGGTCCATTCAATGCACTTAGGCTCGATTTCACCGCCGCACATGTATTGGTAGAATTTGCAAATGCTGGTTGTATCATTGGTGTCTGTATACAAAGATATTGGTAGAAAACCGGTGAGATTTAAGATCTTCATCTAAGGGTGCGTTCAGACTCAGTTCATTTTCTTGAAAAATTTTTAAATTTTTACCTTTTGACATTAAACGCTTTTTTACAAAAAGTTCCCAATTTTGGTTATTAGCATTTAAAATGTTTTTCTAAAAGAAAAGTTTTTAAAAAAATTTGAAAAAAAAAACATAAAAATTTAAAAAATTTAAAATTTTTAAAATTTTTAAAATTTTGAAAAAAAAATAAAACAAGTCTGAACGCGCCCTAAATTAAGGGTTTGTCCTATTCCATGTATTACATTAGAGGTAAATTCAATCCTAAACGTCACCAGCCAGACTTGTCTCAAAAAATATGCTATATTTTTTTAACTCTGACTCCCGGCATCAGAATTATTACAACTATTATTTTCAATTTCTATTAATTGTTAAATAATATTCAAAAAAAATGAAATTTAGTGAATTACTTGAACAATGAATAGTATCACTTAATCGACTATACCCCGAGTTACAAATGCACCAAGTTTGATTCGAAGGGGTGGCCGTCCCTGCTGTATTTGTCGTGGTAACATTTGATCCATTAGCCGAACTTTGAAACAACAAATTTTTACAACTAGTAACACAATCTTATTTACACATTTTTTCCCATTTAAAGGATTTAATTTTGTGTCAAAAAGTTTATTAAGAACTTTTATTATAAAAATGTTTTTCTTTTTCGTAAAAGGTATCTAAAATATATTTTTTTTTCACTTATAAAAAATATTATATAAACATACGATATTTCTAATGGTTTTATAAAAAAAATGCTGATCAACTTTTATGTAATTGTAATTACTAATGCAAAAAAAACATCTAAATTATATAATATTAAGAGTTTAAACAAGATTAAATATACCTATATATTCGCTTTTCTTTTAAAATAAAGAAAAATAAACCTAAAAAAGTACGAAAACAATAAAAAACTATTAATCTAATGAAAAAAATTTGCGTAGCCTAAAAATCGAAATTGGGACCAAAAAGCCCGCCCGGCCGGGTGCCGGCCTCCAAAAAACTGCCGTGTCGGGCTAGAAAGTGTCGGGTGGGCAGGGTCTGAAATATAAAATTTTAGGCTGGTATGAGCCTAAAATAAAAATCAAAGCTTAGGTTGGACCCAACCGCAGATTTGGATAGCCCGAGCCCGGCTTTAATTAAAAAACATGTCGGGCAAACCGCAAATATCACGGCCCGGTTTGAAATCGAATTTAGCCAAGCCTAAAATATTTTCTTTAAAAATTAGTATTTTTATACTTTATATATATTAATAAACAAATTATGAACTTAGAGATGTGAGCTCACTCATTTTGAGGAAGAAACACAATAAATGTGGAGGTTTGCAGTTGCAGCTTACGCAATTTGAGGTGATTGAAGATTTATAAAAATTTTGAAATATTGAAAGAGCTTTTATACATTACTACATAAAAATCAAATCAAAATACCACTTATGAAATTTAAAAAAAAACAAATTGGCCAAAAACTGATAAACGAGGTGTATGAGCTCAAATGAATTCTAAAAAATAAGCAAAAAAAATTTGATATTTTTGAGTTTGTTACTGAAAAAAATTTATTAAAAAAATATTTTACGAAAATTATCGCAGTTATAAGTGATATTTGCTACACCATATTTTTTGTTTTTCGAATGTTACTAAAATTGTAAATTTTTTAAGTTTATACAAAAAAATTCCTTAAATATTATAACTATTCTTATTCTATATTCTTATTTCTTAAATACTATTTAACCTTTTATGCCCCTAATAAAATTTGGACACTTCAAGTTCGAAATTGGAATATTTTTATACACCACGTTCGTAATGATATTACATTTTTCGCGCATCCTCCAAAACTCTATTTAAGCAGTTAAAGAAACATTAGGTTAAAATTGAAACCCATTTATCAAGGCTGGCGGGAGGCCCGTGCACATGGCATTATCACCGCATGTAACTGGTCGTGTATTAGCTGGTAACATACTCGTATCCCGAATAAAATCTCCCGAACATTGATTTATGATTTGGGAGGAATTGAACACCATTTTATTGCTTTCGGGTTCTAAAAAAATGATCGTAATATAGATTATAGTTTCACATCGGTATTTAGTATGATTAAATTCTTTACCGTCTTTGTATGTTATAGGACTTTCAAAATAATTACTTGTTTAAAAATTAAAATTCTGGATGCAGAGAATATATCAGCATTTTTAATGTCAACTTACAAGATGCGACTTCCATACACTAAAAGTTGAATGTCCTTTCAAAAAAGTTGAAAAAATAGATTAATTTTTTTAACAAAAAGGCAACCGGTTTTATTTGCCATCATAGTTCCATTAACCACTCCAGTCCCAGAGCCCACGGGTTTGAAGAGCATATCGATATTGAGACCTGACGGCGGAAAAACCTTCAGGCTGTGAGGGTCAACACAGATTTTAGTTCCGCCCAAATAACACCCCGAATTATATATCGAGTTTTTGAGCAAACTCTCAACGTAGCCCGGTCCATCGTGATAAGTCGGTGCAAGGACTATATCGACAAAGACGAATGCTTGGTCCGCCAGGGATGGATTTACAAATCCACCGCTATAGATATCAGAAACCTTGTTTTCCACGTAGAAGTATTGCAATTCCGACGTTCGTGCCACGATTTCAACCTAAATTAATTTTTAATTATATTACTAGACCTTGTTTCTAGTTTTCTTGAATTTTTTGATTAACTTCAAATGCATGTTTGAGTGGCCAGAATTCTTATGACATGCTGATGTGTCGATGGTAATAACTACAAAATTTAGGCGACTTAACAATGATGGGGACGGGGGGTGGGGGGTGTAAAAAATGATCTTGCAGTAGGCTATCCTATAGTAGATTGATTTTTGCAAAGTTATAATCACACTCATATAATTAAGTGCGATTTAAGTGCCTTTTTCTACCTTTTTTTTGTGATATATAATATATTCTTCAAAATGATATCTTAATTTTAATTAGTCGGTTAGGATATTTATGTCAAATTCTTCTCCTAACTAACACGCAGCTCAATAATACTTTACCCCAAGTGACGTTAATTTTGTCAGTTCCTGATAATCGTCTCCGGTTGCATTCTGGTAGACCGAGTCATTTAAGCTGACTTGTTTATTGCCAACGCTGATAATCATTAGTTGAATAATGTATTCTTTGGGTTGTTGACTAGCTAAATTAGACCATATATACTTTATGAATGGGGTAACCATGTATAAAAAATTTAAAATTTGTTTATAATTTAAGTTATAAACTAGCTTAGTTTACAAGTGGTTCGCTAAATTTTTGCATTGACACAACCGTTACATAATAATAATTTACGTGTTGTATCAAGGTGAAAGTTTGGAAAATGAGGGCCCTGAAGATTGGACGGGGGTCGATTTGCCGGATATTGATTATAGTGGTGATAGGAATGATACTAATATATACAAATTGCGAAAGTCAAATAAGTTTACACCTAAAAATTTCTAAAAAAATTTTTTTTTAACAAAACTGAATATAGGGTAATATAAAATTTACAAAAAAACTAAATAAATAAAAATTAAATATACCAACCTGAGGATCTACCAAATCATAGGCAGCTATAATAGTTCAATACACAAATTTAAATTAGTTAAATACAAAATTAGCCTTGTATATTAATTTATTTAATATCTAGTCTTGATTAAGCATATGAATGTATTATACATATTGACATTTTAATATTCGGTCGAATATGTGATCATCAAAACAAATGATTAGACCCTCATTTAAAATTTGTGCATTCTCGTTCTCATCCCGAACTCACTATATAGAAACTGGCCAAACTCACAAAGTTTAGCTAAAGTACATAGAAATTTTTATTTGATTGGTTCACAACACTTACTTTTAAATTGTAATTGATTTTAATGTTTTACCAAAATTATTTGTGATTGTGTGTGACATATAATTTTGACCATTTTCTTTTGTAATTTTTGTAAAACTCTTTGAACATAATAGAAATTTAAGTGCGTATTAAAATACAAATTTTGCTCACAAAACCAATGAACTAAATTTATTGAAAGTTACAAGGTCATCGACTAGCAAAAGGTACAACTTTGTTTTTTATTAAAAGGGTTAAAATATTTATTTAAACATTAAGTACCATTTAGATCAGGTATTTTACTTTGTTTTGGGAAATTTGGTCGATATGCAACATATAAAAAAATTATATAGGTCTATATCAAAAAATGAACTCAAACGTCTTAAAAGAACCCTAGCTATATTATTAAATGACTTAACACTGCAGAATACACTTGTCCAATGACCGAAAACCTAGGTTTATAAATTTAGTTTGGCGCATACTCAATAGTCCAATACTAGCTTAAATGCAAAAATACCCTAGACAAAAATAGGCATTTATAAGTGATAAAATTAGGTAGCTTAACCGTTAAATATTAGATGAGTTACTCAATTTGAAATGACAAGACATTAAAATTTTAAAAAATGTGAAACTACATTTAAGCCCAATGGCAACTCTGAAGGAACTAGTTGATCATATATTTAAAAAAATTGAGAGACAAACATTCTGCTCTTGGTGGGGTTTGTAAATGACCTTGGTTGTAAATCAAGAAATAACACCCTAATAAAGAGTTTAAGTATTTTTTAATTAAAAATTAATTACTTGAACGCAAAGGTGGATAGAATAATATAATTACCACGCAATATAATTCTAAAGACAGCCATTTGTTTGAGCAGTTTGACATTAATGTCATGAAAAAATTGTTGAATATTTAAGAAAGAATTAGTTGAAATGAAAAAATATAACCTACGCTACCAAAAAAAAATATATTAAAAAGTGCTAAAATACAGGTCCAATATATGTAGGGCAATAAACCTTTTTCCATTTACCTTTCATGTCAAAAAAAATAACCTAATTCATTCTGTATAAAATTTAGCCAATACAAAAAAAACGACCAAAAAAAATCCACTTAAGCAGGCTTAAAAAATTAAATCAATACCTGTTTGAGCACAGTATATTTGTGCGATACTTTAAAAATTGGGAAAAACCTGCAACTAATGGAGAATGTATTTAACGCACCAAAGCTATTTAATATGTGGAATATTTACTTTCATATTTTTCAACTAGTTGTTAGATTACAGTAATATTAAGGTGTTTTTTTAAACTTATCATAACGACAAAATTTAATCCCGGTCGAGATAATGATGAACTTGCACGATAAAGGATCAATTCTGTGCCTTTTTTTTAGAATTCCCAAGTTTTTCAATCTAAACACCCATATTTGGCCATCAAAAATTTTGCAAAAAAAAAAAAAATTTTTTGCGATAAGGTTATCCATTATCAAGTTGTTGGGCTTATAGGTCTGTTTTCAATATAATTTTTTTTTTAAATATTAATTTTATCTTTTGATTCTTTGAGCAATTAAAAAATTTATTGCATCTTGAAATTCCAATATTACATTGTACTTATCCGTCATGTGCTGTTTGGTCCGTATGTTTTACCGACTGAAACTTTATAGATGGAAGGTATGGTTAGTAAAACTTGACGGGGTTGCTTGTCCACCACTGAGCAGAGCGGTACATTATTTATAGATCCGCCTCAAAAAAGATCTTAAATAAATCAAATTAATATATATTTTATTAATTTACTTAAAATGTTGTGCTATATCCTTTCTCAGTGAAGGGGGTGAAAACTTTTTAACTAATTAAAAATAATGCTTGTCATGTATTTAATTGGAGATATCTGACAGCTTCATGTTATGACAATTTAGTCATCAACCAAAGAACTACTGACCTATATCCTTTTTTTATATTAACCTTTTTAGTAATACCCAAGGTTAAATAGTGCAGTCAATATCAAATCGTTATACCTAAATTATATTTATAATCATTTTTTAAACATGAGCAGTCGAATCTTTCATTACTAAAAATTACATTTGATAAATCTAATATATCGGCCCAAATATTTCAAGAAAGTTTATATTTTGAAGTAGCTGAAAAATGAGGACTTTAAGATTGTCAACTAAACCATGCGATTCCATAACTAACTTTTTGGGTGTTTCAAGTGTCGAAAAATATTGGAATTTTATAGGTTTACCACTTCTGGTAGCTCTTGGCATGATTGGAAATTCCCTTGCCGTCTATGGAGCAATCAAAAAGTATTAATTCAATTTGTATTTAAGAAAGTGGCCTATTTTATTTATTTTTTTCAAAAAAAAAAAGCCTATTAAATATAGGCACGTTCAAAATAAACAGAAAAATATTATTTATAATGGTGTCATCAAATCAATGGGTATAGTAAGAATAATGCTATCAAAATATTAGTCCGAATCAGCGTCTCCTACTCCCCGAATTTCATGGAAGAGCTACCCTCCTCGGCAAAATCTCGGGGGTAACTTTATCCCCCCCCCAATTTTTTATCACTGCACAGGTCAACAAATATCAATGGCACAACCGTGAATTTTATGAAAATTTAAAAGAATTTATCCCCATGATGGCCTTATCTCATATATATATTTCATTTTTCTTAGTTTCTTCCGGCTTTGGCTCCTTACATCCGTCCATATCGAAAAAATGGCCTTTTTTGACCAAATTGACAGATCGAGAATACCCAAAAAAGAAAAATTAGAAAAAAATTTTTCATATAAAAATCCTTTGTAACTTATATTTATCATATCAAATAATGAGAAATAATTTTTTTTAGTATATCAAGCTCTTACATTAGCATTTAAATAATACAAAATATTTCGCGTCCAAACTTAAATACGACACGATATATATCGGTTTTTAATAAAGGTTTTATTTGAAGTTTGAATTTAACAGTTAGCTGTTGTAAATGCAAAAAAAATTTCAATTTTTTCTGTTTTTGAATCTTTTATTGTTTTTCTGGCATTTTTTCTTAAATTTATAATGTTTATAGCTGACTAACTAAGTTTGATTAGAAAAAACGGTAAACGCATTTGAAAATCGCTAAGATGGCATGTTTGATCTCCGTAGTCAACTCATAACTCTCAAAAATTTGTTAACCTGTGCTGTTAGCGGAAGCCACTTCATATTATAATTATATTTATTATAATGGTGTAATCTTTTAAAGGGTATAAACGTTTAAGAATAATATTATGATAATATTAGTCCGTATCTAAAATTCAATTAAATGTCCTTTTCAAATTTTAACAATAGGAGATTCTCCATAAGGAACATATCTCCCATGTCTTTTACAAGAGACAAGAATAAATTTTGTAATTAATTTTATCTTGCTCATTGATCTCTCAGCGCTACAGCTGGAGATCGTTATTGAGCAAGATTTTATATATTTTTTTAAGGTTTTCAAAACTGTTGTATGTTTTATTTAAAGCCCTATAAGGTAGTAAAAAATTGTCATCTGAACTAAACAAGGTTTCATCATCATCCTCATCACTTTTTTCAACGTCGTCCTCCGGATAGTTACAAAAACTCTCTGGAGTATTTTTTGATTCTAGAATTTTAAAAAAATATTAACCATTTAAATATTGGAAAGAAATGATTCCATCTATTAAAGCTTGGCGGAAAAACGGAATAAACATTTTCATTTCTTCAGAATTGAAATAAGGGTCAAGGTCGTAAAAAGTACATATCTCGTTTATATTTTCCACTTTTACTTCATTGTATTTTTTTAATGAAGCTGTGGTAAAATACGAGACTCCTTTAAGAATTGTAAAGTAGTCGTGTATAGATTTTTAATTGCTTCCCATATAAGGGAAGGGTGAACCTTTAGACAGTGACTCTTAAATTTGTCACTTCGGATTTTTCTGCCTGCGCAATGGGATGTCACTCGGCATGAAACTTTGTATTGGACATTATTTAAAGGCATACACAAATAGTGATAATTTCCAAGTCGAAAACTTTAGTTAACAAGGGGTACCAAAAAAGGGTAAACAAAATCTTAAAACTTGGTAATTTTAAATAATTAAAATTAATTGTAACATTTTACTTATATTTTATATTTTATTTTTGTTAAACAAATAAAAATATAGCTTAAGAGTATATTGTTACTCTTTCTTTGAATTATTTGACATTTTTCGATTTAGCAACATAATTTATTATAATTTTAATATTTTAGAATACTATAAAAAAAATTTTAATAATTATTAAAAAAAATTTATAGGTGCGTTTAAAATTTTTTTCCAATCTTAAATATATATAAAATAAAAAAGCTATAATTAAAAAAAATAGTATTATTTAAAATCACTTCTTAACCTACATTTACATACAAAAATTTTCATTTTTAAATATTGATATAGTAAATTTAGGTAAAAATATGCCAAAAAGGTACTTTTTGACAACTTTAATAGCAAATAAAATGAAAACTAGATCAGGTAGGAAAAAACGGAAAGCACCATGATGTTTAAATAAAATGAAAACTAGATTAGATAGGAAAAAACGGAAAGCATAGCAGAAAAAAATGCGCTAGAAAAATGTTCAAAGTTTTTGGTCTAAAATATGAAGTTATAACGACCAGTGTTATATATGTTTTGTGTGTAGAGGTGTAAAAAATTGAGAAAAATATTATATTTTTGTTAAATAAATTAACTTTGACTGCTATAGTTACCCTCCTTTTTAAAATACCCCCCATAACTATACCTACCCCCCTCGAATCCTTACCCCCCTCGGCCGATTTTTTTGGAACCGCTTGGTTCCTACCCCCCCCCCCCCCCCGGAATAGGAGACACTGGTCCGAATCTAAAATTAAATGAACTTATTTTTTCAAAATATGATTATAAGTTTGCCTTAAACGAAATACTATGACTTTTAAAGAGAACAAAGAATATATTTAGAATTTATGAAATCTTAGTTATTTATTTGTTAAAAATGCCATTAAACTTTTAAATTAAAAGCCGCAATATAAAATTTTAACTGTTTCTTAAAAATTTGCTGTAAATTTATATAAAAAAAAATATTAAATTGTCAAAGAAAATTATTATTTAGTAATATCACGAATGGATAACTAGAATATTTTTTAACGAATGAGAAGATAGCTAAATAGGAAAATTTTTTTATCAAACTTAGTAAGATTAATAAATGTATTAAATTTCTTAAAATGAGTTCAAAACGAGATTTCGATAGAGGGCAAACGGTGAAACTCTATTCTTCTATAGCACAGGTCAACAAATTTTTGAGAGTTATGAGCTAACTATGGAGATCAAACATGCCATCTTAGATTTTCAAATCCGTTTACGTTCTTTCTAATTAAACTTAGTTAGTCAGGTATAAACATTGAAAATTTTAGAAAATGCCAAAAAAACAAAAAAGATTCAAAAACAAAAATAAATTGAAATTTTTTCTTTGTATATTTACAACAGCTAAACTATTAAATATAAACTTCAAATAAAACTTTTATTAAAAAACCGATAATATATCGTGTCGTATTTAAGTTTGGGAAAATATTTTGTATTATATAAATGCCGATGTAAGAGCTTGATATACTAAAAAAATTTCTAATAATATGATTAATTCAAGTTACAAGGGATTTTTTATAATAAAAAGTCTTAAATTTTTTCTTTTTAGGGTATTCTCGATCTGTAAATTCGGTCAAAATTAACCATTTTTTCGATATGGACGGATGTAAGGAGCCGAAGCCGGTAGAAATTAATAAAATCGAAATATATGAGATTAGACCATCATAAGGATAAATTTTTTTATGTTTTTATAAAATTCACGGTTTTACCATTGATATTTGTTGACCTGTGTAGTTTAAAATCAATTACCCAACCGAAATTTATGTCGTGATTGACATTAAATTAAATTGCGATACTGAAAACTCATATTAATAATATTTGAATTTTAAATAGTTGAAATTAGAACTTATGTTAGGTTCTATAAAATGAATGGGTGATCTAAGGTAATACCATTGCTGTTAAGGAAGCAACAGGTATATTCAAACGTTTGAGTTAAAATTTGCTCAGCAAAATTTTAAAGAATTGATTTTTTCCCTATGTATTCAACTAAACATAATTGAACTTTTTATTAACACTCAGAATCATTAAGTTAAAAAAGGCAAGACGACGACCCCCTACGCCGCGTATTAGCACCGTAGACACGATCGAAAGTGGAACGGATGTTCAAGAATTTAATTTAGCCGCAATTCACGAGGCCTGGCACATGAGTTTGTACTTTTGGTCAATTTCGACATACATTTTATTGCTGATTGACCCAATAATTCTAAAAATTGGAAAAGGTGGAAGCGGGACCAAATTGAGCCCGACAATGGTGAAATTTAAACATTTATATTTCAGTGAGGCTTTCAACGTGTTTGAGGCTCGCTTTTACCAGCCCCTTATTTTCCTCACGGTCGAGATGGTTTACTTATGTATGTTTTGGATATTTTTCCACGAATACCTGCAACTCAAAAGTAGCCGGAATTCCTGGAGGAATGCCATATACGATTGGCGAATTTTCGTGATACTTCAAACGATCTCGCTCGTTTTTAGCATCGCTTTAGGCATACCTAGTATATTGTGGTTTCGCGTAGTTAAGTTAGACCCCTGCCCTATCTTGCCTTTATTAGACAATTTGGATGCGACTGCTGATAAGGATTACCATAAAATACAGAATATAAGAAATAGCACAGACCTCCTTGCAGCTGAAACTAACTTGCCATCTTTTATGACTACTTACAACGTTCACCGTTCTAGACGCTGGGTCCTTTTCATATTTTTGGTATGTCAGACCGGGCTCGGACTTTTCGTGCCATTCATATCCATGTGCATAAAATTTGCCAACCTTCGACGGTACAGGAGGTCTCAAATACGACGTTATCGCAGAATATGTCCCAATTCCGAATCCATAATAACTTTAGCTACCAAAAAGCGCAAATCAACGCCCAAATTTGGAGGATCGCGGCTTTGCCGGCTTCAGAATATGAATATAAATCTTATGAGCCATGATAGTATAAGCGAAAATGAAGAAGATCATAGAGATTCGGGAAATGGATGTCAATTCAAAGTTGTCAAAGCAATTAATCCCCCCTACGTAAAGGTTCAGGGCCCCTCAGATGCAACCAAATCGGTCTTACATTCACCTTCCGGCCCTTCGAGCCACAAATCGAGCTTAAGTGAACGACTCGCTTACATGCCCCTGGTAGTGAGAGAAACCTATTGGAATCTTAAATTAATCTTGTTTATCTCCATCCTTTACACATTTTTCCGGACGAGTGTCGTTTTAAGTTTTGACTTGATTCTCGGACTCGAACTAAAGGCCATCTCGCGGGCTTTCATGATTTCTAACGTTATCATTGCGATTTATTCCATGCTTTATGTCTATTGCCGATTCTTCATTCAACATCTCCTGGTCCTATGGGAACAGAAACAGTGCTAAAAAAATTTTAAGGCGCTATTAAACAAATTATATTAGGGTTTTCTCAATATCCAACACCGTTATGTTTAATATCACCTTTACGGGTGAGTTTGACAAAATTTGTTTAACCACTATATATCACTAGGGGAGACTGGGGCATTGCGGCCAGGTAAAATTCAAAGTCTTCTAGAAAATGAAATATCATAGCTAGGACAAAAAATTTTATACCAAGTTATAGATGCAGGGCACCTTTCTTTACAATAAAATTTTTTTAAAAAAAAATTGAATCAGTTTGGAGTTATTTGAATTTTATAAAAATAAAAAAATGGGGTAAATCGGTCAGGCATGGGGCATCACGGCCATTAGGTAGGGGCAATTCGGCGACCTCTATTTATTTCATTTAAAAGACAATAAAGGTTTTTTAAAATATCTTTGGCGGAGTGAAAATTGCTTTGGGAAATTTTATAACTCTTTTTAATACCGGAAATCAGCTGTTCCTATTGTTACTGCGCATTTCAAAGACTACTTATCATTTATTCAAATTTTTACAAAATATTTAAAGTTAATTATGATAAACATCTAAAGTATCATGTTGGGCACATACCTTTTTTGTCCTTTTTAATTTATAATTTCTCACCATGTAAATTTTTCAAATCAAAAATATTAATTTGAAAATTATATGATAGATAATGTGGCCGATTTGCCCGGCCGCAATGCCCCACTAAGAGTAAACTCTAAATTTTTAAAATTAAACATATTTATTTAAATTATTATTATGTAAAACTTATATCATTGTAATGCTAGATGTTTTTTAAACCAAAAAATATTAAGTTTTATTATTTTATCTATAGTAAAAAAAAATTAGACGAAAAACAATGACCCTAAAAATATCGTTAAAAACTCCAAAAAAACAGTTTTTTTTAATAACTTTTTTAAAATAAATTTTTTCTTAATAAAAATTTATTGTATGCTCACTAATTACTAAAAGGAATATTTGATGAAAATTTTAGATTTTTTGAATTATTTGACTGAAATATAGCAAGTGGCTTATTTGCCCCATCGGCCGTAATGCCCCAGTCTCCCCTATACCATCCATGATTTTCTTAGAATTATATATTCAAACAAAATTTGTCATGAAGCATTAAATAACACAATAATTTTTATTATCTTATTAATAATTTATTAAAATTTTTGGCATTTTTATTAAAAAATATGAAATTCTGAAAAAGATATAATATACTGCTTAGAGTCTTTATCCATAGAAACATTGTCTTACACAAGGATGATTTTCCAATAATAATGTTTTTGTCACAAATCTGCTCGAGAGATTTTATTAAATGTTATTTAATATATTTTAGTTATATATAAATTAGAATCTAGATTATAACATTGATTGCTAACTCCATAACTCCCCGCGGTGCAAGGGTAAAAAAATTAGCTACACTGAGTGCTGGAAAAAAATGTTTTTTTTTAACAAGTTTTTGAGTTTTTCCACAAATGCCCACATACTCGTGAGCATGGCAAAAGAAAAGCCCCTTTTCTTGCTTAAAGAAAAGAAACATATTTAAAAAAAAGCCCCTACTTCAAACTAAACCTCTATAAGCTTCAAGAAATAGAAGCCCTCATCATTATTACAAAGAAAAAATCAAAATTTTTCAAAATTATTACAAAGAAAACAAACAATGGGCTTTTTGTGGCGCTTTATAAGAGCCACTTTTTTGGTTATTTTTGCCCCTTGTCTTAGTGAGAGCTTTTTTTAGATTCTTATTTTGGCCCATTATTTATAGCTTTTCTTTCTTTTAGTTGCACTGGTTACACTCGCCTCTGCAGGGGTATGTGAATACACCATAATCGCACGCACAAGTATCTGAGCTATTCATTTTATTCTTAGGCATTAATTTAATGACCTGAAAGCACATTATGAGATAAAACATATAAATAAATATTATTTGAATATGTATGTTTCTGGCTGAAATATGTAGTTAAAATTTACCAAAAATATGGTCAAAACTGATCAATATTTTGTCAAAATTTACCAAAATGATGGTTAAAACTTACCAAAGTTACGATGCAAAGTAAAGAGTTAAAATATATATAAGCAATTAATTTGCTCAATATTTAATAAACAACAAGTTAACAATAACCTCAGACTCTTAGATCAAGTTTAGGCTAAGCCAATTTATATGACTACTAGACTTATTTATCATTATTTTTTCTGTTTTTCCGCTAGATTAATTTTCTATATTCTACACATTGGATTATCACAGGTCAACAATATTTTGAGAGTTATGAGTTAACTACAGAGAACAAACCTGCCATCTTAGAGAATATCGAATCCGTTTACCGTTTTTTGTAAATCACACTTAGTAAGTCAGCTATAATATTGAAAATTTTAAAAAAAGGTCAAAAAGATTAAAAAAAGATTAAAAAAGAAAAATAAATAAAGTTTTTTTTTGCATATTCATAATAGTTAAACTGTTAAATTTAAACTTTAAATAAAATTTTTACTAAAATCAGATAATTTATTGTGTCGTATTTAAGTTTGGACGCGAAATATGACTTTTTTATTTATTAGTTAACAAATATTAAAAAAGGCTAAAAATTTATAAATTTTTGGAAGTAATTTACAAAAACATCAAATTTACTATTTCTTGATAGACACTTAATTTCTAATTATTAACAGTTTTTTAAATAATTTTTGTTATTTAATGGAAAATGCTTAAATTTTTAAAATATGTTTAAATTAATTTTTCATGTTTTTTTTGACAAATCAAGATAAAAGCTTTATTGGCATTAGATATTAATTCTATAAATTAAAACTTTGTTAAAAATGTTCAACCACACCTAAAGACATAATCAGCGCGCTTGTTGCAATTTTTTTTGGTGATTTGTAGTTTTTTTTGTCAATTTGTTTTTGTATTTTGCTAAAATGAACACTAATTCTCAAAATTTTAATTAAAATAAGTTTTTTTAAATATTTTCTGAGGTTATGAGGTTCCAAATTGAGCACGCTCTTCTTCCAAAACACACGTATAACTTTTTTTTGCGGAATTGTTATTGTATTTTTATATTTTTAATAAAAAAACGCTATATTTAAAAATTACATTTTTCTAGCGTGCGAATCAAAAACTAAAATATTTGAATCATATAGTATTGTTTAGACTCTTTTTATATTAACATATTTTTAAATTATAATTAAATCCTCCAAAAACTCAGAAAAAAAAATTGGAACATTGCACAAATTATCAAAATTCAATAGTTATTTAACCCGCAAATGGTAGGGTGAGAAATTAAACGCGAATGCTATGGTGGGGTCCATACGGACCATAATTTTAAACCTCTATAACTTCAAAAGTTTTAAAGCTATGATCTTTATTTTTTTATTATTTTGAAGAGAAATATGTGCTTTTTAATTATAGACTAACATACGTTATCATTAATGTATATTGCAAATTTTATTCGAAACAAAGTAGAAAAAAAATCTAAAAAATTGAAATTTTTTATTTTTTCATTTTACCTTAAATAAATCATGTCAATAAATTAAATGTGTCAATATTATTGACCAAATCGTGTTTTTACGTCTAGTAGAACATATTTAGAGAATTTCATAAAAAAAAATTTTTTGAAAAATTATTTTGGCTATTATTTACCATAAATACTAGATATATCAAAAAAAAATAATTAATATTTATACAATACAAACATTTTGTATACTTAATAATTAAAACTATTATAAAAAATAACTGGATTTAAGGTTGCAATTATTTAAGTTTAAAAGAAGCAATAACATAGTTTTTATTATTAAAATTGATAGGGTGGGGTCCATATGGACGCCATAAATTCTAAACAAATTCTGTTATTAGACTTAGAACAAATTTTAATTATTAGTTTTGTTTATTATATATTTAAAAAAAAAGTAACAAAAATTTAGCCCATAATATATAAAAATTTCTAAAATATTTAAATTCAAGATGTGCTAGGGTTTATATGGACCCCACTGTACTAATCGCGGGTTAAACAAATTTTTTTTAGTTTACTTAGTTAAATATAGGGTGATAATATGTTTTTGAAATAACTTAAAAATTAATATTAGAATTATTAAACTTAATTATAGAATAGATATAAAAATCATAAGAATAATAACGCCCATATTTACGACAGAATGCCTAGTAGCTTGCCTAATATCGCGGTAGCAATCTTTTTTATTTATCTATAGATAAGCCTTAAAATTTTATTTTATTTTTTTACACTAGTTACTTTTTTTAAATGTTAAATAATTTCGTTTTTGAACATATATTAAACATTTATTTATTTACTAATAGCCTATACCAGGATCTTAAATCTATGAACGTAGCTTATTTTTAAACATATGGAAGAAGATATTGAATTTTTTAAAAAATACCGAGCAATACAATCTAAGATTAAAAAGTTTAACCACATTTTTAAAATAATAGGCGGTTTCTTAAAAAACCTAAAATATTTGAAGCTTCTTATGATTTGGGTATTATATCAGACATAAATATTAATTAATTGTTTAAACTTTATGATTTCCGTTCTTATATTTTTAGAAGAGCTTGCAAGAAAATTGAATGACGATATGGTATTTGATTACGGAGCGTTTAGTTACATGGCTAAAGCTAGGTAAAATGTTAAAATTGGTTATTGTTTTATTAATATGATAATTTATTTATATCTTGAATGAGCTATATCCATTCTCTGAGGTTTATACTAAAAGCGTCAGTCAGCTAATCATAGGTGGTAGTGAATGCACCTATATAATCTTGTAATTGTTCAAAATATTTACACAGATTGAATAAAATTTTTCTGATTTAATGTTTTTTTAGGTGTAAAATAATTTTATATCTTTTTATTAAAAAACTTTTTAGGTGTGATAATTCTCTTGGCAATGTCCACAATGAAATTGATTCACTAATAAAAGCAGCTAGAAATTATGTGAATGAGCTTAAGGGACAAATTGACAAAGGCTTGATATTAAATCAAGATGAATTGTTTGCCTCTATAATGAATGCTTATTCTCATGTTATAAGGGTTTTTTTTTTAATTTTTTATTTATATGTGAAACTTATAGTGTTATGAAAATATAGATTTTAGGAGACCAAAAAAATTATGCATATGCCGGGATTATATGTTTAGAAGCTGGACAAGTGTTCCAGGTATTTGCAACTTTTTTATATTATTATGTTTATGAGTTTTACATTACCATGATTATATAGAAATACAGAAAATTTGCAGAATGTTGGAACTGTTTCCTTAAAGCCACGGAATATTTTGCAAATGTTTAAAATTTATCAATTTGTTATTTATTTATTTAAGCCATTCAAACCGATGAAATGGGAAGCAGATAATTTTATTAACTATTTTTTTTGTTGAATTAAAAAACATACGTTTTTTAAAAATATATACAATTGTGCATTTAAAAACTTAAATCACTGGCCTTTTTTAGGTGAATTTTGTTAGGATTTAACATTTTTTTGTCTGATCAGAAGCATGTTGCAAAAAGCACTTAATTAAAGTATTAAGTAGATTTTTATGACTGGTAGTTATTACTCAAAATAGTGACAATTACCAGTCAACCTAAACATTGAAACAAAATGCCTGCCACTATTTTAACATTATTTTCCCTAGTTTGATTATTTTTTTATATTCATATTAAGTCTATCATTGTTATCTTATTATAATTTTTCATTACAATAATTATACAACATCGATTAAAGCCCTCTCATTTTTTTTTGTAAAATTTATAACACTCGACAAATATCAAGTCTGAAAAAGAACGACTTAAATTATCCCCATGATAGCCTTGTATCATATATATTTTCTGTTTTCTTCTTTAGCCTTCGGCTATTTTCTTTGGTCAAAAATGGCCATTTTGACCAAATTGACAGATTACCTGAGAATACCTTAAGGAGAAATTAATCACTCATAAATGAATAAAATTTTTAAATTTATCAAACTCTTACTTCAATATTTAGTTCAATATTTGGCACCCCAATTGGACACGATATAATATTGGTTTTAATGAAAATACTATTTAAGGTTATTTGGAAATTTAGCTCCTTTAAATATAAAAATAATGTTTTTCAACATTTTTTTGTTTTTGATTTTTTTTTTTGGTTTTTTTTAATATTTTTTTCAAAAATTTTTATTTTAATAGCTGACCTACAAAGTTTTATTAGATAAGAACGGTAAAGGGATTTATAAATCCTTAAGATGGCAGGTTTTGTCTCTGTAGTTAGCTCATAACTCTCAAAAATTTGTCGACCTGTGTAATACCATCACAACATGCTAAGAAATTACGTTTGTTTTTTAATAAATATTTCATTCATTTATTGAAATTTTTGTACGGAATTGATTTTTCGATCTGATTTCTATAAACTGTAAATAAAACATTACGAATCAACTCTCATCATTGTTTAGAAAATTATTTTAACTTTTGTTTTTTAGTATATTATTGTAGGTTTAAACGTCATTTTTAAACTGATTAATTTTGTTTATTTAAAAAAATTCTTTTCACTTATATATTATTTAATAGATCCCACAACTTTTTATTGCTTGCATGACCAAACTATACGTTTGCCAATACCAACTTGGTTATTTTTAAATATTACAATCCTATTAACAATTAAGTTCTAATTTTTCACATTTTTTTAAAACTTTTATAAGATATAGATATTTAGATTATATATTGTTAAGATCAAGATAAATTAAATTTTTTCTTAGAATTGAATATTTTGATTAGATTGAAATATCTTAGACAATTATTTTTTTAACTTTAGGTAATTTGGAAAATGCATTGAATTTGCAAATTGATGTATTTCAATTTTGCCAAGGTAATATTTAATTTTTAATTTTTTTTTTACTAATTTTGGCATTTTATTAATGACCTGTGGAAGTAATTTATTGAAGGTAGCTATTTCATATTGATCTTTGCCAAATAAGTATTAATATTACAGGAAAATTTAATCAAGATAAATGCACAATTTACATAAAAATTTAATAATTTTTTTTACACAGTTTTGAATTGGTTATATTTGTATTATTACTACAAATTAAATGTACTTTTATATTTGTATACATAGATTTTTTAAAGGAATACAGCGAACCAAATTTATATTGCCCGACTTCTTTTGCACAAGATCAGTTAAATGAAACATACATTCTTATCAACTTGCTAGTAAAAATTTTGCAGGTAGTTTTTGCGTGGTTTAAATATAGTTTAATATAGTTGAAGTCTATTTGGCAAATCTAGTTTAAAAGTGAGATAAAAAACTTGATTACATTGCAAAATTTAATTCGCCCTTAACTACAAGCCATCATATTTAAAATTTTATATTTTTTGATTGTTGCAAATTAAAATTAAATTTATACTAGATAAGAAAAAATATCACCAATTAATTTCTTTTTTTTTATTTTCAGCATAATACCTTTTAAACTTTTTCCATTTTTGTTCTCTACTAAGATTCACAAAATGTTATTCACCATAAATAAGAAACTTTTGAAATAAAAAAATTGCGGTCATTTACCAATGGCCTTAAAAAAGTCTTTATTTCTTGCCAATTTTTCGGTCCTAAACAAATTTTTGAGGAAAAAGGATATGTTTTTAAATACTAGTTTAATTTTGTAAATTTGTATAAAAGTCATTTATAATATTTTTAGT